>JBAMHW010000003.1:26205253-26220066 GCA_037177495.1 Rhadinocentrus ornatus
ATTTTAAAGCAAAAATTCTTCATCCATATGTGTAAAATATTGCAGTGGCCACAACATCACAGTAGCAATGCCATATGATCCTCATCGATCTCAGCGGGGCTTATAGAAAATGAAAGTATTTTATCTTCAGATCAGCTGCTTCCTGTCAAGGTAAAAGGTGTAAGAAGATCTGTTGATAGAAATTCAACACTTTTGACAGAATATTATTGTCATTAGTGCAGAATCACACGAGCACATCAATTTCTATGAATTTATATCTATAAAAGGCGTTGATCTTCTTTCTTCTAATTGACCATATTGCACTGCCATGATTCTACAGCTGCCCTAACCAGCCACTTGCTGTGTCTTGTTTATGCTTCTTGTTTTTAAGGGTGAGTTAATTTTGTTTTCCATGCTAGGAAGGGAGTGCTGCAGGGCAATTCAACCGGTTGAAGTCTAACATTTTAGTAATCGATATCCTACATATTGTTCAGTTTATTATTTTTTTTTTCAACAAATGCATAATAGCAGTATTTTTTGTTTCTATTTAAGACTTTAAGACGTATTAGCTACTCACTTAGTTTAATTTATTTTATGTTTATATTATTGTATACATAATTAGCATTATGAGCCATTCTAAGGAAAATAGCAGTTAAAATTGTCATCAAATCAAACATTATTCATAAAAGGCTTTTCATGCAAATAACAAAACAAAATGCTTGACATAATAAAAACAACAATTCATTAAAAACAATTTATACATATTAAAATACAATAAAGATAAAACAAGCCTCCACACACCTGATCCTAATCTCTTTTACACACTCTCACACACATACACTATTTCTCTTAACGGAATGTGGGTGTAAAAAATAAATAAAAGAACATCTGACTTGATGCTGCTGCGCTATATCTTGGGGATTCGTCCACAGCAGGAGCCAGCCCACCCATGGCCACAGTGGCCACAGATGGCGCCACCACAGGAACTGCCCAAATCAGGGCAGGTCAGAGCGTACACACAACCGTGGGGCTGTATTGCAGGACCTCCAGTCACCCAGACAAGGACGATCCCCATGGCAACAGCTACGCAGACCGAGCAGGCATAAACAATAAAAACGAAACTTGGTCCGTCCTTATATAGCGCTTTTATCCAAAGCGATTCACATCATACATCACATTCACACACTGATGGCAGTAGCTGCCATGCAAGGTGCTCACCATGACCCATCAGGGGTTTGGTGTCTTGCCCAAGGACACCTTGACATAAACTTGACTTGGCTGAGGATCGAACCTGCAACCCTCTGGTTACAAGGCAACTGCTCTACCTCGCCGAGCCAGTTGCCGCCCCGAAAATAATAAAAAATAAATGAATAAAATAAAATACTAAAGCACAATAAATAAATAATTCAAAAAAATCTATTAAAACCTGAGCTAAAAAGGTATGTCTTGAGTCTCTTTTTAAAAACATGAACAGTCTCTGCAGCCCTGAGGCAGGATGTTCCACAGACGAGGACCGTTAAAAAGGAATGCGGCTTCGCCGTAGGTTTATGTCCTGGCTTTAAGAACAGTTAAAAGGCCATACCAGATGACCTCAGGGTCCATGAGGGCTCAGAATTTAATTGTACTATTTAGAAATATTAACTTTGTGCAACACTACCAAAGCATTATACCTGGCATGGCCTCTTTGTCTGGATATCTTTGCTACCCTAAGCACATTGTGCATGTGTGTATTTTGACATTACATCACCTACCTTTCCTTTCTCTATTTTCCTCTAAGGGTTCTTTCTTGTGCGTCTCTATTGTGTGAGTAAGACACTCACTTGGAGTACAGTTTATCACACACGCAACACATACCTATGGCTGCAATGCTTCTGTGTTTATGTGTGTGTGTGTGTGTATGTATGTATGCGAAGAATGAGGTTCCGCAAATTTCTATAACAGGAAGCCAGGCTGGACTCAACCCACACACCAAGGATGCTGGGACACTGGAGGCCCCAAGTGTGGGAGACTGGAGAGGTAAGAGGAAGTAAGAGTCAGCTCATTAACATAATCAGACAGAACCAAGAGGATTTTTCAGAAGGGTTTAAACCCATTTGGGAAAGAAAACGAGTGAAATGAATGGCAAAGGATACGTCCTCTTTTCATCCACCCAGCTCCACCTGAGACTACCTCATCTGTCTCTCACCCTGTAAGCATTTTAAGAGCGTAAGTATCAGCAGACAGACGAAGAGGCCTGCAAGTCGTGTGAGTGAATTTTTTGACGTTTTAAAAGACTTAACAGACTATGGGTATCAGGGCCTCTGCTGTGGCATGAGTGATAATAAAGATCAAGCTGTGGGAACATCATTTAACGAAAAAACGCACTTGAAAACAAATTCAGAAAACAGCTGTAAATCTTGATTATTCATTGGTTGTTACTCAGATAGAGCTGCATAACGAGACAAAGAGAGCATTAATTTTTGTATGATTTTTTTTCTTTTTTTTGCAAAGCATGAGAGTTTTGACAAACGTGTATTTGTGTGTGTGTTGTTCAGATTAATACTCCATTGTGAATGGAGAGGGAGGGCAGCAGTGGATCATGTGACAAGAGTCAGACTAAACCCGGCGCCTACACGCTTCTCAAGGGTCAGGCAGGGGTCGTGATGTGGCTACTGTGCCCACTGCCAAATATACAAACACACACAAAAGCACAAACACACTTGTACATTAACAAGCACAAGTGTGCTCAGAGACACAGAAAGCACTTATGATACAGTACATTAAGTTTTAAAGAGCATACATGAACACAAATATGCAAACCGAGAACACACAAGCAATGACAGATCAGGTCATCCTATCATTCGCATGACATTTGTCACCTTTATGTGTCCCTCTAGGTTATGTTCAATAAATAATTTTAATTTTCCACTCATGCCATAAGATATAATATGCGGATATCAAATGTAAACTTCCTCTTCTCCCATGTTCGTGTTCTCCTATTTCCACCACAAACATTTAGTTTCTCCTTCTCTTATCCTATTCCCCTATTCACATTACACTAAATTCCCATGTTCTGCCCTTTCTGCATGTTATACAGAGCTATTAGTTAAATCAGCTCAGTTCAGACATAAGGAAAAGAAGATCACGGGAAGGAGACGATGAGGAAGTGATTGAGAACCAGCGAGACAGAAAGAAAATATTTAGGGCAAAGAGACACACTAATAAGATGAAGATGAGGGAGCAGGGGAGAGGAGGTGGATCAAGTTTCAGTGTGTTTTCATGTTCTATCCCCATTACAGTAATGTGTTGGGACCACTTAATGCATTAAAGCACGGTAATACCCACAATAAACAGCATTACACAATGAATTAGAGTCTGAGAGGCAGAGAGGGCCATTGAAAAATATAGACGTTTCATACTTAACCTCCACTGCTGCCCACCCCTCTTCCTCTCAAAACACACACACAGTAAGATGACTAACTTCATTATGCTTCCCATTCCTCTTAGCAAGCACAGCGAATTGAAACCTAATTACCACACCAGAGCCAAATTAAAAGCTTTTCCTCTCAATGGCTGTAATCCATCTGCTGACAAATGAACAGCGCCACTGTGTTAATGTTCACTTTCTCCCTCCCTGCATTCAAATATCTTCATTCATGCCATCACGTTTCTTTAAAAAAAACAAAAAAAAATCACTGATAGCCCATTATCTCACTTACACATATATCAATCACATTTCTAAGACTTGAATTACAGGAAATAACTAACAAATTTGCCACATCACAGTCTGCTTTTCTGCCGCTACTCTTCTTGAAGCCCTACATAGATTTATGAAAGTCACACATTAAAAGCAAAAATTAAGCAAAAACACACATAGAACATAAAGCCAGTCAGCACATCTAAAATATTTTCTATTTATTCATGTTTATAAATAAATATATAATGAAATTTTAAGGTATTAATATTTATTATGCAACTGAAATTCTGCAACTAAAGAATGCAACATCAGATTCTTTGCAAGTGCCAGTAATATGCCAAAATAGGTTAAATAAATGTTTTTTATAAAAGCTCATAAAAAAAATCTGATGATTCTGTTGTGTTTCCAGTGAAGCGATGTTGACTTTATAATGGTGCAGATAAAATAGCTCTACAAAAATTTAACATACTGTTGTACATTTTTAAACACATCCACGGAGCATGGAAAAAGGTTTTTAGCCAAATTAATTAAGTCCCAAAATATAAACACATAAATAAAGTACTATTTGTATTAAAGTTGAACATTTGTAAACTGATAATATAACTGATATATCAGCATGTTCTTGCTTTGCAGCGTCATTTTTTGACATTTTGTCAGGATCTCCTGGTATAGCTTTTAAACACAGGAAGCATCCTTTACTTCTATGTGCCTGTCCGATATTAAGGATTAGCAAGATGAAGCACAGTTTCAAAAACTTGGCCAGTCCTTTTCTTTACTAAACCAGTTTTAAGCTGTAAAACCAACCAGGAATTTTGCAGCCTAACTCTCACAAACGGATGATGCCTAAGCCTAACCAAATGGATAAATACAAAAAGATTTTATCTTTTTCTGTAACTCTCCTAATCTTGTTGCTTGTTCAGAAATGAATGTTATACTGATGTCTGAAGTATTATTTGTCTAATTTTGATGTAACCATCTCATCAGTGCCCTAATGCAACAACACTATTTTTGTGTATCTAAAGAAAATGAACAAAAAGTATGTATTTGATAAAGTACTGTTGCTTGTTTATCACTGGGAGAGATAGTGTAGTTTCATATCAAAGTTGAAAAAAAAGTGTTTCTATTAAAGTGTGTTAAAATATATACCGCATACCTGCCTTCCCTGTACTATTATTTTTTCTATTCTTCATTTCTTATTATTTAACAAACCCACCGTTACAAACTTTTTGGGTTATACAGAGAAAGTACTTAGTCAACGTTAGGAAAGATGGTGGTTTTGGTTCATCACCCTTTCTGAATATTAATTACATGATATAGATCTTCTTTTACTATTCTCCAATGTTGCCAAGGTGACAGTCCCTTGCCACGCCTCAAAAAACCATGGCACTTATATATATATATATATATATATATATATATATATATATATATTATACTTTGCTCAACTTTGAAAAAAAGTGATGTAACTGTAAGGCTCTCAGGATGGACCTGTGCTTAAGTCTAATCACTGTTTTACCATCTGACCATCCGTAATTTCACTTAGTAATTAATAACGACATGTATCAGTTATAGATCAGATGTTTTGGGTTGTAGGAGGGTATGCTTAATCCAATGATGTCTCCTTTTAACAGATAGTGCAGGCTCCCAGACAGCAAGGTTATCAGACTGGCGCTCTGCTCACTGCCACTTAATGGAGATCACAAGAGATTGCGGCTCACAAATTCACTATTACCGCTACATTCATCTATCTTCTCTTGTCTGAGGTATTTCTACCTTTTACTAGGAGATTTCTGGATGACTTATAGGAAAACAGCTACTATTGCTGATTATTCTCGGAACAAAGATTCAAAGCTTGGGCAAACACATCCCAGTCTTAGTCACTTCTTATTGTGCAGGTTGCACCCAAAACGGTCAATGAAAAGCTGGTTTACGATGAGATTCAATCGGATTGATTCACTCAAACCATTAAAAATAACCAATGCTAATAAATGTAAAGTGTACTCTGCTAGATTGTGAACGCTCCATCTTTAAATGTACAGTTATCACATGGAGGGCAAAGTGCTCTTCGTTCAAAAGTCGTTATCACTCGTCAATCATATCCAAATGAATTTAAATTGATGGCGGATCACTGGTCCTCGGTCTGCAGGTACTAATGCCATTATTATCCTGCTGGTTCCTTCTCTATCTGTCCATCCTAATCTAGTTAGACACAATGAAAAAGACCCAGAGGGGCACCACAGAGGACAGCATTCAAAACACATTATGTCCACATGTGAGTAACCAAAACCTTTTTGTTTCTTTGCACAAACCAGCAAAGACGACATTTTAACATCCATCATAATGTCCTCTTTGCACATTTGTGCCAGCAGGACTTAAGCTTGACTCAAACAGAAATAATATCTCCTACTAACCTTGTTCATCCCATTACTTGTCCTTCCTGCTGAATCCCATATTTTTATCTGCATACTCCCTTGGGAGCTGCTAGTAATGGCAGTTTGTGGCATCTGTCACACAGTAAATGAGTGATGTGGCTACATTTAAATTACTCTGAGACCTCACACAGTCCCCAAAGTAGTTTTAACATGTTTTCTGACATACAGTAAATCCTGTTGTGTAGTAAAACTTACTAATGAGCAGTGACAAGATACACCAAAGACCTTAAGTTTAGTTACAAGGTATCTAGTTCTTCCACATAGCCTACACTAACAGCAAAAAGAAAATGAAAAAAGAGAGAGAGAGAAAAAAAAAAGTCTAGAGTATGCAGAATGGAAAAAAATGTTCAAGCTATTATAAGGAGAAAAGATGCATAGGAAGTTAGCAGCAAGGGGGGTTAGGAGAGAGCGGGTGTACAGTATACCAACAATGAAGAAAAAGAGGAAACAGCACACCTAGAACAAAGAACAAAATACAGTGGGTACATTACATGACTGCCTGCCTTTGTGTTTTTCATATAAGGGTGGTGGTTGTTTTATGCAACTCCACAGTTTGGCATCTGAGTGCTCGCTGTGCTCTTTGTCGTGTCAACAAAGCTGCCGGAGTATGGTGGGCAATCTTACACTGAGCTGATGGCGAGACTGAGTGCAGGTTGGGAGAAATGGGGAGCCAACATTAGAGGTGATTCAACCCTTAACCAGCCTATTGGACAAACATGGGGCAGCTATAAAATCAAAGTGTGAGCTCAGCACTTCCTGAATTTTACAGTGTTAAGACCAAACACTAGAAGAGTCATTTTTTTCCTTGAACCTTTATTTAAATTTGTAATAAATCAACTGTGTGGGCCACTTTAACAAGACTGAAAGTGAAAATGCAGGATAGATGAAAAGTATAGTAAACATCATAATTATGGAAAATGGACTTTTAGCACTTTTCCAGTCAGCTTCACCACTCAAAGCACTTTACACTACTTGTCACACATTCATACCCCGATAGCCACATTGGGAGGCAACCTAGGGTTAGGTGTCTTGCCCAAGGACACTTCAACATGTAGTCAGGGAAAGCCTGGAATCGAGCCACCAACCTCCTAGCTGAAAGACAACTGCTCGTCCTCCTTTGCTACAGCCGCAGTTAGTACACTCAAAGTTTTTTGTTGAAATTAGATATTATATATTGCAGTCTTTCTTATTATAAGGGTGTTAATTTAGGGATTGCTGTTGGTTCTAACTATTTTACATCCCTAGACACCAGAGATATGAATCATTTTGACAGTTTTATGTAATTTTGTTTAAAGCGAATATCTAATCCAAAATAACACATTATCTCTGCTAACTTATCAAACAATGATGCTTTCTGAGGGTTTTAAGCTAACTATTATGTTTTCCCGAAATGATTATGAGCCCTCTTTTTTGTTCTTTTGATAAAAAGTCCCTTACTTAAATACATACCACTATATATTTCTACCACTACACAAACTCCGTTTAGTCAGTTTTTAAGGACATACAAAGGATTCATGAGAAACATTGCAATTCTATACAAAGATTTCTAAAAATATAAAATCACATTATTTTATAAATCGTAGCTTAGGTGTAGTAATTTTCAGAAAAGCTGGGTTTTAGCTGCTCTTTTTCACATCTGACATTTTGACAGTGTTTGTGTTGGTGGGAAAAACACAGATGGAGCAATAGGAGCAACACTAGACTGAATCTAGTCATCGTCAGTTTTGTTTTCGTGTTTTTATATTTGTTAATATAATTATAAAATGAACTCTAAATTAAAAGCACTTTTTAGGATGTTCAAAGATACTTGTCAAAAAATTAATACGACA
The DNA here is from genome assembly GCA_037177495.1 of Rhadinocentrus ornatus. NCBI lineage: Eukaryota > Metazoa > Chordata > Actinopteri > Atheriniformes > Melanotaeniidae > Rhadinocentrus > Rhadinocentrus ornatus. The sequence continues at coordinate 26,213,170 of JBAMHW010000003.1, forward strand.
AGTTATCATCCAAGGCAAATAAAATGAGAAAAGATTAACTGGATATTAGCACAGATGAGAACAAGAAAGAATAAATAAATATCAAATTATTAAATCCTGAATGTATTAAGGTAAAGGCCATAAAAGTGAGTAATAAAAATTATAAACAGTGCAAAGCATGAGATGAGACCAAACATATCTGAGCATCCCCTCGTTAGATACTGACCCTGGAGAAGGAATGAAGTAATAGGTAGGAAGGTGAAGCGGTGAAGGGGAAAGCAGAAAGTCAGCTCTTACTGTATATGGAGCTGCAATCATGACTACAGCTGGCCTCACCACTCCTTCCCAAACACTAAACCACCCTGCCTCCCTCCTTCTCTCTTCTCCCATTCCTGTAACCTCCCCTTTGAGATAAGCACTGTGAGCAATCCCCTGCTTTCCTTTCTCCTATTGCACCCTCTCATTTTCATCTCTCCATCTCAGTTTTAACTTTTATCTCATTCTTTTACTCCATCCATCCTCTTCACTCCACCAAGACCTGCTACAGCTCCACAATCTCTTAACTCTCCAGCTCGTTCTGCTGCAGCAAATGAATCGAGGAGCCTGAGCGGCAGGCCAACCTCTGCTCTGACAGTAAAAGAGACAAAAAAAGGTACAAGTCAGTATAAAAGGAGAAGGGATTTCCATAGATTTGTCTTGGCAACATGATACAGCTAAATAAAAGAGACCTTAACAAAATATTTATTTATTTTAATTATTATTAAAGGTGATAGATAAGATTAATACAGATTTGGTTTATATTAGTTCGGTGTCGGGATTGCACCCATGTCAAACACCATTTAAATGCAAGCTGGCCAAATGTTTCATTGAAATAAGATCTTTAACAAGTTAATTTAATAAAAAAAATGTCCAATTATATTCAAATGTAATGGCTGTAGAGATAAAAATTCAATGGTAGATAATAAATTGCTTGCATACAAATACAGCTTTAGCCTCATCAACCAATATCTTTTATAAAAAAGCATCACTTTCATATGCTATGGCTAGGAGCCCTTCTGTCTTATATGTTAGTAAAGGGCAAATTTATTAAAAATGAATTTGTCCAAAACCACAAATACAAATAAATCCAATACAAGTTTCATTATATTTGCATATGATTGACATTGTCGCCTCAAGAAGGTTTAGGTTTAAACCTCTTGGTTGGACTTTAAGATTTCCTGGTTGGAACAGTTTGACTGTACATGATTGTGTGTCACTTTGTGTTAGCCCTATGATGGACTAGTAACCGACTCTAGTCCCATGCAAGTCCCTCATCAAAATAAAATGATTACCTGAAAATGGAGGGGTGGACAGTGATTGATATTTTATATACATAGTTTATTAAAGCTGGCTTCACACTCAAAGCCAGAGATACTTTGTCAGGACAAACTGCCATTAGAAATCAAGACAAAGGGGACTCTTCAACATTAGTTTTCAGTGTGTTGGGTAAATCTTGAGAATGTGTTTGTCGGCACAATTATCCAATATAGCAAATTTAACCAAGCCAAGCAGAAAATGGAAATAAAAGTAAACAACAAGTGAAAAGGCTATGTTTGACAGATCAATAAAAATAATTGTCTCAGCCTGCTTCTGGACTTGAGACTCGTCATTTAAAGTATAGTGATGTTATTTCAACCACATTTTTATAAGCTTAAAAAAAGAGGGGGAAAAAAGCTGACATCCACCAACATCTGACCATTGAGTGCAAAGGGATATAGATTTTATCAGCTCCACCGCTTATCAGCTTTGATAGAAATATAGCACCCAGATGCACATGCTAATTTTGCACAAGTGCTGTAAAAGTGAGCACATCTACACTTTCCTTTGACACAAATGTCAATTTCAGAGACTCTGAAAATGATTGCAAGAGTCTCTTTGAGTCTCTTTGTATGGAACCTAAAGCACATCTGCAATCATGTCAAAGGCAATTAATCAGCCTAATTATCAAATCAATATATATAAATTTAAAACAAGCAAATTAAAAACAAATCTTCACATAATTAAGTACATGATCTAACTAAATTAAAAACACACCTAATCATATTTTCTCCTACATTCATACAAACATGTTGTTCAGGTGAGTCCTTAGTGTGAGTAATAAAACTGAGTTTGGAGTCAAATATCTCCAATGCTTCTCACCTATTTGTATAGTTCCACTGCCAAACTTTGAAGTATTTTTGATTCTCTCTCTCTGCACCAGCTGGAGGAGGAATATTAAATAGTTGTGAATAGCATGATACAATACAGCCTGTATGTATACAGTGTGATTTCTTCCCCTCCTGTTGTCTTGTCCTGAATGAGGTTTTATGCTTGATATGCCACTGACTTAGTCTAAACACCAACATTACAGCCTTAAAAATGAGAACTGGCTGTATTTTTAATGCAATTCTTTCCATTCAATACTATTCAAATTCTGTAACATTAACTCCAACACCGTTAAGCTCAATTAGAGAGCCCATATTTTTCAGGTTTTTCCACAACATATTCACCTTCTACCATTAAAGCATCATTTTATCTCCTGCCTATTTAAGCTGCATCCTCCTAAAATGGGTTGGGGTTAAAAAAAAAAGAAAAAGATTAAATAGATGAAAACAATACATCTACTCCCCTTACAGCTGTTTTATTAACTTTTGGAAGAGTCTGTTCATCTGATTTGAGAGCCATGTGTTTACAAGCTTGTTTAATTACCTGTATATTCTACTTTAGTTTGATTATTGGTGCTTTCAAGTTCAGTTCGTTTTTAACAGTGCACTTCACCTCGTCTCAGTTAACCGCACACGATCTGGAATAAATCCTCACCGCACACACAGAGCACTTAACACTTGACCTCTAACTCAGCGAGGAGTACCACACACCACGAGTCACTGGCTCTTAGAGACAGATATAAATAGTGCAAGACAAGAAAGAAAGAAGGAAAAAAAAGAAGGCCAGAGAGTGGCATATATACGTCTCTCCACTTAATTCTTTTGACATTCAATCAGAGCTCTCTTCCCATTATTACAGTATGGTAATTATGACAGTGATAAGATCATACCTTTATGTTCTTCATTTACATCTACCACCTAGAGTATGTTACCTTTTTTAGACATTATGAATCAGATCATAACTTGGCATTAGTGTATTAGAAAGACAGATGATCACGTTTTCTGCTCTTTTTGTCCCCTCATTCATGCTCTGTCTTTGTCAAGCGTCATCCCAACTCTATTCACAGAGCTGCGACCTTTCTGCTCTCTGCTGTATAACAGAGGAGGAACAAGTTGTCAATACAAATGAACTGCGAGAGGGGGAGAAAAGCAATTACAATTTCCCTTTAATCCCTGCCACTTCCAAAAGTCAGAGATTTAGCCTGTCTCTGCTCACCTGTGTGAACGTGTGTGCCACTGCTAATCAGGATATAGTGAACAGGGATCAGGTTTCTCTTTAATTGATCAGGATAACAACCCAAATTAATCCTAAATCTCTATTCAAACTGAAAGCGAGGGAGATGAATCTTTGAAAAGACCCAGTTATTTTTATTTTTTTTAAAAAAGGGGGACAAAACTTTTTTTAAGTGATTCACTTGGTGGGAGACGGAAGTGAGAAGTGGGGAATCACAGGTGGTGATGATGGTGGGCAGGTCTGGATTAGTTTCTACCTATTCCCCACCTTCAGCTAGAGGAATTAGATGTGGGGGTTGGGTGGGGGGGCTGATAGTTTTAACAGTCTGAAAGGAGCCCAGATAAGGAGAAAGTAGAGGCTTGGCATGGAGGGGATCGAGATGGGAGGTAGAAGTTAATTACCTGAGCAGAGGGCATGGAGGGAGAGGTGATTGGAATGACGGAGGAGAGATATCTCACATGGCTACCCTCCAAAGTCCCTGATGCATACTGAAACAGATTGGGGGGGGGGTATTTAAGTAGCCTCTCGGTCTCTCCAAGACCACGGACAATATTGGAATACTAAACAGGAATCAAAGGGAGGCACTCATCTTTAGGCAATCTCCCATAGAGCCACAGACCTGTAGCCATGAAAACCATAAGGGACTGTTTAAACTAAAGCTTGAAAAGGCTTGTTGCAATGAACTGTAAGTAAATGTATTTCTGGCAGTAGAATAGACTGCCTACAAACACAGAAAATATTCCTGACAAATTTGTCATGAGTGCATTAACCCTAATATAAACGGTGTGATCTCTTTTACTGTGTGAGTTTCACAAGACTTAAAGAGGAATGCAGGGATAGGGAGAGTTAAAGGATGTGAGAGGAAAAAGGAAAAGCAAAATCCCATTAATAGAGCGAACTTCAGAGCCAAATTACAGAGGCGCCGCAGAGATAGTGATCAGAGCACGGCCGTGCACCCTGGGTCTGTTAACGCAGCACTCAGTGCATTTACATCACCATCATTACCGTCCTTATCATTAACATCATTCAGGGCTATAAAGCTCATATAAAAGCCATTATGGGCTGCATTAGCTCAGCTTGTAAGAGGCAAGCTTCTGGTTGGATCCAAATTTGCTCTGCTAAAGGGGGAACACAAAAAAGTCTGCTTTTTGTAGCTTTCATTCTTCTCAAAGAAGGAAGTGGTGGAGCCAAGGTCCCCTGTGATTGGTCCCTACAGACCAGCCCCACGGCTCATTCGCTGGCTGGACGGTAATTTTGTTAAGGGCACGGGTTGCTTCCTGTGCTGGCTAAACATATCTGTGCAAATGAGGTTTGGGATGCCTAGGGGGAGTGGGGCCAGGGAGGGGCAGAGGGGTCTGAGTAATGGAGCCAGTCTAACAGAGCACCATGGGGAGACAGAAGAGGAGGGCGGGGATGAGGTTAAGGAGGGAAGACAGGGATGTTGAATGAGAAAAAAAGGCAGAGGTAATGGAGGTTAAATGAAGTGGAGATAGAAGAAGAAATACGGCTGCATCCAACTTGCATTACCCTTGATTAACGAGCCTGGTTGGAGTAGCTGCTCTAATATTTCCAGATGTCAAACAAAGTTGACCCAATGAGCTGAAAGCTGTGTTCTTGCTGACCTCTAGGTCAATGCAAGCCTAATGTCTCTCACAAAGCAAAGCAACAACAAACATGTAGGTCTCAATAGTTCAAACAGCTCACACTCAAAGAGTTATTTCATGTAACATAAACCTTAAAAGTGCTCAATCAAATCTCAAATTATCAGCAGCATTTGCTTGTAAAAACTTTCTACTTTTTAAATGGAAATCCTGCAGTTTTTTTTAACTGAGGGACATCTAAATTATCTTAACTGGTTAAAATGAGACAATGAAGACTAATTTTGTGACAGACTGGTAATAATAGAAACTGAGCTGTTTTATGTTTGCTAAAACAGCCTGATCAGATCACATCCACTGCTCAAACCTAGATGGCAGAGGGAACTCTACCCCATGGTCTGTTCCAAATCCAATTACAGTCTAACAGTGACAGTTAGCAGCCCAGCAGTCAGGTAGCTTCCACTCCCCTGTCCCCTCGAGGCCGACACATCCCTCTCTCCATCCCATTTCAGCTCCACTGAGCCTCTTGCAGGCCTATAATTGGATTGGTCAACACTTAATTACATTACGGTGGAGCAGTTAGGCACTTGATATTTTTTAAGTTGTTGGCAGTAATTTGCTCCTATTAGCAGCTTTTAGTGAGAATAAGAGTCACTGTGCAAACAATCAACTAAGTAGGGTTTCAGTGTCCAGATCATGTGTGTTTTTGTGTGTGTTCATGTGTATAAAATGGTGTTTGTTTCAAATAGAGATCCAATTTGAGGAGTCAAATCTAATCAGAGGACACAAAAGTCTTACAGGACAGTATGTGTTGAAGTGGATGTCAGAGGGGGTGGCTTTGGTTCCCCCCATCTGATCCCCCGATAATGGAGACTGGGAGGTTCATAGTTTCTGTGTTGCACTAGAGTTAGGCTGTTCCTATACATTTGAATAAAATGCAGGAACATTAAAATCATAATGCAAACATGTTCAAAGGATACTTTAATGCAGTGGTTCCCAAACTGGGGGAAGGGCCCCACAGCGGGGGCCCAGAGCCATGACAGGGATTCCACAGCAAAGCTAAATAAAGCTTATAGTTTTACACTGCCAGCAAAACATGGACAAATTTATGAAAGTAACAATGAGAAAACAATGATGAATCAAGAACAGAGATTTCAACTACAAAAAAAAAATGGTTTAAACAATGTCACACTATAGCAGATGAGTTGATCATTCCTTCTGCCACTGACATGGTTTTCACTGTAACATTTCTTTGTCCGTTTCTTTTAAGCTTTGGGGTGCATGTGGTACTGGGATCAGGGGGGCTTGACATTATTGTTGTCAATGAAAAGGGGGCCTTTTTTTTTTGCCAGGGTGGTTTGCCAGGGTGTTTTTTTTTTTTTTTTTAAGGGGAAAAAAAAAAGAAAAAAAAAAGAAAAGGGGGCCTTTTTTTTTTAACCACTGCTTTAATGCAACAGTTCAGGTTGCTTCTGTTGGCACATATTAACAGAGCTGTGAAACAGGAGATATTTCAGGCAACCATAATTAACAAAGTTATATGGGCCTTTAATTTGAGATCTTTCTTTTGAATGTTTTTTTTTTTTGTCTTATAGAAAACTGGAAAGAAAAAAAAAGATTTAAAAATATAGTTCAAACACAAAGGCAAACAATTGTGTTTTCAGGTTTAAGATTTTGAGTTTTTCTGCAAATAATATGTCTCATTACGAACAGAGTGAAGATACCCATCCAAGTGTTTATTTTACAAAAGTTTTCTTCTATTGGAAATGTGTGTAATTCATTGTAATCTTTAGTTAGATAAAACATATTTTGCATATTTAAACATAAGATTGTCAGTCAGTCATTTTCTGTACCGCTTGTTCCCATTAGGGGTCGCGGGGTGAGCTGGAGCCTATCCCAGCAGTGT
>JBAMHW010000003.1:26220810-26243861 GCA_037177495.1 Rhadinocentrus ornatus
TAGAACCATCATTTTAATGGTGGCAACCCTCCCCATGAGTGATATGGGTAAGCGCCTCCACCGTGAGAGATCATCCTTTATTGTTTTAAGAAGCTGAACATGATTTAGCTTTGTTCCATTATGTTTCTTTTTGAGGGATTAAACACACAATCAACATTTTTTGTCTGCTTGTTTTGGGACAATTTGCAGTGGCATCTTCTGCTTGCATGTTTTCAGTTAAAGTGAACTGAGGTGTCACTGGCAACATTAAGGGGATTGGATTTTTCTCTCATATAAAATATTAAGCATCACATGATTTACCAGTGTGAGATTAAAACACTTAATTAAACAAGATTCCCTTAAATAATAAACCGCATTCAGCTGAACCACTACCAAGGTTTGAATGTGGTGCATCATGAAATAGTCATCATTAATGTTTCCTTCAATATTATTTTATTAACACATATTACTCAGCTTACTCAAATAAATAAACCTAAAGTAATTGCTAGGATTTATTGTGTTTGCACAGCAATAATTTTTTTTTTAAAGAAAAACACAAGGAACATTAAACTGAGAGCTGATGCAGCTCCAGGTCTCTCCAGGAAGCAATAATCTAACTGACGATAACAATCTGAATGAAGGGAAGAGGGTGGTGGGAGGATGGGGGATGAGGGAAGCTGACAGCAGAAGGTTTTTTCATTTTTTCCAGCTCTACTTCATAGCCAGACAGGTATTTCTCCAGGTTTAACTGGAGAAATAACCTGCCTGGCTTTGTACTTAGGTAGATTAGATGAACCTGTGCTTGGAACGAAGACAAATTTCTTCTTGAAATTTCCAGACACTCCATCTGCAGCAGAATGTAAAATCTGTCTATGTGCAGAATGGTCCTTAAACTCAACCCGTCATTGAAAGGAGCAACTCAAAGATAATTCAAAAGAAGTAATAACCTGAAGTATAGCTCACTAAATTTAGCCATTCTCTCTAATATTTCCTGTGCCTTTTCTATGTGCAGGAATAAAACTGGAGATCAGTTTCCTGACAGTTATTCTTCCGACGTAGACTAAGGGAAAACTTAAAAGAAAGGACTAGGTCAAGTCTAGGAAAGCCAGATAAAAGCAAGAAAAAGAATAGAAATGTAAGGGAGGGTGTGTTGGGGTTATATTGTCTGGGTGTCTGTCTCTGAGCAGGACCTTGCCACCTGTCAGAGCCCACATTCCTGCACATTCCTAGGATCCCACAGACAAAGCGTGGTGAGAGGGCCAGGAACTGACCTTGGCTCTGCCTGTCAACAGCAGATCTCACTGATAGAAACTGCAACAGTCCATGCACAATACAAGAGGTACAAGAGGACTAGAAAAACATTATATGTGCAGGTGCAAGTATGTGGATATCTATTTTCAATAAGCTGTCTGGAAACTAATCACAAACGTTTGGAAAGGTGCATTAAATATAGCAATTTTCTGGAAAGTAAAATATTTTTACCCTTTTGCTCTCCTGCAGAGAATGAGATGAAAATACACTGCTCATATCTGAAGAATAAAGAAAGAACGTATATACACTGCTCAAAAAAATAAAGGGAACACTAGATTAACACATCCTACATTTGAATGAATGAACTATTCTTATTAAAAACTTTGTTCTTTACATAGTAAAATGTGCTGACAACAAAATCACGCAAAAATTATCAATGGAAATCAAATTTATTAACCCATGGAGGTGGAAATGGAAAAACACACTACAGGCTGATCCAACTTTGATGTAATGTCCTTAAAACAAGTCAAAATGAGGCTCAGTAGTGTGTGTGCCCTCCACGTAAGTGGTCCGTACCTATATAGTATATATTTATCCAGAGCACTCTACAGTATACATCACATTCACCGATTCACGCACTGATGGCGGAAGCTGCCATGTAAGGTGCTCACCACAACCCAGGACTAAAGCATCTGCTCTGTGAAGAGCACAGGGCGCCAGTGGCAAATTTGCCAATCTTGGTGTTCTCTGGCAAATGCCCAACGTCCTGCACGGTGTTGGGCTGGAAGCACAACCCCCACCTGTGGATGTCGAGCCCTCATACCACCCTCATGGAGTCTGTTTCTGACCGTTTGAGCAGACATGTGCACATTTGTGGCCGGCTGGAGGTCATTTTTCAGGGCTCTGGCAGTGCTCCTCCTGTTCCTTCTTGCACAAAGGCAGAGGTAGCGGTCCTGCTGCTGGGTTGTTGCCCTCCTACGGCCTCCTCCACGTCTCCTGATGTACTGGCCTGTCTCCTGGTAGCGCCTCCATGCTCTGGACACTACACTGACAGACACAGCAAACCCTCTTGCCACAGCTCGCATTGATGCGCCATCCTGGATGAGCTGCACTACTTGAGCCACTTGTGTGGGCTGTAGACTCCGTCTCATGCTACCACTAGAGTGAAAGCACCCCTTTTCACCCTTCGATGCCTTCATTAAACTGATCGCTCTTCTTCTTCTTCTTCGTCTTCTTTTTTATATTTTTTGACCGTTGGCAAAAACGAATTGGTTCATTACCGCCACCAAGTGGTCTGGAGTGTGGACTAGAATGTATCCAAAAGCCCAAATTGTTAAAACATTAGTTTGTCTGTTACATTTTCCCAATCTCCTGTCACATTAACATGCCCCCCAGTTTGTAAACCACTGCGCTAAAACATGATTATTGGACGTGCAGGATCTTGTTAGCCTGCAAAACAACAATGGCAGAACATGGCATATCAACATGAAAAGTGTCAGTGAAGCTATCTAAACTAAAAAGTATTTCACAGTGTAACTTGACACTTAGCCATGATGTTTGTGCAACTTTATTCAAAAGCTCTTGCCTAACCTTATCACAATTTGCTCTATTTATAAAGAATTTCTTTAAACATAAATTTCTAAGTCCATATTATTTACTGATGAGTCAGCACTGTAGAGGATGTTTGCTGTTGCACAACTGGAGCATCACTCACAAAAAGCAGCTGTGAAGCCGTTCCAATTGAAAAGTGATAGGGAATTGGAAACTAACGAAAAATCCTGTTGACAAATGACATTTTGTGGAGATTGGAAGTAAGAATGCTATGAAATATGTAGCAATAACAGTTAGTTTAATTTTATGCCTTACAATCTAAAATGAGTAAAGAAAGTTAAAGTTCAGTTTAGCAAGATTATATAAAACCCACCAACTATCATTAAACTTAATGGAGTGGGTCAATTTTTGGTGCAGATCAGGATTACATAATTTTAAACTGTGTACTAAGACATTGGCTTTGGGTGGAAATATGCTCTTTAAGTGCCCTTGTACCTATGTGATAGTATACTATTCAGATCAATGACTTATTAATTTAATTTACTTGACAACATAAATTTTGTAGCTTGTTTTCCTTGTATGTTTAAAACAACAACAACATATAATATTGTGTGATCTGGGATTCACAGACCCAGTGGAAACAACAGTCAAGGACAGTTGTATTTTGACACACATATGGCATATAGTATATTCAAAAGAAGAATTGCAGGAAACTAAAGTTCTGCACATAGCAAATATCCAGAAGTTATCTGTCATACTGATGTCTGTTCACCTCAGTTTCATACCACTGTTAGCTCTGAGCAGTGTAGCATTTCAGCTGTTAACAGAGTGGAGGGGTAGCAAGGAGAGGTGGGGCTGGGACTGTGGAGAGTGTAGCATCTATGAATGGAGCTCATTCTCCCTGAGAGGACTTCAAACAGGCCCACATCAATCAGCCAGGTGGAGCACCGGTGGCTGAGCCATGCCGGGCGGCCGTCAGCCCAGAGGTTTCAGATGCACCGAGCATGCCTTCTCACACAACATACTGACTGACACACTGACCAGGACAGGGCCAACAGAACTGCAGGCACACAAAAACACAATAAATGTTCCATAAAACACACACATGCACTTAACGTCTGGTCTTCGAGGATCCTGGCAATAGCTTGGAAATACCAAGGATGGTTCAATCCAACCCAAATAAATCTCAGTTTTAAAAATGGGTTACAGAATTTTTGCAGATTTTGTCATTGACGTGCCCCCTTTTATTATTTTCTATTGCTTATTCGCTTATTCCAATTGAGGGTTGTGGGGAAGCTGGACCCCTCCCAGCAATTAGCATGCATCAGGAACAGGGTATACCCTGGAGAGGTCACCAGTATATTGTAGGGCCAACACAAAGAGACAAACTACCACCTATGTTCACACTCACTCCTAGGGATAATTTTGAATGCCTAATTAGCCCAGCATGCATGTCTTTGGACTGTGGGAGGAAGCCAGAGTACCCAGAGGGAACCCATGCACACACGGGGGAGAACATACAAACTTTACACAGAAAGGGCACTGTTAATTTGGCATCCATCTTGCATCCTAGCTTTACTGTTAGCCCTCTCCGGCTGGTTAAAGACAGTCTATCTTGACTCTTGTCTTATCTCCTGCTCTGTCTCTTTCTCTCTTTCTTTTTCTTTCTTCCTTCGATAATGCCTTCTTGCATTTCTTTGCTAAATCAACCATGGTGCGCATTCAAAACAAAGAGTGTGTTGATATCCGCTTGCTAGCGTGTGACATGGTGTGTAAAGTGAAACTCAGCTGCAACGTCACGCGGTGCAGTTTCTCAGCCTCAGGATGCTACTGGGCAGCAACAGATCCAGATATGTGCATATTAAATCTCACTGTGCCATCAAACGAGTCAGGAGCAAAGAGTTTTAAGGTCGGAAAGTTGCACAATGCATCTTTAATCCTCACCTCAGCTTTCTCTTAATTTGCTAGCTTTGTTGTCACACTGACAGCAGTTACATAGACAGTTGTGTTGAATTACAATTAAAGCATGTCCTGGACATTTAATTGGACCATCATCCTTGCTATAGTAAACATGCATTGAATTTTGACCAAAGTGCATCCAATAATAAAACCCTGTAAATGCTGATTCAACACTATGACGATAATGTGAGAAAATGCTCAATACATTCTTCCGCTTTATACTTTCTCCAGGATTATTTGACCTCCAAATAGATTATCTGGGTGCTTGTCCAGCATTGAGAGCTTTGGCTTTATGTGATTTTGGTCAACCTAACATGCTTATATGTATATTAAAAGTCCAGTTAATGTCACATACAAATGCTGACTAATGCTAATATTTTGCAAAACCTTAGAATAATAATGTCTAAAGGGAGACAGCTTCACAGTCATGTATGAAAAATTGGCATACTATATTATGCTCTCCTACAGCCTTACATTTCACTTACCAATATAAAAAGGATAATAATATATGCTAAAATTCTTGTATAAGTGCTGCTTGACAATATAATTCTTTATAAACTGTGGCATGCATCATCATGCAATTGAGACATAGTTGCTTTGTTTTATTATCTGGTCTATCATTTAACCTCTTTTGTCCTGCATTTCTGTAATCTCACGTTATTTTGTAGTAATTCTTATTTGCACATTTCAATTTATAGCTGTGGATGTATTAATAAATTATGTCCATTAACAATGTTTTTCAGAATGTTAAAAAAAACATGCAGTGATATATATGAATTCATTAAATATTTTCATGATATTATGTACAATGGATATTGAAATCTATTATTGTTGTGGTGAATCCCTCCATCTTAGAGACTCCTCTTCTCTGTAGTTCTGTTTTTTTTCCAATGTTGAATCATGCCCCTGACAGGTTACCATTCAACCTGATTTCTTGGAATTGTTCCATCAAGTGATTTTGTTTCTCCATTAAACAACTTTACTGTGTTTTATTACACTATCTGTCCCTCTCCACACAAGGCAAAGAAAGAGAGAGAGAAATACTGGAAAGGGGGTTTTAATCCATCAATCTATCGCTGTATTTTATCTTCTAGGTTAAACATTTCTACTTACTTGTATGGAAAACAATGCTGTAAGTGCCTAAAACTAGGCTTTAACTAGTTAGCAACAGATAAGTTACATGCAAATGTTCAACTAGTAAAAGTCCCATGATGCATTGAACAAACATACTACTGTATACTGAGAGCTCAGGAAGTGTATCCTGCTCAGCAACAGGCCATTCGGTCCAGGCAGCTTCTCTAAGGTTAAGCTGGCACAGTGGCAGGGCCTCTCAGTGGGCTTGTCTTTGTGTTTGTGCTACAATTATGGACTCTCTTTCATCCACCATACAAGCCCTGTGACCTCTGGGTGAAGGTCAACATGCAAGACGCCCCTTCCAACATATACAATGGACCTTCATTCACAAACCAGTGGTGGACAAAAAGAAGGAGGAGTAGAAGAAAAGGAACATTCTCTAAGACATCAAACTGTCTATCTTTCCATCTCTCCATCATTTCCCCTCATCTGTCTGAACAGAGCATGCTGCACAGACTCAGCCCACATCCTCCTACAGCTACTAGACCCCCTGTCTGCCGCCCTTCTCTAAAACAAACCCTCTTAGCCCACATTCCGCAGCTCTACAAGGCTAGGTTGCTCACTATGACTGGACCCATGCCAGAAAACACTGGGACCGGCCTGCAGCAGAGAACTTAAAGAAAAAAGTCAGTCATGCACACTTGTATGAAAAACACACAGTCCACTACTGTCTGAATACCAGCTGATTCTAAACCATCCATGTGTCACCTGCTGCCCTGTGTGAATTCAGCCTGATGCCACCATCACAGTCAGAATGGGGACTGGAGGAGGGGGAAGAGAGACCCTCAGGGCTGGGGTAGGGGAGGGGGGGGGGGGGTAGGATGGCAGCAGAGGATGGTGCTAGGTGTACAGGACTGGTGTTGATGGGTGGGTGGGGAGGCAGAAGGGATTTAAATAGAGATTGACGCCCCAGGGTTAACCTGGCAACAGGCTGGAGCTGCTGTCAGATTAGGATCTGAAAGAGAGAGATAACCACTTTACTGCCCCCTGGACTGAGGAGAGCTGGAGGGCTGCTGTGTATATGTGTGTGTTAAACACACACAGGAGGCAGCTGCAGAGCTCTTTCTAAAGATGTGGTTAAAATGCCACATAGCAAACAAAATCCATTCATAGTTGACTGCATCACTTCAATCTCTGCAGCATAATGGAGAAAGAGGATGAGGAGAAAAACTATTTTATCCTACTGAAATATGTAATGTACAACCAGAAACAAAAGATAAACTACTTGCATGGTGATACTCAAATGTGGAGTCATTTTGTGATTTTAATCCGTTTTTTTTTTTTAGTTTTTTTTTTTTTTAAAGATGGCAGAAGAATAACACACGTAAACAAACAAACTGTCTGGAATTTTCATTTTGTGACTGACAAATTGACCACTAGCAGCTTGTATTTACATGACAATAGTCTGTCAGCTCGCTTTTCTAACATTGAAACAACAGCAAAGGCAAACAGCAATGTCTTTACACAGTGTGACAGGGCAAAGGTCACGCATGAAAGATACTGGTGAAAAGAAATGGTCTTTGTGGATTAATACGAAAACAGGCGACACTGCCTAACAGTCATATTAATTGAAAAATTACAAAAAAGAAAGCAAAGAAGTTATGCTAAAGCAGCTACGCCAGCACTAGCAAAAGCAAGAGTAGCTTGCTAATGCTATAATAGCAATATAATAGTAAAGCACTGATGCAGAACATACACAAAAAGTTAAAAAGTTGCATAAGAGTTCTTGTACATTTCATTATGGTACCCACCATTTCAACCATAGATGTTGATGCTAAACTACTTAGAAAGACACAAATAGAGATTTTATTTGGCCTTCTGTGTAATTAACTGTCTTATAGTTTATGTTTTCCTGGTTTTATACTTGTCACATGATTTTTTTTAAATGAACACTCACCTGACAACTATCTGTTTTATTAACAAATTGGCTCCACAACACGTTACACAGACTTTGTACTAGGAAGTTGCCTGTTAAATATCTGAGTCAACTGATTCAAATATTTGTGTTGTCTCAGTTTAAGGCTGCAGAGCATATGTGAAAGTAGCTTCAGCAGTTGTTGTCCTTAAATAAGCGATTAATGCAGATCAGTAGATATTGAAGTTTAACCAAACCTTTTTAAATAAAAAAGATACAATTGATTTATAGAAAGATTGATCCACCAGACAGACTAAACAATAATGTAAGGTGACAAACTGATCAGACAGAGGATGGATGAATACAACAAGCTGGCCTAAAACAAACTTGTATTGATGTCCAATGTACTTATAAGCTCCCAAAGTCAATCAGCTGAGTGTGTGTCACTGTGTTTCTTTTTAAAATCAATAATCAATAAGCTCTTTTCTTGATTCATAGTACAAACACCAATGAAGTCATTGTAAGTAATCAGTACAGACTGAAGAAAACCTGAAATAGACTCAGTATGCAAGAAGCAGCACAGACCCACATACACACAAATGCAAGGCCCATAAAATACACAAATCAACACAGCTGAGGACAGTCTTCATAACACGCACAAGCCCACTCAGGGCCTGCTGGCCGCTGGATTAAAAGGGATTTATTGGACGGCACGCGACTGTGTCATGGCAGCACCTCCACCTCCTTTCAGCTGTGTTTGTACAGGGACATGTTGAAAGGAGAAAGGAGGGGAGGAGCTGCATCTTCACAGGAAGACAGTCTCTACATAAAAGAGCCAGAAAAAAAGCATGTAAATATTCTCAACAAGGAAGAAGGCTAGGCTGAGGGAAAAGAGGGGGCACAGATAACATTTAAAACAATAACTTTTTCTTTTATGCAAGTGTTTGTGTCTGCATGCATGTGTGTGTGTACACAAAAAAGGGGGGGGGGCTATGTGCAAAGGGAACATGGATTAAGTGAAGAAGCTGAGTTCAGATCATGCTTTAGTCTGGTTTAACTTTGGGAAGATTTGACTTAGCCCTTTAGCAACAGCAGGGCTGGTCTGAGTGTAGAGGGAATAAAGAGGATTAATTAAAACTACAAAATTACTATTAGAGAGTTCAGGATTTATGTTTTAATTATAAACACTTTGTATATGTCTTACACATGCCACAAATTGTTTTCTTTAAATTTATCATGTTGTGTCCCGCATTATCTCTAAAATAGTGCTTCAATTCAATAACATAAATTCACAAAAATCCCAAATGAGTCCACAAAAGGAAACAAAATAACAACCCAGAACCAAATTAAGTCATCAGATTCATATTGTTAAATGTGCTATTGCAAAGTTGTATGTCAACTTTAAACCTAATCCTCCATCAGGGCCACAAGTGTGGTCTGACATTCTTCAAAGCACATTTAACAGTTTTATTTCGAAGTGTGTATTTGTGCACTGTTACTATCAAGCTTTCATCTGCAAAAAGGTTCTATATTTATGTTCTGAAATCTGCAATATAAGGCGATGACATTAAGAAAGCAATAAAAAATGTCAACAGTAATTCATGTGTTGCTGATTTTTTTTTTTTTTTTTGACCATAGTAAGCACTTTTTGTTTTGTCTCTGGCTCTATAAAGGCAGATTAAATCAAACATTGTTCTTGTTTTAATCTTATTAAGGAGTACTTTGATTACTATTTCACATGGATGCAGGGAAAAATATACAGTAAAACCCTGCACCTGTCCCTGGTTTGTTACTATGCAGATGTTTTCTGTGCTCTTGCTCTGTTAAAACTTCTGGCAAGAGTCATGTACATTGGTTCAGCTCTAGACGACTCTGCATCAGATGTATAGTAGCTAATACGGGATTTGCGTTAACAAAAGACTTGTAAACAGAAAACCTTTTTTCATTAGTTTTTCTTTCAGCTTGCCTTTTTGTGCAAAAAAAAGAAAAAAAAAGAAAAAGCACATAAATTGATTTTTTATTTATAAAGAAAACTTAGGTGTTAAACCCTGTAAACAGTAAACTAAATTAAGCAATTTGGCCAGTAGAAATTAAATTGTTCAGTTGCTTTAATTATTTGACTGCTGCCTGATGCTGAAACCAGGAAATTCACATGACAGAAAACTTATATGATGCAAGACTCGTCAATTGTACACTCAACCCATTCCTACGGTAAACAAAAGCAAAATTTTAGTAACAAGCAGCATCATGTAAAAAGTTTATGTTGTAAATGTTAACATAGAGTAGACTGACTGAACTCAAGAGGAGTTCTGCGAAAAACTACAAAACAATAAATAAGAGGTAGCATTAAACTTTTAGTCAACACAAAGCAAGAAAGGAAGAAAAATGCAGTAAAGATGAGGGAAGACAAGAAAGAGAAAGATATCTCTGGCTCTTATTTCCAGTCTGTGGACATTACTGCTTCATTAGCAGGCAGCATGTGCTAAATATTATTCTGACTCTGATGGTTATCACGCTCCTCTGTAATGAGATACAGGCCCTCTAAAGACTCATATCTGAAACGCTTTCTCTTCCCCTCCAACACCTCCTGACCCTCTTTTTACCTCTGAGCAGGGGTGTATGTTCATGTTTTCTTGTGCATACACTGAACGACGAGGCTGCTTAACACTTATAACAGTTTTAATGCAAACATCAGGGGAACATAAGTTGATGGGAAAAGAGCAATGAACGAAAAGTGGAGGAGAGAATGATAAAGAGCCCTAAACTCTAATCCATATCATAGTGTACTACATTTTCCCTCCCTGCAATACCCAGATCTCATTTCAGTTTTAGGACTTTAGGACCTCACTCTTCACTCTCATATCTCCCTCTGGCCGATTTAGAGAATTATTCAAATGAGGGAGAAACTTTGTCCGATAAAGACCCTCAGATGTTCTTTTAAAGCCCTTTGAAGGTTGCATGTATAAGGGATTCCTCTAGAGTGGTTCCCTCATTATAAATGATAATTGAGATCTGGATGTGTTTGATATACTGTACACCATTAAACTAAAGGCCTGAGCTGGTTACTGGAGGAGAGAATGGTCGAGTTCAGGGAAGAAAAATAAATAAATAAATTCCACAGTACTTCATAAGTATTTTTTTTAATTATTTGCCTTTCAGTTCGGTTCTCTTCAGCCCAGCTTAACACTTGTGTTCCTCTATAATATAGGCTCACAATGCTTAATGGTGGGGTCACTGTGAAAGAAACTAACAGAAAAACCACAACATATTAGTACTAAGCACTAGTACTAGCAACAAGAAATATATACACAGCATTGATATACATTAGATAATCATTATATTATTAAAACAATTATCTAAATATGGTCCATGGAGCTAATTTAAATTTAGAGGTTTTAATCCAAATAAATGTAATTTTACAAAATAATCATCAGCTACAGTACAGTACTGGTTTGAAAACTGGTTCGAAACATTTATTTCTAAAGAAAATTATAAGGACTGCATACTTCATGGATAAAATGCTGAATTTCCAGATCGGGATTAAAAAAGTGAAAATAATTATTATTTATCATTATACAACCAGCAGGTTTATTTTCAGATATCATTATTATTCTAAACTCCATATTGCTCGAGAAGGAAATCATATTAAAATATAATGTACATGGAAATCAAGGTATAATAATGTGTTTGGAGGCACTTAAGGCACAAAAAGACAACATTTTAAGGGGGGAGTTGTAAACAAGAAAAAAAAAATCTCACACAAATTGAACAAAAAAATTTTGTTTTTCAATGGGATCCTCTAACAAGACACAAACACTTCTTTCCCTATTTACAGTATTTTCATAAGACTGTTCCATCCACTTTCTATGCTTCCATTGCAAGGGGGGCTGGAGCCTATCACACCAGCCGTTAGGTGAAAGAAAGGTTATGCCCTGGATGGGTTGCCTATCCATAACATGCAAACTCCACACAGTAAAGCCCCAGATAAGGTCTGAACCAGGAACCATGCTGTGAGGTGATGGTGCTAACAGCACCATGCAGCACTTGATTTGTTATCATTATTGTGTTTTAAATCAAGTGTGTTTTTCTCTGTCTGTCTTCATCTTCTTGCATCACAGAAATACAGATTAAACCCAAATCACTGGGCTGACCATGTTTAATTATGATCAGCCCCCTGAAGTGCACATCTACACATTTCCTGAGGACCAAAAGAATGCCTTGCTGAATATACTTAAACATGTAAATTCTAATTACATAAATCACATAAAACAGTGTGCATGGTTTAAGATTGTGTAAATATGGACTTCTAGTCCTAAATCTGGTTTTCTTTGGCTATTTTAACAAATAACAATTAGATAAATCTGAGTCATGTTTGCACGATTGGAAATGGAAAATTAGAGCTGATTTTATAAAAGATCAATTAATTTGTTTAAGTTTGTAAAACTAAGTGATTTTATTCAACAAAACAGTGCAATGTAACAACACAACAAAACCAGCATAGCCATTATTAATATTAAATATATTAGACAGAAATATGCTAAAAAAGAAATGTCTGCACTAGATGTCTGGCAGTCAGGATTCAATGCTGAGAATTATTGTTGTGTTAGGGTTGAACTTTGCTATCAGTGTGTTATCAGGACATTTATGCTCCATTGCAGAGAGGCGTTATGACCTCCCAGTCAGAGCAGAGAGAAAAAGGCCAATCGGAGCGCAGAGAGCTGATGAAAGCCAATCAGAGAAGTAGAAAGTGATAAGAAAGCAGACCTGGCCCTGTGGGTGATGAGCTTGAGCGTCAGAGCCACAGAAACCACATGCAAACACACACCCACACAAACGCATTGTGGATACTATTACACTGCAGGGATTTTTTTTAATTTTATTTTAATACTTAATAATCAGTGTTAATTACAAGTTCTAATTCTCATTTTTAAAATAAAACTGGAGTCAGTTAAAAGTATTAATCCATACTAGTTTTTAGAGGACAATGCTGCTTCTTTTTCTATAATCCAAAACATACCAAAAAGTATTCTGAAACAGTTTTAAAATATTTATTGCTGGTCTTGTTAAATTGTGACGCGGCTGAATTTTAGGTAAAGTCATTTAAAAACCTTGATATATGTAAATTTCAGTAACTGAAAAATATGCTCTGTACCTAAAAGAGGTAAATGCCAACTAAAAGTCTAACAAATTACAATTTAAATCATTTAGTTTCTCCCCGATTCAACAAAACACTTGACACAAGCAGGGGAGGAAGAAAAAAAAAACAGCTCCACTGGAATAATTACTTTGTTAAATAGCATGCATAGTGCCAGTACAACCTTAATACCAAGCACAAAATGAAGACATATCCAGTAGAAAATGCAAGATCAATGAAGTTTATTGTTTACAATCATGCATGTAATTCAAACACAGAGCTAACAAAACTTTCTAGGTTTAGTTTTTCTGACAACTGTTTTTTTTATTTCTTTTGGTTTTTTTGGATCTAAAGTGAAAGGGTGTGCTTTGCACAAGAATTGCAGAGGAGAAAATTTAAAAGACTTTCAAAAATCTACATGAGGGAAAATAAAAGCTCTTCCAGAAAAGGATCACAGGCAGCAATTACAGCAGCGTGCTGCAGTGATTGAAGCGATAACATGCGCTTGAGAATACAAAGTTGGCACGCTGAACCTCAGCTCACCCCCTCTACCTATACCCTCAAACCTAAAGCCTGAGCAGGGGTCCCTGACTTCTTTCAAAGCGGTGTCCCTCAGGTCAGGCTGAAAAGTTAAGTACAGGAAAGAGTTGGGAAGTGCTAAATGCAATCAGAAATTCTTATCTAATGGTAAGTCTGCTTCAATTTTTTTTTAATGTTTTTGTCTTTTACTTGTTTTTTCTTAGCCAAAACTTTTTACCAGAGGTATTTCATGCAGGCTTGTGTCGCATATTTAGTCACATTTGTGACACCAAAGCACAAGCGCTACATCTGTGGGGCTGTACAACACACAAACATGATCTTAATAATGGAACTCTATGTATCAGTGCAAAACAAACCGAAGTAAAAGACTGAGTCGGGTCTTCTGCCACGGTAACATCATCTGTAGTTCATTTGCTTTTTAAGTTGCTAAATGTAGACCATGAATTTAAT
Organism: Rhadinocentrus ornatus; assembly: GCA_037177495.1. Taxonomy (NCBI): domain Eukaryota; kingdom Metazoa; phylum Chordata; class Actinopteri; order Atheriniformes; family Melanotaeniidae; genus Rhadinocentrus; species Rhadinocentrus ornatus. Next base: position 26,234,664 of record JBAMHW010000003.1, read on the forward strand.
GTGTTTTATAAAGTTTTCTTTTAAAAAGAAAAAAATGGCAACAGTGTTTTCTCTGAGACAAACATTTAAAATGTACCCCATCTTATACATGCATCTGTGCAAGAATTGCTTTACTATCTTTGTGAGCACATTTGTTCCTGAAATTTTCCTGATGCCTTTGTTAATCAGCAGGATAGCATGAAAACAGAAACTGGAAGGTGTATGATGCCACTTTCTCCCACTGCACAACTGAAAGGCACAAAATAATGGTCTTCGAAACTTCACAGGCTACATATCACTTCATAACAATACATTGCACATGCAGCATGCCTACATGAGCACACAAACACACATCTTCATGTGCATGCAGTCACAATTCACCTCCCTCTCACCCCTCGTCTCTGGGTGGGAGCCCATTTCCGTCTCTTGATATATAAATAAATAAAGGGGTATAAAGTGCCCCAGGACTGGGGATGGAAGAGACTGTGTTAAAGCGAGACAGAGGAAGAAAAGAACAGTGCCGGACAGACAGTGGAGAAATGAGGAGGAGGGTGAGGATGGGGGAAGTTGTAATTGTTTCCCAGCTCAGGGAAGTTGAGTCCCGATGCGACCGAGCCGACTGTCCCCACGGAGCCCACCTCCCCTTTCTCCCAGACACGAGAGGGAGGCCTCAATCAAACACATGAACCACAGAACATGACCTGGCAAGTTCAGCAGGAAAAGAGGGGAGGAGGAGAGAGTTAGTGTGAATTGATTGAATTACACTCAGCCAAAAACACCATGTATGGGGCTAAAAGTGGAGAAACTGACTGTTCAGTAATAATAACCTGCACTGATAACTTTTGTTTCAGTTTCTTATTCAGAATTAGAGCTACAATTATAGAACCAAAATCAGAGCCATTACATAATTCTGGATGTGCGTACTAGACAGCGTGTCTTAGAAATAGAGAATTAAGGGGGACAAATAAGGTTAATTAAGTTTGTTTTGTTTGGTGCCAATCTAATGATTGGTGAGGAAATATAGCAATGCCTGTTGGCAACAAGAGAAGAGGGCAGAAGAAGACAGAGATTATGAGCAAACATCTGCATTTGTTTTAGGGATCATGTATCTCTTCTCTTTCTCTCATCTCATTCCTCATTTTCCCATAGAGGAGAATAATAGCTCAAAGCACCAAAAATAATTAGGCTTCCAAATTTATTCATCTAATTTAAAATGGCTGTCTACACAGGAGCATATAAAGGGTTTGTTCCTAATGCTAATTCTAGCTGTAAGTGTTTACTACAGTATCTCTCGAAGTCGTATCAGTGTTGGAAACAGACCCAAACTTTACCTGCCAATCATAAACACCCCGTAGCTACATTAATTACATGTTGACAATGATGGGAAGCAAAGTGCTTGCTCAAATAAAAAAAAACCTGCAGATCCCAAACCAAAATTTACTAAAAATTCAGAATGCTTGTTTTTGAACTGTTGACAGTTGTGCATTATTGTAATTACTAACAATAGAAAAATATACTTTTTGCACTGACATACTGTACAGTTTTCTTCACAGATTTTTAATGAAGAATGACCTTTCTGTTGACCTTATTTGAACACTACTATATCTGTAGATATGGGCATTAAAACTAGTTCAGTGCAGTTGAAGCACAAATTCAGAAGATTAATAATTACTACTCATGATTAGCCACAAGTACACCAACAAGCACTGATAATGAAATAACATAAGGAAAAATAGAATGCAAACTTCACAGCAGTGGGTCATAAAATATATTAAATCATGCTAATAAACAGAAGGATTCATTGCAATAAAAAATTTTTTTTTACACTAACAGGACTAATCTCTTTACCTCAATAAGAATGTATAAAACAGGTTAGAAAGGGCCATCTAGTGTCTCAGGTTTAACTGTAGCACACTTTAGTTGATATACAGCTTATGAGTGTGTCTATAGATCTTTTTAATGTTATTCTGTCATGATATTGTCAAAACTGTGAAGATATAGTCAAAGACTTTACAGCTGTGATCAAAATTAAAGTTAGGTTTGAAGATGGATGTGGTCTCAACCATAATTTGAGCCAGTTGTGGTTGTGCATATCAATATTCATGCAGTAAGCCTGGTGGACTTCCTCTGATTACTATGTTTATGTCACATAGACCACATCAGGTTGTTGCCATTGGACCTTTGTTTACAGTGCACTGAAATACTCTACAGATCCAAAACCAATATTTATAATTGCTAAAAAGAAAAAAAAAAGAATACTTGTTATTAAATTGTATACAATTTGGACATCATCGTAATTACTGGCAAAAGTTTCAGGACACTGGATACAAGGAGCTTAAGGCACCTATCCTCCCACTTTTACACCCCATATAACTTATTTTTTTTAATGTCAGGTTACTATCACAGAATTTTGGATTCAATTATCACTTTCGGTCTGATAATATAAGAACTTGTGTGGTGCATGGATAATACTTTTAAGTTGGGAGTCTTCAAACTCACTGACATCACAGCTGGTGTGATCCCGGTTCAAGAGCATCTTTAGTTCCCTTTTAATAATATGAATACATTCATAATATTTTTCATACACAAAGATTTCAAATTTCATCCATGACCATCTCTCTACTGGGGCAAAATAGTAGCGTAAATGAAAACGGTAAAAGATTACCGTCCTCCATCATGGCGAATGCCCAGTTTTACAGAAAGTCATCCAAATCCACATTTTATTTAATGGAAGCCTCCCTGCACTGGACACTGAATGTACCATTTTTGCATAATACTGAAAGAGAAACCATAAAGGTGTAATGTAAACACAAACCCACCCCATATGAGTTCAGTCAAGATTACATTTCTTTGTCACTTACTCTGCTCAACTGATGAGCTTGAACAATGAACAAGCATTGATACTCTTTTAAATCAAAAATTTACTTACCCTAAACTTCTAAACTTGGAAATACTTAAGCAGAGGCCTCATTATTATTACCATGTCAGAGCAGTTCACAACATTTGAATAGATGCAGTATAAACTAAACAACTAGTCAATGCAGGAGGAGGCTGAGGTGGTGAGGACGATAAACACACAACTTAAACAACTCAATGCAAGAGAGATGGAGTTAGCTCAGAGCAATAACATAAAAAATAAAATAACGCTGCCACTGGTTTCAAGTGTTAAATAAGTAAATTAAATTCTTAATGCAAACAATTATCTTGTCAGGTTAGTGGCAGTTAGTGTTTGTTTCCCTTCATGATTTTGCTGACACTGTCACTGTGTAAACGTTATCTCATATTGCTTTGGTTGAAAAGAACATGATCACTTGAACTCGTGTAGCGATTCCACCAGTCAAACCAGTTCTTATAGAAAAGCGCCAACAGATAACATACTGACTTGCATTTGCTTAAATTTGCATGGGGCACATTTTCGTTGTAGAACATTCAGAACCCACAAGGCCTCTATTGTTCATTAACATCTGAGGTCATGTAAAAACATATTTTACTGCAAAACAGAAAATACCCTGAAGTGTTTTCCATAAGATAACATCACAATGTAAAGTAAGAGGTTAGTTATAAGGAAAATGCAAGACCTTGAAGGGGTTGGGGCAGTACAAAAACTCACTTGATCAAATAAAAAGTGTTAATGAAAGTACAGAAAGACACTGAGTGCACCCATATTATCTAAAACTGGGCCACGCCAACATTTTTCTTTGTCCTGCAGCAGTCATTTACAAATCTCCAGCATCAGTGGGATATTGGGGTTTGAATGTAATTACTTTATGGCGCTTTAGTTCAGGCTGTCACTGCTAAGGTCACATGAATAAGCCTCCATATTTGTCTCCAATCGAGCAACTAATCTGAAAGATCTAAGAGCCTGAATCAATCCCCTATTCTGCCTCTATTGATCTCATCTCCTCCGTCTTCCAGTTTCACTCCCGCTTTTTTGTCTCTGTCTCCTCCCCACCATGCTTTTTGCAGTAATAGATACTGAAGATGTCAGGCAGATTTAACATTTATTGCTTATTTAAAAACGGCCTCTGACCCACGCATAAAACCCTCCACCCCATCTCTGCAGACATGGCTAAGAAGAGGAAGCTGTGCATCTCAGTGGGAGTAGTTAAGGGGCTGTCACTCTTATTGTTGCGGCAACCATGAAATGATCAAGCCTGGCTAATGGCTACCTTATCTCTACAGCAGGCTTAATAATGGCCGCTCAAAGACTGCTTCTCCAGGTGGGAGTTATGTCATTAAACCTTGATATTACTCATTAGACTAAACACAATAATCATATGGTTTGAGCTAAGAGCAAGATACTGAAAGGTTTTCAAAGCCTCGAGGCCTGGAGTAATGGCTCAAAGTGGTAGAAAACCTGATTGTAAATGTCCACATGTGTCTGACTCTTCTGTGTTAGCGATTATGTGCATACCTTTTTATGGGTGTACTTTCAGTTGCTCTGACGTCACTTCACAGATTGCCTGCAGAGTATTTTCCAAGCAGCAGAAATGAGAGCTTCTTTTAGCCCCAAGTTGCTCTCTGTTTTGACATTTTTTTTTAAAAATGTCATAATCATGAAATTTCTGCAATTCCTTATGAAAACACGTATGAGGACTCTGAGTTGGTTAAATTTGGGAATAGAAATTTTGCTCTTAAATTTAGCCAAGGCCTCTAGCATGATATTGATCATTCAGTTGTCTTTAACACAGACTGAAATTTATCAACTTAATTATTAAATGGTGTTGCATGACTGCACAGTGGTGTGTTGGTTAGCACTGTCACCACACAGATAGAAGGTTCTTGGTTCCCAGGTGGGAAACTTTATGTTTGGAGTTTACATTATCTCCCTGTTCCTACATGTTTTCTCTTCGTGTACTCTAATAATCTCCTAAAGTCTTGTAAAATGCAGGTTAATTGGAAATTCTAAATCAGTAAAGGGTGAAAGAGTGCATAGTTACCTGTTTCTGCGATTTTCTGGCAACTTCTTCAGGTTGTATTCCACCTGTTACAGATAGTTTTGGAATGAGCTCCAACCCCCCCAAACCGGTATGGAATGTTGTTAATAGAAAATAATCCCAGAGGATAAAGGCTCGTGATTAAGAATTCCCTGTTTTGTTTTGACTGGTCTATGTTGTTTTAAGTCAAATTTCTCTGGAAATAGTGGATTATTATTACATTAACACCCATTCATGTGCCATTACTGTCCATTCCCTGTTCTCCTGACAAAGTAATTATACATGTTACAACACTAAAAAAATAATGTAAGTTATAAGCCTGCCACACATCCAACCAGGTGAAAAGTCTTTATTCAAGTCTGCATTTGGAGAGAATAAAACACGCCCAGTAGGATGCTGCTCCAACTATGGCAGGACAGTAGTGACTTTCACATGTCACATAACACATCGGTAACACTTCCCAATTAAAACTAAAAATCAAATACTAGAGTAATCCTTGATCCTTGATGTATGCGTGTTTTATGATAAGAAATTAACCACCAAGTTTGTTGGTCTCCAAAAAAAAAAGGGGAGGGGGTAAAATAAAATTATTACCAATAGGGGGAACACGAGTCTGACATAAATCAGTGGAGAAAATGTGTATTAATGGTTTAGAAATAAATGAAAATAAATAAAAAAAATATGTTTTAGAAATAATGAACATCTTTGTGTCTATCTAGACTACATTGTTCTGTTTACTAACTATCTATTAACTGAAAGTGAGTTAATCAGTGATCCAAGGTGTTAGAAAATGTTACCTGAACATTATTTTTACTTGAATTCACACGACTTTACACATACACACGTCATTTTTGTTGTTGTGTGTTTGCTTCTGGGGATTGCAACAGTAAATCTTTTGGGATAAGACCGAAGTGTAAACAATGTGTTCCTGCCAGCAAATAGCCCAGTGGTTTATATTTACAAATCAACTGTAAAGTTTATTAAATTGTAGTTTTAAGTAAGTTAACACCAGGTTATCTTAGCAAAAGGTCATTGCATCAAAGGATGGCCAAGAGTTTCACAGCAGCTGCCCAAACAAAGAAAAGAGAGATGACCGGAGCAACAGTGTTCATGTGTGAAAGTCGTTTTTGCTTCATTAGGAGTAAGAGGAAAGAAAAAATTAGCAAAGCAAAGAACATGAATAAGCGAAGCAAGATGTGTCTTCCATAAGTCAAAACTGCATCCAGATGATTGAGCAAATCAGCTAACCCTTTCCATATAATATCTCCATGGTCACTGAGGTTTTAAATCAGCCTGTATTCCCTTAAACAAACACTGGGATTATGGAGATTAATACACAGAGAGCAGTTGTATTGAGTGATCACGCAAATATGATCGCAGTTACAATGTGTGGGGTATTAACATGAACTTTGGGGATTATATTTTACTGCAACAAAAACATACTCTACAAAACATATGCATCCAGCACAGTGGTGCCATGTGTCAGCTTCAATCTCCAAGAAAAGGAGAGGGGGCATTTATCCCTGGTGTTTACAAAGTCAAAGATCCATGTACAATCGGTTTTGTTACTTTACTTTGTATATAAGGATAATAAGAATAAGAAAACCTTTATTAGTTCCTCAGTGGGGAAAAGTGCTTTGTTTCAACAGTACAGGTGCAGTAAGCAGAGGTACAGTCTGTCACAGAAGCTGCTCTCCAGAGCAGACAGGGCGTCCTGCAGGGGGTGGGACTCATGGTCCAGCATGGATGTCAGTTTTGCCAGGACCCTTTTGTCATCTACCTCCTGCACTTAGTCCTGAAAACAGCCCAGGACTGAGCTGGACTTCCTGATGACTTTGTCCAGCTTCTTCCTCTCCCTCTCTGTGATGCTGCTGTTCCAGCAGACCACACCATACAGGATGGCTGATGCTACAACAGAGTCATAGAAGGTCCTTAAGGGTTGCCCCTTTCACTCCAAAAGGCTGCAATCTCCTCAAAAGATAGAGCCTGCTCTGACGCTTCCTGTACAGTTCCATGTTGTGAGTACAGTCCAGTTTACAGTTTAGGTGAACACCCAGGTACAGGAGATATCACATCTACAACTATGGATAAGGGTTTGTCAGATACTGCAGGTGTCCACATCATCATATTGAAAGTTTTGTCCTACAGTCATTAGAGCATGCTGTTATTGGTCATTTTAAAATGACAAGCGTTATGAATAATATGAATTAGTACGAAGCACACATTAAACTTGGATTCATTACACAATATTTCTCCCGAGCTGCAGCTTCTGATTATTTTAATTTTTTATTTATCTTGTGCATAAAATATATTTCTTCTTACTTGTTAAGATTTGGTCCAACCAGCTGTTTTGAAGATTTTGAACTGGAATGAATCTATAAATAACCTACAAGACTGAAACCAAAAACAAAGATTTTCTTTCCTTTTATTATTTTATAAAATACTCTTTAAATGTAATTCATTAGTAAATAGTTAAAGCAATTTGGTAATTTATTCCATTTTCATTATTTATAACTAGGAAAATATAGATTTCTCATTTACAAGCTACATAATAAGATAATTGGATATGAACCTTTTGAAATATAAACAATCAAATTAAACCCAGAATAATTAAAGCAATCAAAAACTGAAGTTAATCAATCTAAACTAAAAAAAAAAAAAACTACCTAGAATTGCATTAAAATGAAAACTCAAATGTCCCTAGGTATGAAAATTAATTAAGTCTTACTTTGTTCTGCATTTTACTTAAGATTGCAGGAACACAATGAGTGATAGTGAATTTTTTAACCCCACTAAAACTATCGGGACCCTGCAAAGTAATCAATCATTTGAGAATGTTTGAAAAGTGCTTTTCCTGAGGAGGCTCAGGGCTTCTGACATAAGCAGTGAAATGATACACATTTTCTATCAGTCTGTTGTGGGGAGTGCTGTTTTCTTTGGGGTTATCTGTTGAGGGGGGGCAGTATGACTACAAGGGATGGTGACCGTCTGGACAAACTGATTGAAGTGTGCCTCTGTAATGGGGAGAAAAGTGGACTCTGTGGGAGCTGTGTTGGAGAGGAGGATGATGGCTCTAATGCAGGGTATCCTAAGCAATCCCTAACATCCTCTGCATGTCACAATGACAAACCAACGGAGTAACCGTAGCAACAGGCTCCTCTCGGCAGAATAAGTAAAAGGAAAGATCTGGTTTGTGACAGGAAAAATTTATTATAATTTGTTTAAAAAATCTCAGAGGGCAACAGTACATTTCTATACATTTTTTATTATTATTATTATTTTGATTGTATTAATTTCATTTTAAAAAATTATGCTGTTGTCCTTAAGAGAGCGTGATTGTATGTAGTTGTTGCATTAGAGTGGAGTGCTAAAAATCACCACAGACATTAAAACTAAAAACACCCCTTTAAATGTATTTATCGCTGTAATTTTTGGCTTTTCAGATTAGCTTGAGGTGTATTTGTGCTGCTACTCTGCATCTTCACAAGGCTTCCTCACTTTATCCATCATCTCTGCTGTTAGCTCAGCTTCTTGCTGTCTGAAACACAACTCACATCAAAAGTGAGCGCAACACACCAACACTGGCCTTGTTCAAGCTTATATACCTTTGTCTCCTCTCTACCTTAACCCTCATCCGTCATTTCTGTGATAGCAACCAATCAGATACAGCCTGTACACGTACTGCTTGGAACTATTTTCAAGAGCACAAGACAAAATGGCTGAAAAGGTGCTGGAAGGTGTAAATCTATGGCAGGAAAGAGGAGACTTCTAACAACCTTAGCTTTGCTGCACTGCCTGACAATGACAAGCAGGGATTCAGTTACTTACTTTAAAGGTTTTGGCTAATCATCACACCCAACCCCCTCCCAGATATTGCTGATGAAATAACACCACCCTGCTAATGCATTTCCATTTATGAAATACAACTAGTAGACTAGACCTCCATCAGTGCTGTCAAACCTATTTGCCAAATCAATCCCAAACGGCCTGCTTGATGTCTGAACCCCGTGCCAAATGCAGACAAGGAAAAGGAGACAGAGAAAAAATAAATAAATCCTCAATTGTAATGGCTCATTTCCATGGGAAACTACCATGGGAAGCCTTGGGCTTCATATCAACAACTTTTCCACCCCCATCCTCCATTAAATGTCACCATCCACAAACAGTCTGAGCAGAAGAACATCAGGAGCATGTCTGATGTTTGAAATAATAATAAAAATAATAATAATAATAATAATAATAATAATAATAATAATAATAATAATAATAATAATAATAATAA
>JBAMHW010000003.1:26253463-26273393 GCA_037177495.1 Rhadinocentrus ornatus
CTGATCAGCCCTGGCTGGGTTGCCTGGAGGAGGGGGTCTGATTGTTGAAAGACCCGAAACCCCCTGTGATCCCAGGTAACATCACTGATAATGTGTCCAGGGGCACCATAAGGTGTATCTAAAAGCAATAACAATAATAATAATAAGATTTTTTAAAACTTATCAACAGACAAGCATGTCAGTAAACAGGAAAAACTACAATTATAACTGTAATGTATGCAGCTACCAACCAATCTGGAGTTTAAAAATACTGCATGTCAGAGCAGATATAGTAAATATATCTGTTAAAGGTCTCTTGGACTTCAGTAAGTGGGATTCTATAATGTGGTAAATTTAACTATGATGGGTTATAGCTCTGAAAGACGACAGAGTCGTGTTGATCTTTGAGTTGTTGGACATGAAATCTAGTCACTTCATCGTGTGAAATTTGTTACAATTTGTTAAACATGTCAAATATATTTAATCAGCTCATCCTCTGCTTTCACTCTTCCCATGAATCTCTGAGTTACAATTGCAGGTGTTTGTATGTTTCCCACCCTCTTTGTATGTACAAAGGTATGATAGACAATGTTACATCAATAGGCACACAGAAAACTAGCTGGCATTTTTCAAGGTGAGGCAGCAGGTGACCTCTGACCTGGATGACTGGACTCTGCTGAGCTCAGCTGCGTAATGATCGACTGTTATTCTTTAGCCATCAGCCTCTGCCTTTCACTGGTCGTCCCCTCATCCTGAGGTGATGGGAAAGGAGATGAGAGGATGACAGCACCACTAAAAACAGACTGCTGTTTGTGTTGTGTGCATGTGTGACTGCCACGGTATGGAAACAGTACATCAATACATTTCTTTATTGAGGTGCCAGCAGTAATTTGCATGTTTTTTTTTTTTCTGTCTGTGTAAATGAGACAGGAAAAGATATGCAAACAAGCAAGTGATGATGAGAGAACAATGGTGGTTTTAAAAGCTTTTCTTTCATGCTGGTGTCCTGCTTATGCTGTAAAATTGTTGCAGGCGGACCGCCTAATGAGTCTTTTCAATATGCAAAGGAAATAAATGATAAGTGGTGTGAATTTTGTTCTTTCCTAAAGCGAAATAGTATACTGCAATCGCACCTAATGTAAAAATGTCACACCAAATTTAACTTTTGAAGAAACAAGTTGACCGTGGATAAACAACTATCTGAAAACATTCCTATTCAGAAAACTCTAAACTTAAAGAAAAGATGGCTTTTGACAAGGAATTTTTTTTACTTGATAGTGACAAAATATTACCATTACTAAAAATCCTACATACATCTCTTTGTAAGATGTTTTCTCACACAACCTTAACCAAACTGATTTAGAAATGTGTGAAATTATTAGAAATTATATTAGAAAGATTAGAAATTAAAGTGGGGTTTAAAAAGTCAGCTCAATACTGATCTGGAAAAAAAATCGATCTTCTCTTCCTCCTTCAATAAGAAATTTTGAGTTAGAATACAAACTGCGAACATAGCCACTGTGACGTCACCCACTGGTGTGTGAACTGGAGATTTAAATGTCGAGCTCCCCATTTTTAGTTTCTATGAATGTACTGATTTAAAGATTTCATTAGAAAAGGCTGTTGTAGTCAGAGATGCTTTAAAACGCAGCTCAAAGTGGTTAATAGTGGTACTGCACACAAAGGTACTTCCCTTTCTGAAGGCACTGAAATTGTGAAACTGGAGGTGAGCCGAGGTGACCAAGATTCAACATGACAACACCCTATTGCTGGATTTGATTCAACCTCCCTCAACTTCTCATACGTTTCATTAACATTTCATTAAGACCTCAGAAAATTTTTCTTACCTTGTGGAAAAAAAGGCCAAACATAATTTAATAACACATAATGATAACAACAATAACAGAATAGCTGTATCCATAAATGGGGTAGGAATCCATAATCCCAAAAGAACATGAACTATGAAGATCCGTATTGGTCTTTGCACTTGTTTTTTAAATTTTTAATATTACCGGTTGAAACAAATCATGATCTACTTAATATGTTAATTGATCAGAGCTGATTCTAAATAAATTCCACACAGAAAGGAACAAGCACTAATAAAAGTACATCTGGTATGAAACATTGCAATTTTACTTGGACATTAATCTATTTCACTGCACTTTTTTATTGTTGCCATTTATCTATTTATTTAACATTCTGGGGTCATAAAAATGATATATTGTGTTGAATTGAGAACAATTATAGCCATATAATTTCATATACGTGTAATATGTAGGTTCACACTCAGGTCCATAACTCACAAAGCCATTTGTCAAGAACAAAACATGTTGACAGACTTATGCAGCTGATGGGAGGATTTGTGATAAGCTGCACCGGAAATGGAAAAGTCGCTTTAGAATGGCTGCAAAGGTATTAATTAAACAATACCCATTTTAATCAAACGTAATTATATTTGCTTGCAAGGGCTGAGAAGACCGAGGGGGATGAGGGTGATTATATCTGTCTGTGCTCATTAATACAATCGGGTTGTCTTTTGGCAACGTAGGCCTTCTCTTATTTAAAAAAACAAGTAAGAAAGAAAGAGACACTGCAATAAATAGCACTTCTTTTTGTTTAAGCAGTAACCCTACGCAGGTTTATAAAACCAACACTTGAATAGAGTTGCTGAATAAAGATATGAGATGTAAGAAAGTATGTCTGGAGCTGCCTCCTAGAAAATCTTCTATTAAACAATGAAGACTGGAATAATGTATTTCTGCAAATGAGAGCACGTTAGCAGTCTGACTACCTCCCCACTGGTTAAATTATTAATTAATGTTGCAACCATTTATCAGTCAAATGGCTGCTAATTAGTCTTTTCAAGCTCTCCTGCTCTGAACCATTTTTTGCCTGCACTCCTCCATCGCCTTGTCAATAATCCAGCCACCATACTCTTCTTTCCTCCGTTTCTTTCTGTGCCTATTATCTGCGCTTATCAGCGATTGTTTCCCATCTATAAACATTCAGCAGCTCAGACGGTGACCCTCGACTCCCAGTTGACCTGGAGGTCACCAGCAAAAAAGGATGGGGTTATTGAAGAAAAAAACCATCATGACTGTGTCTTATCTCTTTGGAAGAAGAGGGGGGATGTAGAGAGAGAAGTCTTATGGGAAAACTATTGGGACATATATAAGAACAAGGCCTCGTATACAGGTTAAAATGCAGCAGCTGTCATCTAAAAAAAGTTTTGATTAATGTCTTGTGTCCTGAGGTGAGAACCCACCCCACCTATAAGCAAGTTCTGTCTTAGACCTACAAACAATAGGATTGTCATTTATATTAATTTTGGAGAAAAAAAATGCAGTATGCATACTCATGTCTGTATCACTCAAACAAGGAGATATGTCTCAAAACACGAAAGATGAAGCAATCATCTTCTTTTACAATATAAAAATTTTATCAATTATGTTAATAATAATTTATAATTATGTTTAATTACACATTAACTCTTATGGTTCTGGAAAACATAAACACAGATAATTATATTCTGAAGAAATATTCTTACATGAAAATTGATTATACTACACCAGTCACACAGATATATGCACTGTCATGGTCTTTATGTCTTATCATAAGGAAAATACTGAAGACCCTAAAAGATCATTTCCATTACTGTAATGATAGACAGAGAAAAGAGGTTTATATGAAACTGGAATGGAAAGCAAATGAAAGACGGGCTGGAGCCAGAAAGAGAAACTGGAAAGACACAAGGAGTAAAAAGCGACTTGATATTTTTTCCTGGTCTGGTTTTCTATAAGAGGAACGAGGGAGATAAGACTAAAAGGACTGTCACTCACAGGAACAATCCTTCCAGTGTCCCCTCTTTCTCCTGCTGCCCCTCCCTCCTCCCTCTCTCCAGTTTCCACAGATTCCTGTTCAGATAGTCGCCGTTCACAGGGACAGTTTGCTGACATCATCTGCATATGCAGCATCCTGCACTCTCATTTCCACAACCTACAACACCTGATGGATAAAATTCATACGTAGATAAATATAAAGATGACAATATTTCTCCCAGTACAGCTCCCAGTCATCAGCTGACAAGAAGCATCCTTCACCAGCAACCATGAATTCTCCCTCTGCTTCATTTGTACTCTTGTTTTTATTAAAAACAGACAGTATTCAATTAAAATATTATTATCAATATCACTGGTGTGCTGATGTCCCTTGGTCCTCGTAAGTGCTAATCCAGCAATAGAAATGCCACCTCGGTAACACCTGTGTTAAAAATCCCTTAGCAACACACTTCAAAGTGTTTTTGATAACTATATACTATATTAATAGGTACATTTTCAACTCAAAACAAGCAAAGTGTACCTAATAAAGTGGCCAATGACTATTTTCAAGATTGAATTTCTGTTGCGCTTAGTCATTAAAAAAAATGCTTGCAGGCTCTAGCTAACATTGTACTATTTTATCAGCTTCATCTATAACTGTGGCTTTTGGACAGACTTCATGTATTTATTCGTCTTTCTGACAGCATCAGTATTCAGCTCAAATCTGGCAAACAGCTAATTAAAAAAATGATTAATCACTAGACATACAGATAAATTATGTAGGAAAGAAAAAATCTTACAGAGAAATAAAAGTATTTTTATTATTTCAGATTTCTTTATCAGCAAAAAAGAATGAAAGTTCAGACTTTAAAAGATAAAGCAAATAAATGTATAGCACACAGCAGAGCAGCTTAACCCTTGTGATGGAGCAAACAGGATTAAGTTCAGCTGCTTAAAATGGAGATGAAACAATCGCTGTTTCACATGGGCTCAACATTCCACAATCATTGCATTCAATCAAATGTCTCCATGTCCAAGAAAAAAAAAAAAAGGCAATGAAAGATAACTTAGCCCTGATATGCAGGGATGGTACTGTATTCACCACCTCTGAACTTTCCCCTTCTCAACAGCCAGCACTCCAACATAGTAAGAAAATTTTACAAGAGAGGTCAAGACTGAATCATCTTTTTATGGGGATCAAAGACATATCGCTTGAAATGCAAGTGAATGCTAACAGGTTGGGAATCTGCTTTTGGCTCTTCTTCATTTGCTGGTCCGCCCTTGCTCCCACTCTTCCCTTTCTTCTTTGAGGTTGACGATAATAACTGCTTGGTCCCTGGGTGAAGACCCTCTGAGGAAAAGACCAACAGGCAAGTCAGGCTTATAACAAATTATACGCAAAACGTTTTATCAAAAAATGTTTCCTAAATCTAAATCAGTCTGCTGTCCTGTATATTAAGTCAGTTTAATCAGTGTAAGTATATCTAATGTACAGTATGATATAGATCTTTTCGTTCCTGTTACAATATGTGTGTAATAAGTGATTTATCAGTGCTGAAGCCTATGCACTGATGTTTTATTCTCCTTGTGTAGGTCTTAGCAGTTCCTTAAGTCTCTGCCCTATGGTCACAGCATTAGTCCTGACTTTTAACATGTAATGTGTCTGATCCTCCAGTTTCCTGTACTTGGGCATCTTTCTGAGCCATGCACTGAGATCTCTCCATGCATTCTTTTCTTTTTGTGTGTTGTGGACAGAATTGGCTGCTGATTTGCTGCACGTTCTGCAGATAAAAGGTAAAAAAAAAATGTTCTGAGTTCACTGCTTTTTATGCTGGCTGTCTGACCTCGTGTACAACGGCGCCAGCATTCTCCTTGTTATCGTTATGCCAGGGTGAGGGTTGTTATGGTTGCAGCGCAGCCAGAAATCTCCACGTTATCTGTGATCAGCTGAAAATGTCAGCTTTCTACCACGATACATTCTCATACGCACACATCCAGTTACAAGCAACCTGAGATAAAATGACATAAGGATTGGATTTCATGTTTTTTCACACATGCATTTGACCATTTCTCTGTGAACGGATCAAAATCAAAACTGCATGGATTTAAAGGGTAATTGGAATCCATGTGAAGCATTACAGCGGTGTTGCTGGGAGCATCTAAGAAGCTCCAGTGGGGTCCACTTGATGTAAATGTCATCATCTGAGGGTGTGTGTGAGACTCACTGTGGACCAATCAAGTATCCAGTAATTTGTTGTGACAGTGAGTGTGTTTTGCACACATATGCTATACCTTTAAGCTGACGTTCATCCACTGTGGACACCATTACAAGAACATCTACTAGTCAGGGGTTAATGCAGTTTTTCATGGGCACATCCACAACCTATAAACTGCTGCTAAAGACTTTTTTTTTCTTTTTCAGTCTAATAAAATAACAAAAATACACACCATGAACTCCAAATATGGGTGAAAAAATTACTTTGTCTGACAAATTACTTTGTTTTCTGGGCTTAGAACAGATAATGTGATTAACAGAGATAATCTTGCTATATTCCACTGAAAAACTGTAAAATTTATGTGAGAATCAATTCTGCAATATTACAGCAGAAGAGGTCAGTGACTGATGCATTTCACAGCTCTTAAGGGCTTATATCAGTAAAAAGCTACACAGACTTACAATACATGTGTGGTGGAGAAAAAAAAAAGGAAATCCAAAGTAACAAAGGAGGGTCTCAGTTCCAGTCCTGAATCCAAATGAGGCTGTGGGTGACCTGAAAAGGGCTGCCCACAGGAGATATCTTTGACAGGTGCTTTTTTTTTTTTTTTTTTTTAACTTTATTTTTGTTTTGATTGTAATAAGGGAAGAGGTGAGGGGGCACATACACAACAATATAGACATCACTGTATAAAGGTAACTGCAGGACAGGGATCACAGAATAAAAAAACAATGGAAATTTGGGAAAGTGATGACACACAGACCCTACTGTATAGCAGGTGTGTTTCAGATAGAATTCTATTGTAGGACTTTGTATTTGTGACAATCCCATTTTCCCCAGAGTTCCTTCGCTTTTTCTTTATGAAGCTGCGTTGTCTCCATGTAGTGAATTAAATTGGTAATATTTATAAAACTCCAGGGCAGGAGGATTTGGTTTGAGCCAGCATTTGGTAGTTGCTTTTTTGCTTGCAGCCTAAATATTTTCAATAGATATGTGTCACCGTTATTTAGTCCTTCAGGGAGATTTCCAAGATACAGGCAGGTAAAAGAAAAATCTAATGCTACGTCAAGGGTTTGGGGCTGGACCAGAAGACATGGCAATGATCTGCATAGACCATCCCACATTCCTTCCAGCAAGAGAACTGTGAACCATTTAATCTTGATTTCTGTTTTGGAGAATTAAAAGATAGAATTTGATTCTTTCAGCATTAATCTCTCCATAATACAGAATTTATATTGGAGGATGTATTTTATCCAAAGTTGTACCCAAACATCTTCTGAAATTATCATGTTAGCTTCTTTTTCCCCAATTGCCATCTGAATTCTTGTAAAACTTTTGTAAAGTTTGCCTATGATGTTTTTTGTTATATCTGTATAATATGTGCGTTTATAAAGGTTATTTCCTGTGTAAAGAAGCTCCAAACCTTCAGGTACAGGTAAACATCGTCTTTGTCTACCTCATAGGTCCTACACAAATCAATAAAACTTATTAAATGCTAATTTTTTTTATTATCTTACAGAAAGACACAATTTCTCATTTGGCCCATAGCCTGTATTTATGGTCTTGCAAAGCCGGAAAGAAGCACGGGGGGAAGGCTGACCAGCTCAACACTACTATGTCCTTGTAGAGTTGAAATCTTCTGACCACTTCTGCCCACTTTCTCAAGGTAAAGCTTACACACAGGTTTTGTAAGAGGTATACATCAGGAAACATGTCCAGGTGGTCCAGAGCAGACTGTAAAGGGACACTCATTAAAGATAACTAAACATCTTTCCATTTGACCTCATAATTTCTGCTACACCAACACACAAGATGCCTAATCTGAGCTGCCGGGTAACAATCTAAGAGGCAAGGCAGAGCCATACCTCCCTGCTCCTCAGGCAGTTGCAGAGTTGAGTATCTCTTTGACAAGTGCTTTGGCAAGTTTTAATTAAGGGGAATGTGGCCACATCTAATCATGTTATCTAAGTTATTAATTTTTATTTTTACTTTTTCCCTTGAGAGTTTTTGATTTTACGAAAATGTAAGATTTCAACAGGTGTGTGTTTTATAACTGCTAAATAAATGACAAACCACATGACAAAAGAAAATGTAACCATTAGTACCTGCTCTAGAAATATTGCCAGGTATAAACAGATGATTACAACAGAAAATATTTGTTGGTAAAGTCTTAAATAAGATGCACTTGTTTTTATTTGTACGCTTCATCTTTGAGATGTGTCATATGAAAACGGCTAAGGAAAAATTCAAGAAAAAGTAAACGACTGTCAAAAAGCTCACCAGTGCACCAATACAGCTTAACCTATCATGACACTCACTAAAAGAAACTGCTGAATGTCGACATTATGCTCATTCCTGAATATGTGTGTGTCAGTTATTCTGAGACTTTTGAGTATGCAGGAACAAGACAGCAAAGAGGATGTAGGTGAGGTTCTCTCTCTAAAATGTTTTTGTTTTCTCTTCCCTCCTGGTGTGGAGTTGTGGGTTTTGAGCAACAGAAGGTAAAATAAACACAGATCAGACTTCCACCGGAACACAGGCAATCCCTAGAGGAATTCTGGGAATGTGGCTCGGGATGTCAGGCCTGCCGCTCTTACCACATCCTGAAAACTGTCTTTCGAGCCCCAAAACTCAAGGAAGGCCAGAGAAAGAGCTTAGGGTTTGTGTGCTGATGATGATGGAAGCTCTAACCAACATGTGACGTGAGGGCCTATATAGGTGGAGTTTAGGACTGACAGATTACTGTGATTATAAACCCTTACCTTCTACGCGTATTTTGAACTTTCCACTCTGTCCAAACCCACCCTCAATAACACCATTCTCGCCTGTGGACAATGTGACTTTCAAACCCACAAAGAGCTGCAGGTTGGTCTCCTTCTTGAACAGGCTGCGGCCAATCACAGTGTAATCGTCTGTTACCTGAACACAGGACAGAGGGAAAGAGTCTTATGATCTGCAAGAGTACAATGAAAACACAAAAAAGGGACAAACTTAAAATGCCTTGTTGTGTTGGTTAAATGGTGTGCATGTCTGAGCTGATTGCAACAGAGAAAAGATCAGTGTCTTTCTTCAATATGTTGCTCCCAGTCATTTTAATGCTTGAGGAGGAGTTGTGCCCTCATCAATGGCCATTTAGCATCAGCCACATTCTTCAAGGCTCCCCGTCTGGCTGTCTCGCAATTCCTCTATCACCGTTCTGCATATTTTATGGTATATTTGTATTTCTTGCTTATCAACCATCACTAAGTCGATCTAACCCGCTACTAATCTCATAACAGGAGGGCACCGCTCTGTCTCCAACTTGCCCCCACCACTAGCTCTTCCTCTCTCTTCTGCTTAACCCTCATTCATTCCTGAACATTTGACCCTGGTGTCCCTCAAGCGTGACTGATCTGCTGATAAAAAAAACATACAGTTGCTGTACACGTCTGACGAACCATATGAATTGTGACTGGACGAGTTTGTCATATATCTCAACAATGACAGTAATGTGCTCATTTTATGAAAGCAAATTCTTTGGTCTTGAAACAGAACTGTCTCTTTCTAGGAGATGGGGTGAACGACAATGTAACGTCACATGGCCAACATCTGACCTCGCGCACACGCTGTTCAACTGTTCAGCAAGTGAGTGATACTGTCAACAGCCTGAGGTGCTAAAGCAGGAAACTAGTTCACAAACTTGACCCCTGAACTCAATCTGACCCAGCATGAAGGTCCACAGAGAAACTTAACTGTAACATAGACAACGTTATAAATATCTGCAGTGAAAACATTACTGTGAAAAATATAAGGGTGTTAACTCTAAAAGACTACCAAATCTAATAATCAGTTGGGTGAAATGGATAACAATAAAAGATTTTGAATGAGATGTAAATCCTGGAGATCAGGATTTAGGACGGAGTGTACCAGCAAATTTTGAAACACAAAATTGAAAATCAAGGCAATATTTGATAGAGTAAAAGACAATCAAATTGAAAGATGTTCAGACCGAACAGAGAAACTCACAGTTATGTGGATATTCCTGTGCCACTCAGGTGTGTCCAAACAGCGCCAGCCTCTGACAGCTAGACAGGACTAGTGACTGGCGTCAGTCGGCCACCCACACACACCTCTGTCAGAGCACATGCAAAGGCATGCGTACCACCCATGCCTCTAACACTGTTCAACCGGCCTGCATATGTATGATTGTTTGTGTGTACGTGTCTGTTAATGAATATACAATAGGGGCTCTGTCTGAGAGGCACGCTTCAGTGCCACCAGCAATGAGAAACATCCAAAGAACTAGAGCCAGAACAAGGAGTACAAGGTGGTAATGAGGGCAGAGAAGCAGGGACAGTCAAAGTTAAGCTAAAGCATCACAGATATTTTGAATGACGAACAGACTGCCGGATGTCTACTCACCCGCTCTACCTGTCCCTCCTTTTGTTTGGTCTTGTAGATGCGTAGACGAGGCAAAGCAGTCTCAGCATAGCTTTTATCTTCAAATCCCTGAAGCAGGCGTCCCTGGAAAGCCAGCCGGCATGTGTTGGCGTGGATATCTGTGTCCAGCTTAGAACCAATTACCAGACAGAATGCAGGGCACGTGACAGGCCGCTCAAACTCCAATAAAGCCCACTGCTCTGGGTCAGGCCCCGAACTCCCTTCTCCCTGGCCAGCAAAATATTCATCCTGGTAGAAATACTCTCTGTCAAAGGTGAAAGGTGTATCTAGTGAAGAAGGCTCTGCTGGAGTTAGTTTGGTGTCAGATGAGGGCAGGCCAAAGAAGGTCACCTTCGCCATGACTGTCTCATGGCCCACTGTGATGTGGAACTTAGCACGGGTGGCAAGAGAGCCCTTGAAGTAGCCTATCTTCCTCACAGAGATGACAGCTGCAAACAGGGTGCGCAGGGATCCTGGAGTGCACACCACACCGCGTTCCAACAGTTTGGGGTCGAACTGTGTGACACACACACCCACACGATCCCCCTGCACGGCCCCAGACACTGGCTTCCGAAACATCTGCACCGACTTTATTTTCTTGGTCACCTGATGTCAGAGAGCATAAAGATACAATAAATAAACACACTAAACACACACTCTCACACAAACACTTTGCTGACATAAACCTGATCCTGAACTGGAAAACAGCAGACAACAGAAAGCTATACAACTCAGAAACAAGAGAAGGTATAAAGGATTCTGCAGCTTTTACTTCATAACTCATAATTTTATTTGCTCACAAAATTAAATGAATGTTTAAGAGATAAATATGCCTACATGAAAGCAAAGAGGATATTAAATATGTACAATTTTCAGGTTTAGGTGTTTCTTTCTTTCCATAAACGCTGAGTATCAAAATATTGCTTTATCCTTCACAAAGACATGATGAGTAAAGACAGTAAATGATCCACATTCTAGGTTTTCATTTACAAAAAATAAAAGCCCCAGTAAAGTGTTTACAAAAGCAGCCTGTGCATTCCCCTGCCAAGTCTGAATAAAAAAAACAGATGAATCAAGATCCAAAGCAAGATTGCCATGAAAAACCAGTCCTTTCTTAGTTGGGGCATGCCCCAAGTCTGCCTAAAACCTTCCATGCAAATCTATCAATAACATTCTGAATAATCCTGCCAAAAGACAAACCAACAAACTGAACCAACCACATAACAGCAGACATACTGATGCCATATTCATTTAGAAAACTCCATTTCAGAGATTAAAAAAAATTAAAGGTATGTACATCTATGAATAATAGAATATTTTAAAGAAAAAAATATCACAGGTAATCTAAATTAGTTTGATCTATCTGACCACCAATCTATTTGCAACTGGTACATCGCAGACTAGACTGCTTGCCTGACAATCTTCTTTTTGTTGTTTTTACACATAAATCACCAGTTAATCAGCCAGAAAACAAGTTAATATCAATTTAGCCATCTGCTGCCACCAAGGGGTGAATGTGATAACTGCAGACAAACCTGTGGAGCCTGGTTCAAAGTTTACAGCTGGTCTGAATTACTCAACTTCTACGCTGCCAGCTTACCCTCAGCTCCCTTGTCCTCCCCTTATGCAAAACTGGTCGATCTGTCCATACATTTACCCACAGCTGACTCAACTTCTGAACTTCCAAAACTATGTGGCATTTTCAAAGGCTAAGGAATGTTACCTGCTTCTATGTTATTGGCTGTTTGTTTGAAATTACCTTTAGCACTGGGATTTCCACAGTATTGTTAATGGCCAGTGACCCCTGCAGGATAGTCCCAGTCATGACTGTTCCCTGGCCACGGATGGAAAAGCAGTGATCCACAGCCATAAGGAGGTCACCTCCAGGGTCTCTCTTTGGTAGGTATGCCTGTTTCTTTAAAAGCTGGAGGGAAAAGAAGCTACTGTGATGATACTGCAAGGAGCTTAGGACGTTGATCTGGTGACTGCAAAGGCCACAATATATGACTGAGGATCATTTTCCTACTGATCAAAACATTTATTGGCCCCATATTTAAACAAGTAGTGTCCTCCTGGTGAACATCTCTATCATCAGGACATAAATGTTTCAAAGGACAAGAGAGAATGGTCAGAGCATCTGTGTATTTGTCTGCCGTGCACCTTCCTGCTACAGGGGCAAATAGAAAAACAAAAGCCATAATGTTCCCAGAGTTTAGTAGAGGGCTGCTATTGGATTCAATTTTTGTTTTGTTTTGGTTTTTTGTCACCCAAATAAGCAAAAACAAGAAAACTGGGTGCAAAAACCATAGTCAGGTCAAATGTCCTCCACTGAGCATTGGTGTCGTATATGAAAGTGCAGACAGAAAAGGGGGTCAAAGTGGACCCGACATCAGTGAGCCTCTGGGTGACAAAATGGACTATGTGTAAGGGCAAGCTGATATAACAGTACAAATGGTGCTTTCATCACTCTCTTAAATTTGCAACCCTTGCTTGGCGTGTGTAAGTACACACCAGGGCTATACTGCCTCTGTTTGGTATGTGTGAATTACAGTGGCGGGAAGGAACAGTGGCGGGTTAATAAGGGCGTCTTTTTGCAAGCTTCCAACACTTGTTCATATATGAGCACTCATGCACAGCTTTAAGCTTCATTAGTAACAATAATGGGGGACCAGTGTGGTTCTACACTTTACCTCAATTAACTGTGGCACTCCCTGTGGCTCCTCTGTGTCGGGGGCCTCCGGGCCCCCAGGCTTTGCTGCCACAGCAATCACTGGACATTCCTTAAATCTAGACACCAGAAAAACATTCATGTTGGAATTTTTTTGAATACATGTCAATGAGAAATTTTCAATTAAACTAAAAAAAAAAAAGAAATAGGAGGCCTAACCTACAGATTCAAGAATATACTGAGGAAGACAGTATTTGTAATAACAGATGGAGTCTGGCCTGCTGAGGGTACATGTAATGTCCTGAGTCCATTATCTTTCCAGGTCTACATTTCAAAGCTATAAGCTTTACATCTACTAGATGCTTAAATTTTTTTTTTATAAAGGCAGACCTGGTGCTCTCCAGCGTTTTGTGCAGCCTCTTGGTCATTTTCTCAATAGCACTTTGTCTCTTGCTGGGTGGCAGTAGGTCGATTTTATTCAGGACAACAACCATCCGAGGACAGGTCAGCTCTCCTATCAGCAGACACTCTGCAGTCTGAGTCTGCACACCTTTGACCACATCCACAACCAGTATCATCAGATCAATGATTTGAGCACCTAGAAAAGTCAGATATTACATAAGTGTAAGAGAAACAGAACAACACTTTCATGTAAAAGACATTGCAGATTTCTTGTTTTTTACAGCAGTTTTTACTGATGAAAAATGCAAAAAAATGGAAAAATCCAAAGCATGAATCCGACAACAGCAATACAAACAGGATTTGGACACAGACGCCCAAAAATAACAGTACAATAACGAGGAATTGGGAGAGGGTGGGGGTGCAGCAATGCAAAAAGAGAGTAAAGGGCTAGAGGGTTGAAACTAGAGCTGCAGCTCACTTGGTTGTCTTTCCTGTCAGTCTTTTCTTTTCCTGACTTTGGCAGTCTCTCTTTCCTGTGCTCCCCTGATTTCTTTCCTTCTACTTGGCTCAACTCTCTTTCCTGTGCACTCCCCACTTGGGACTGGAGGGGAAGTTCAATATATACCCTAATCTACAGTCTTTTTTTTTCCTCGCTAATATACAGCATGTGCCACCCCTGTGGCTCACAATTTTGATTTGCTATGTTCGGTACACAGCACAGTGTTAAGTGTGCCTCAAACACACTAACACATTATAAAAATTCGTTTCTCTGTGTTGAACCCCATTGTGCATTTTAGAGTACATTTACAGGAAAAATGCAACACCACTTTAATGGTTTTCTCCAATATTCCAAACCATCCAGGTCTTCATGTTTCTTTCAACCAGAGAGATAATGCACCCCTGTTGGATTAGCCAAATCTAAGTTATGATTACATAGGATGTAGCTCCCAGGATACTTCTGTGGTTGTGATGCAGGTTGGGCTGATATTGGGCCAAAATATTTTGGTCTTTGGCCCCCCAAAAGCTGCTAAATGCACACTTAGTTAACCAGAGCTGAGGTATTTTCCCGTTTGTTGTGATTCAACATTTAGACATTGGTATGCAGCTATATAGAGAACTTTGATATAGGTATATCTTACAATGTTTCTCCACTGGCTCTGCATTGAGTGGACAGTCTGCTCTGTCACACGAGCTATATTGCCTATTTGATATGCTTGTAGTGTGCTTTGTTTTATGGGGTGTTTACCAGGATTCACCAGGTCTAATGACTTTTCTTTTTTATTTTTTTTTACCAGTAATATAGATAATATAATTTGGTCCCATTTTACAGTACAGCAACAAAAGCAATTAACAATACTAGTAGGCCAAATTAACTTTATTTTCTTCAAGAATTTTGAAAAGAAAAGAAAAACTTTAGGTAACCTACAATAGCTTCTACTATTATTTTAATTTAATTCACATGAAACTCTAAATTCTTCTCAGTGTGATTTGTGGTGGTTTTGTATTCCCAAATAAGGATCTTCCGGATATTTTTCTTTGGTTCGTGTCACTCTGAAGTTCGCTTAACAGTTGTTTCTTAGTAACATCTTGATCATTTTCCATTTGATTTTGATTATTTCACAGCTATTTTGGATGACTTTTGTCGCCTCTTTTTGTCATTTGTGTCACAACGCAGTTTTTTTTTATTTATTATTGTTATTATTAATAATTTAAAGTTGTTTTGGTTCACACTTGGGTTGTTTGGGGTTTTTTAACCATTGTTTCTCTTTGACACACTATTGTATCACATAACAGCTGTTTTGGTACAAGTGTGGTGACTTTGGGGACAATTTTATACCTCATCAATGACTTCTCTGCTGCTTTGTCAGTCTTTTTTGGATTTATGAAGTAAAGGTTTTGCAATTACACTAGGGGCCCCTGTGTCTGTAAGACTCTGTACATGTACCCAGTTAATCTGCCCATGCATCCTTATGCGCATGGTGTTGATATCAATGTATCCTAGTGGTATTTTGTGGCATTTCTACTCAGATTTAGAACATTTTGCTCAGCATTAGAGCTTACCTCCAATTATAGTTCGAATCAGAGAGGCGTGCCCCGGACAATCCACCAGGGTAAACTGAAGGCTGTCATATGGCTGTTGATCTCCACTGTCCCGCAGATGATCGGGAAGATCCACCGTGAAGGAAGAAAAGCCGAGATCTAACGTGATTCCTCTCTCACGGGATTGGGGGTTTTTGTCAAAAGCAGCCGTGGAGGCTGTGCTGCTCAGCGCTCTTGCGAGCGTAGTCTTCCCACTGTCGACATGTCCGAGCACCCCAACATTGAAGTTTAGCGTTCTTGTGCGAGTGTCAGGAGCTTCAGACATTTTGTTGACTATCTGAAAAAATGTTATATACCATGCGTGTTTTCCTTTACTCTGGGCTGGACCTTGAACTCAGCACGCTACGTTGCTTGCTTTTCACAAACTCTTCCGACGTTGGCGGAAGAAAATTAGAAAGTGTTATTGTGTAAGTTCATCCCTTACAAAAATTTAACTTGAAAAGTTAACTTTAAAAAAAGGACTTAACGTATCATAGTTGCGAGCTGCGAGAAACGTCTCCCCGGTGTCAGCGAACTTCATCCTCGGGGCAACAAGCTGTAGCGGAACTTTTTTTAAGATCCTAACAAAAGCAAAAGAAAGAAAAATTACCCCCCATTAATTACAGTTTAATACCAAAATAATTATATAATATATAAAGAGTATATGATTTTAGTCCTATAGTAATCTATCGCTTTAGTTGCATATCGGCAAATAATTTGTTTCTAATACGACCAATCAAATGATACACAAACGGAAACTATGGGGATGGTTGTTGAGTAAAGAAATAAGATTGACATAAAATCAGCCAATCGTATTTTTATATGTTTTCGCAAGGACCAATAGATTTTCACAAAAGTCCAAATAGGCGGTACTTTAGAGTATCACTTCCTCTTATTTTCCCTAGTAACCCACATGGAAACCAATTTCCCTGTGTTTTGAGTTGTGGCGCCCTTTGCGGCGGTAAGAAATTCTCAAAAGTAAAATAGTCGTTTCATTAGTCTTTAGTGCGTTTCGCAGTCTTTACATCATATATTAACATAGTTGACACAGCTATGAAAATCGAGGAGGTAAAAAGCACCACAAAAACTCAGAGGATCGCCTCACACAGTCACGTCAAAGGACTCGGGCTAGACGAGGCCGGGAATGCTAAACAGACAGCATGTGGACTAGTGGGCCAAGAGGCTGCAAGAGAGGTATTATTTTTATATTTTAAACAAACTTTTGCTATTCGTCTATTCTTAAAAAATTATCAAATAAAGTGATTTTATTTTTTAAAAATATATTAGTTCACTGCAGGAAATTCCGTTCAGCATAAGCTAATTCATCTAGCATAGCTACGTTCCTGATTCAATCTCGGGTCAGAGGTAATCAGACGAAACATTACTTATATAAACCCAATTTGTTCATATTTTACTTGTTCTGTAGGATTGGTGTTTTATTAGACAAAATTTGACAATTTTCCTCTGAGGGAGAACCGTAAAGAATTATATTATTAATTTAAAAAGATCTGTTGAATTACAAATTAGTAATAATTATGTGGATGAAATTTTTCGACAGGACAAATAGAGGACAAATATATTTGTTTGTTTTAAAGTTAATCGGGGTTATTATCTCACATTGCATCAGATCAAAGGGCTCCCATTCAAAATTATCAACAGACATTAACTTTTAGACAGTGCCAGGTTTTTATACTTAAACTAAACGGATAGAATATTGTCAGCTTTGAGCTCTTTTCTCTTCTTCCCTTGTACGTGTGCAACTCCATCACAAAAAGTTGGGTTATGGGTTAAATGTAAATAATTCAAGCCATAATCCTTGATTAAAATGGTATCAGTAATACACATTGAAATGAAGATTTATTTTTCTTTTTTTTTTTTAGTGTTTTACAGACGGGCGAGTGTTTTAAATTGATGAAATATTTTGACTTCAGGCCAGTGTAACATTTTCTCTACAGCATTATTACATTTATATATTTTTAAAAATGTATTATATTTTTATTTTTTGTTTGTTTTTATACTGGCATTACATACACATCAAACATGTAATTTTCAAAGAAAAGTTGGTTGGCAATATGTTCAGGGTATACCCTGCCTTTTGCCTGATATCAAACTGGGATAGGCTCCAGTTTCTCTCCCGCCTCCCTGCATTAAAAAGATGAATGTCTTATTTATGTTCTGTTTTTTTTACACAGAAATATTTGGTTTAAATGACCAGCAAATCATTGCATCCCTGTTTGTTTCAATATACATAGTATTGCAACCCTTTGGAAGTTTTATTTTTTATGTATTTGAAATTTTATTTATAAATATATTCACTATTGAATTTTGAATAATCATGTGATTTTTTATTTATTTATTTTTTTTCTCTCTCTCTCTCTCAATTTTCAGGCTTGTGGCATCATTGTTGAACTGATCCGATCAAAAAAGATGGCAGGGAGGGCAGTTTTGTTGGCAGGACCACCTGGAACAGGAAAGGTGTGTGTGTAAGGTGTCAAAATACTATTTAAACTTAAACATAGCTTTTGTTGCTGCTGCAAATTGTCAATCTTGTCTCCCATTTCTACCTGCCTCCATTCAGACTGCCCTCGCTTTGGCTGTAGCACAGGAGTTGGGAAACAAAGTGCCTTTTTGCCCAATGGTCGGCAGTGAGGTGTACTCATCTGAGATCAAGAAAACAGAAGTGCTAATGGAGAATTTTAGGAGGGCAATTGGTGAGTGTTACTTGAAATTGTTTCCTTGTCCCCAACATTTCACTGTGATAGAAATATGTTTCTGTTACTTGGTTAAAACCATAAAAGAAATTTAATTGGCCTTTCAGGATTTCCCTGAAAGCTAAATTTTAGGTAGTTTCATCACATTGAATTTTTACAGGAAACTGAACAAGGGTCGATGTTAAAAAAAAAATATTTGAGGAATCGGGTGGACTGAAGCAAGAGGCAAACTTGGCATTTTTGATTAGAAATGATTTTACATTTTCCATGTTTCCTCATTAACAAGTCCTTGGGCATGAACAACAAGGTTTCCTGCTTGGCCTATTGTTGTGATTTGTAACATAACACTTGAAAGCAGACTTATATGGATGATTGTTGAGAGGAGAAAAGGAAAGCGGTCTGTCTGTCCGCTGATAGTACCTGTCATACATGGAGGAAATTGAGCTTATGTTGAAGTAGAGGTGGTCATCAACACATTTGCTCCACCCCAAGAACAGAATCTGCTGGGAGGAGCACATTTCATCTGTTTGTTTGTCATCACCTTGTCAGTAACAGTACTGCGACACAGTCCCTGCCTTAAGCATTGCTCTTGGACATTCAGCACTGCAGATCAGGCACCTGTGTGATGCTCAGTGCTGAGGGTCCATGGGCTTGGTTAAAAAAGCGTGATCATGTTACACTGACGGATGCCCTGGCATTTCACAGGCAAGCACACATGTTCTTTCCCATAATAGAATACATTATTCTGTAGTCTGAAAAATGTAGGGGTTAGCTATTACAGGAATATAAAGGCCCAATTGAATTCTCATTCTGAAGGGTGCACATGTGTGCATGTATCTAACTGTAATGCTGCCACTTTCAGGACTGCGCATCAAAGAAACAAAGGAGGTGTATGAAGGGGAGGTGACAGAGCTAACCCCCTGTGAGACGGAGAATCCTATGGGTGGCTATGGAAAAACCATCAGCCATGTCATCATTGGCCTGAAGACTGCCAAAGGAACAAAGCAGCTCAAGGTCAGACTGGGAGATTAAATATTTAGTCTTCTGTAGTCCTTCCATCACTGGTTGTAAAGAATCTCAAGCTACAGATTATTTTGTGTACAAACAGTGGGATACTAAATAAAAATTGAGAAATGCTAATTCAACAAGAAACAACTTTTTGGTAAAAGCTGTTAGAATTCTTCTTTCCTTTTTTGATTAGCATGTTCATAATAAGTGGAAAATTATTAGGATCTCTGTTCATATTTTCCCTAGTAATCAGGCTTAATGCCTCTTGTAAACAAGATGATTTCATAGATGGTAAAATGACCATTTTTATACCTAAAAGAAGCTGTTGTGTTTTCTTAGCTGGATCCCAGCATTTATGAGAGCCTACAGAAAGAGCGTGTAGAAGTTGGAGATGTCATCTACATAGAAGCTAACAGTGGAGCTGTGAAGGTAAACTGTTTATGATTGTTGTTTTTTGTTACAGTTTCTGTCCCCAGTGCAAAACTTTAAATCAAATCAATTTTATTTATAAAGCACTTTTCCTATCAAAGGCAACGCAAAGTGCTTTACATGGTAAAAACAATTTATGCATATTAAAGTAAAACAAACCTTCACACACTAAAGTAACATAAGCATTAATACATATATATA
>JBAMHW010000003.1:26273493-26295331 GCA_037177495.1 Rhadinocentrus ornatus
CACCTACGATGAAAATTTCAGACCCCTCGAAGATTTCTAAGTGGGAGAACTTGCAAAATAGCAGTGTTCAAATACTTTGTTTCCTCACTGTATATATATTTATATATATATAAACAGACATTCACACACATGCACAAACAGAGCAGTCAACACTCCACCCCATTCTACACAAACATGAACTTCCTAATTTCTGTCTCTTAGAATAAAAATATTAAAAGTAATAAATATCTGGCTTGACGCTGCTATGAGGAAGCAATGTCTTGGGGATCCAATCACAACAGGAGCCAGCCCACCCACGTCCACAAACGTCTTCCACCGCAACTACCCAGACAAGGGCAGGCCAGAGTCCACACCACAGCTGTAAGGCTGCAGTGCAGGACCCCCAGCCACCTGGTCAAGAGCGATCACAGTGGCAATAACCCCAGATCGAACAGGCAAAGCTCTCTGCTCAAAGGATCCCCATGAGGAAAACACTGGAGTTAAATAAATAAATGAATAAATAAATAAATACACAACAAGGACTTAATAAAATAACATAAAAATAAAACATGAATTAGATAAAGATCAAATAAATAAGCTAAAATGGTGGGTCTTGAGCCTCTTTTTAAAAATGAATGTCTAGCGGAAAATAAAATGTATTTATTGATAAAATTATTTGTACCTGAACCAAATTAGTTAATTGCTATGAATTTTTTTAGACCAATAGGATTCACCTGCTGGAAAACCTTAAAGTGTAAAAAATCAACAACCAACATTGAGACATTGTGTTAGAAATTAGATTGATTGATTATTTATTGATTTGCTATCACAGCAACCGAACATATTTATAATTGTGAGCATTCACATTTTTACCTAATCTCCTGGTGTTTTAGACTGGAAGACTTCATTGTCACCTAAGCAGACATATCTGGCCTTGACTTCCCACCACAGAGGTGGATCATTATTTTATCAGGAGGTCCTGTGCTGCCTAAGCTCATTTCCTCCAGAATCTTAACGTGGCCTCATTCAAAGGTCATATAAGGATTTTTATTAGGGCCATACTGGAGAATCAGACTGATGATCCACACGGCTGGCTTTTTGACAAATTATGATTCCAGTTATGTAAGACAGGCAGACTAAGTCACCTAATATTTTTATTTTTAAAAAAGGTCACCTATTTTTAAAAAAGCTCACCTGGACAAAAAAGGAAAATAGATTGAATGAGACAAAAAAATTGATGTATTTAGACACACGGATGTTGCTTTTTTTAAACAAATGCAAAAGCATTTTACTACAAGAATATAATCAATACAATGAAGCGTGGTGGTTGGATTATAGTAAGATTCTGAAGGGAAACATCAGATAGTTACACGCAAAAACCTGGCCTCAGGCTGCAAATGACCATTGAACAGTAATCAGAAACATACAGCCAAACAGAACAAAACAAGAAATCAGAGGGTAAGATCGACATTTTAAATGTCCCAGATAGGATCCAAATCTAAATTCCATCCATTAACATCAATACAACTAAAAGCTACAGTGATGGAAAGGATGTCTTCCAAACTTAAAGACCTGAAGATCCTTGAATAAGAGGAATGGTACAACTGTAGGCATTCAGAAAGCTTGTTAACAATTTAAAGAATCATTTAAAATAAGGAGTGCAATGGACTGGTGACCTGTCCAGGGTGTACCCTGCCTCTCACCTGAAACAATGCTGGGATGGGCTCCAGCTTACCCCGCGACCCGTAATGGAATAAGCGGTGCAGATAATGACTGACTGACACTTAAAGTAAATGTTGCAGTCTTTTATTGAATAAAGATACTTTATTTGTTTTTGTTGTTTGTTTGTTTTTGTTTTTTTGTAGGTGTCTGTAACACCATGACTTTTTTTCACAATCTGTTAGTATATACAGCAAACAAATGTGTTGGCAGTAGTTGTGAAAATTAACAATTGTCATGTAAGTGATATAAACTGGTTGGTTTTACAGTGGAAATATTGTATTTTTCTTGATTAGACCAAACCTGTCATCTTTTCAGTCCTTCACGGTGGCGTTCTGCTTTCATCTCTCTCAGCCCTGCATGAAAGCTCTTCTGCATTTCTCCTGTACTCTGGAATGAATTTCCCTCATTCTTCTAGCTCTTCTCTCCTCCTCCTATCTTTCCATCTCCCTAATACCTCTTTTTCAGCAGCAGGGCTTGTGGCCTGTGTTGACAGGCCACGATGACGGGTCTTTTAATCTGTACAGGTGGGCTGAGGGCTCAGCTCGGCTGTAGTCGAAGGTCAGAGGAGGAGGACCGGGTGACACATTTGTTGCTGTTGACAGCAATCTCATGACTTGCCATCTCAAACTCTTTGATCCCTCAGCCACATGCCCTCCTCTCTTCCATGGGCTGGCAGCAGGATCACACAAACACCTGCTCTCCCTCCTCCTGTGTGTTGCCTTTTGTTTCACTGTAGGCTGCACTTTTTCTTTTCTTTCTTCAAAAAGTGCTTAATGAAAATGCTGTTTCAAACTATCTCTGCAGAGACAAGGTCGTTGTGACACCTTTGCAACGGAGTTTGACTTGGAGGCAGAGGAATACGTTCCACTGCCCAAAGGCGATGTCCATAAAAAGAAGGAGATAGTCCAAGATGTCACACTGCATGACCTGGATGTGGCAAATGCCAGACCACAGGTACATAACATGGTAACATCATATGTAAAGGAACACATTTGCTAACATGTAATAATCGTACATTGTTTCATCCCAGGGAGGTCAGGACATTCTCTCCATGATGGGTCAGCTGATGAAGCCCAAAAAGACAGAAATCACAGGTAGAGAAAACTTCACAGCTGACTAGATCTGAAAATCAGAGAGCTGTAACTAACCGTCCTCTGATGTTTTTCTACTTCCAGATAAACTCCGTGCTGAGATTAACAAGGTGGTTAACCGCTACATAGACCAGGGGGTGGCTGAGCTCGTACCGGGAGTGCTGTTTGTGGATGAGGTGCACATGCTCGATATAGAGTGCTTCACGTACCTCCATCGTGCACTGGAGAGCAGCATTGCTCCCATTGTTGTGTTTGCCTCGAACAGGGGAAACTGTTTAATCAGGTAAGAGGTGTAAAATCATTTTACAGTTTTTGCCTTTTGCTTGAACACGTTATGCAAAACTTCGGCTCATTGTGTCAAAACTTTACACACAAGCACACAAGAAACAACACTGGGAAATAAACCATTTATGTCTATGTCGAATAAAAACTCTGCTATCAAAACCTAACAATCCTATGTGAAAATATCACTCTGATGACAAAATGATACACACTTTCAGATTGGCAGCAACACAATACTGTACTTTATATAAAACACTGCAGTCTTTCATTTTTACTGTTTCTATTCAGTTCATCAGTTAGCATTCTGTGAAGCTCAATGCAACACTTTTTTTTCCAAAAAAGGTTTTCACAACCAAAAAATGAAAGTGCTGAAAGGTTACAAATGATATCATCTCCATACTGCACATCACAGTACTATACTTTACAGTACAATACTGTAGATACAGACTGGAGTGGAGATTTAAAGACACACCTGCTTTTCAGTCTGAATGTCCTTATGATGGATGCAACTGTGAACCGGCTTAGATGTGGGTGAACCCTCTGTCCAGCTTCCCTCATTGTCAGGCCATGAATTTTCACATAATCCACCAACGTTGCTTTAATATCATCTGAAATATATTTCCAGCATAACCTCTTCGACTATGTCCTCCTCCTCTCTCTGTTTGTCTTCCTCTACCTCTTGCTCTCCATGCTTGCAAAGTTCTGAAAATGGCTCAACTGAGGCCTATTTGTGGTTGGCTGATTGGTGATCAGTTTTGAAAGTGTTTTCAGGTGTTTGTCTTAATTATTTCCCATGAGATTTCATTCATGAACAAAGTGTCATGTATGAAATAGTGTGCAGGAGCAAGTGTGTTGCAGAATTGCAACTGAAGTGCGAAGCAGTGCTTTTGTTTAAGGTATGGCTACACTGGGTTTAAGGTAGAGTATCACAAGCTTCCAGTTTTGTTACTTTGGTCTAAGCAGGTGTCTAAAGTGTTCAAGCAACATGCAAAAAACTATAACAGAGAAAAACATGTTTATTTAAGTACAACAGAGCATTTTTTTGTTTTGTTTTTGAAGAGTTTGTTGTTGTTTACCAGGGGGACAGAGGACATAAGCTCTCCACATGGAATTCCTTTGGATTTACTGGACAGAGTTATGATCATTCGCACCATGTTGTACACACCACAAGAAATGAAGCAGGTGAGTCTCATTGTTAGAATCTGCTGCATGAAAACATTTCCTTGTTTTGCTAAAAGGCCATGGCTTGCAGATCATAAAGATCCGTGCTCAGACTGAGGGGATCAGTATCAGCGAGGAAGCTCTCACACACCTGGCAGAGATTGGCACCAAAACCACCCTCAGGTACTTGCTTAAATTGTCTATGTTCCCCAATCATATTTATGATTGTACATCAGTGCTTCGCAACCTTTTTTGAGCAAGTGCCCCCCTATTTATTATCCAGGTCCCTTAACACACACACACACACACCCCCACCCCTAAAATAGCGGCTGAGTGTTATCCCAACATATCCGGTCTAATGGTGATTATTCTGTGTAACATAACTAAAACCTGTAGTAAAACTTATATGGTGAGAATAGAAATAATACATGCCATGATAATCAAAACTTTAAATAAAACTTATTTACAATAATTACAAAGCATCCAATAAAAAATGGTGATGTTGAACTGCTAAACTGCCTCCACTGACCCCCCTTTTATAATTAATGCTCCTAGTACCCCCTGACGTTAGTACAACGCCCCCTGGGGGGCGGTATTGCCCCTGTTGAGAAGCACTGGTGTACACTGTAGTTCCAAGTGTTTTAGGACATCAGCAGGTATAAAGCAACAACTTTCAACCCCTTCAAAAGAACAAAGAATTTACAAAAATAAAAATAAACTATAAGTGGGAACAGAAGTCCAAGCTCAAAAGCATTATGATGCGAAAGCCGTTTAATTTATGATTCTGATCATTTTTATTTTTTTTATTTTTTTACCATTTCAGCACCAGTGGTATCATATTGGTGGTGTCCAGTATGGTTCAGTGTCTTTTACTAGCTTATTGAGGAAAAAGAAGAAATAATTCAGTCAGCCTCTCATCAAAATGATCCACTAGTTTTTAAAAACGGTGGTTACCACACAAATTTAGCGAGAAGACCCAGATATGCATGGGTTATCTTTGGGTAATCTGGTTTCCTCCCACAGTCTACAGACATGCATGTTAGGTCAATTAGTCACTATAAATTCTGCCTAGGAGTTAGTGAGCATAAGTGGTCGTTTGCATCTCATTGTTGACCCTGTGGTGGACTGGCAACATGTCCAGAGTGTAACCTACCTCTCACCTAGTAGCTACTAGGATAGGCTCGAGCTCCCCGAGAGTCACGACCCTGCATTGACATAAACGGGTATAGAAAATGAGTGGATGGAGTGCAATATTTAAGTAGAAATGTGAAGGAAAACAATTTTGCTCCTCCTAATTTCCTGTCTGTAATTCTCTGATGTTTGCCATGATGCTCATATTTCTTATTTCCTCTCAGGTATGCTGTACAGCTGCTGACACCAGCTAGTCTGCTGGGCCGAGTTCAGGGCAAAGAGACCGTGGAGAGAGAGCAGGTCGAGGAAATTAATGAGCTGTTTTATGACGCTAAGTCTTCAGCCAAAATCCTCCAAGACCAGCATCACAAGTTTATGAAATAAAATTGAATTTCCTGTTTTTTTTTTTTGTAACCCTTAAATCACTTACTTTCTTCAGTGCTTGTTCTGCGCTTCATCATCTCTCATCTTCATCCTGGCTCATTCTAGTGTCTTTGCCTCCCCTACTGACTGTAGAAGTCTAATAAATTTAAAGTTTTATTTGTTCTGTTGACATTTTTTGATTAAAAAAAAAAAAACATCTCACCTGTTTTATTCGGTATTTTTGGGGGTGGTTAAATTCAAGTTATTACCGACACTTCTCGCTGTTAAAACATTTCACAATAGTACTTTTACTGAAATATGTAATTGCAATTTTTACAGTCTTTAAAAGTATCAACCACAGTACTGAACCACAAGACTGTTGTTACTACTTTAAAACTAATAAATTAAATGATCGTTTAGAAATGCAAAAATACTAATAAATTGCTTGCTAAATATTGCATCCTTGCATGCAACCTAATGCATTTAGTTGCATTTCACCACAGGAATTGAATGTTCATTTCTTGAAGTCAAGTTACTAATTGGTGTTATTTGGCAGTAGATATACCTTAGCTGGACATTTGCAACAGAAAGCAAAATCAAAAATAGAGCTGCGTCATTCAGTTTTTAGCTGGACTACAGCAGGAAAAGAAACTTTTAATAGAGAACAGGTGTCATCCAGCCATGGAAAGGAAGTTTGCCTCTACTTCCTTACTTGTCGAGTTGAGCGTGTGTTGAAAACAGTCTCTGCTCCCGACTTCACTCCACTGAACACGGAGGGAGCAGCTTTTCCCATCTTCTCTGCAGAAAATAGAATAAATTACTGTAGATTTAGTAGTAACATTTGTTAATGTCCACTTTGTATACAATGTCCACATATTTAGTCCCACTGGACAAGATCTATGTAGGAATCTTCCATCATTCAGTCTCCTCTGTTCCTCTCTGTATATGGAGTGGAAACTTGAGTATCATAAGAGACGTCCCCCAACACACACACACTGTGCCAAAGCTTAACCAGACACAGAACATTCAAGACTGCTAATTTTTATTGTCATCTGTAAATCTTGTATCAAGTTACAGTGAGAGTTTAAATGTATGTGTGTGCTCTCACCACATTCCTCCATCACTTCAAATGTCTTGCTCTTTACAGGCCCACCACTACCCAGTTGACTCTTTGCTTTAGTCAGGTCCTCTTCTTTTACTTCGGGGCGCTGCATTTGTTCTTCTTCCTGACCAGACTGAAAGGCAGAAATAAAAAAGTTGAACAACTTCACATGTCTGCAACAACTGCTTTTGAAGGCGTAAGAAAAACTCAAGCTGTTATCCTACTTGAGACATGATGGTTGAGTGGCGGAAGATACTCTTCTGCAAGAAATACTCTGCTTTCGATGAGCTGTCTCCGTTTTCTTCTTGTAAGTTCACAATACACACCCACATATATACACAATCTGGCAGTGATTCTCCAGAGGACAAATCTGTTCCTAAGAATAATAAATGATGTCATACATGAAGAAACTCCTCCTTTTTTCTGCCTCTGGTTTTTATCCTCATCTCTGCTTCTCCTGCTGTTTCATTAGGAAATGAGATCACCGCTAGAACTTCTGGCATTAGCTTTCATTTAATAATTGACTTAAGTCAGTTTGTGTCATACTTCCTTAGTCATATTGGAAGTGCTTTTTTTAACAACACTGGTAACAAGCAAACCAAATTAAACTCAGAAAGTACAGAAGAGCAAACCTGACAAACTAAAACCACTTTTGAGTGGGAAGAGAACAAAAAATGCCCAGCTGTAAAAGAATGCCATTTCCGCCCATTTTCCATAACTATGTAGTAATCTAGCCCCTTGGGATCCTAAATTGAGTGGCAAATGGTGCAGAGGAAAGACCAACAAATAAGTGTTTCCTTAGCAACACATCAACCTCTCAACTCAAACCTACAACAATCTTAGATTAATTTTGGCCATGATAAACTTATTTTGATTAACTTATTTCATTCAACTATGACTGTATATTACTAAAATAACTTCAGTAATGGCTGACATTATCCAAGTAAGTAAATATAAATAGTCGGTGAGAAACCTTTTTTTTAGCCAAGACAGTGTTTGCATGTTCTCCCTGTGATGTGTGATCTGTCTCTGGATGCTCTGACTTTGATCAATTCAATGTCGGCCCTATGAGTAAGTGCGAACATGCATGGTTGTTTGTCTTGTCTCTAATGCACTGGTGATCTGTCCAGGGTGTACCCTCTCTTTCTCCAAGTATAGAAAATGGAGAGATGAATTAAAATTTACAAAAAGAAAATAAATAAAATGCTGATACATTTTTAAAAAATTTAGCTTGAAAATTTTAAATCTTTGTGCTGACAAAGTACAATAACAATCTACTACAGCTCATACTTTGGAAAAAGAATCAGAAGTTTGGGGGATTTGACTTCAACATTTTATACTTAATTAAGTTAATTATGTTTCATTGTTGAAACTGTAACAAGGCCTGTAACAAAAATACACAGTATTCTTAAAATACATTTATCTTTTGATCCTGAAACATTCTGACATTTTTATACTCAGTGTAAATACAGACACAATAAACATAATAGACAATTCATCTTCCCCAGTCATTCACACGGCCAGTAAGTGTCTGTAAATCTGTAGTTTTCATGTTGCAGAGGTTTCCTTTGGAAGTTGCAATCATTTATGTTTCTTTTTGTAACATGGCAACAGCTGAGTCCTCACAAACTGAACCAGATGACTCTCCGTGAGTAAAATGGTCATAAGCACGAGAAGTAGACATACTCCTCCCACAGCGATATGGACCAGCCTGAACAACCAGCCGCTGTCACAGCAGAGAACAACCTGGAAACCAATCAAGCTCAAGTTAGGCCACAGAAATGCAATATTACATATAGAATAGACAGAAATGTGGACTAAAACTGCAGTGTAATGGGTGTAACAGTCGAGATTTAACAAGGTAAAACATCTTTTCTGGTACCTCAGAAACTGATGTGACAATTGCACTGACAGCAAGTGCCAGCAGCAGGAGTGGAGAGGGGAAGAGTCCTCGCAGAGGTTTCCACTGACTCAACTGAAAGTAACGGTGTATGTAAAGCAGGCTGTGCAAGATACGAAGGCCCATGTTGAGGCAGTTTGCCAGTATGAATCCAACACCACCAGCCCACCATGTCAGCATGTAGGACAGTAGGAGGAAGGACACAGACAGGGCCAGCATGACCAGGTTATACCTGAAGACAAAAATAAACAACGTTAACTAATGTGATGTGTAATAAAATCAATATTAGCCTCTGTCTGAATTCTCACTTGTCAACCTCTCCTTGACTCATAGCAGCAAATACGAAGCACTCAGTTACACCATTTACTGCAAGCAGGAGGACATAGCAGCTGTAGTATCGCAGCAAACTAGGCCCTAAAAAAATTCATTAAAAAAAGAAAGAAAGAAAAGCCATCAGAAATGAATTATATATTTATGAATTTGAAATGTGTGTGGCACATATACCTTCCCCACTACTCAGCAGAGAGCCACCATAAATATCCAGAGCCAAGTGAGAGTAGGCATATCCAAACACTGTGATAATCAGACCAATCACAAGGACCAGTTTCAGCAGACACTCTAGGACCTCTGCTGCAATGGCAACTTCTTCCTGTATAGAAATCCACAACAAGAGGTAAAACCAACAAGAACTACAGTTAAATCCACAAAGACATGGTTGTGTTTATTCTCACAATCCAGACCTCTTTTTGACTTTTGATGTCACGTCCTCTTTCTAACACTTTGGCAAAAAATATATAGAAACTTTCCTCAATGGGCAAGAAAATAAAGCGTGCCACCATGGAGCCCAGGTTGTTGACAATATCGTAAACACCCTGGTCTCCAAAGCTGAGTACATTTAAGAAGGTCATGACATAGCGCTCTCCCTCCGTCAGGATCTGCTTCAGAAAACTCTGCTTGAAGAAACTCCATGTGAGCCGAGCTAGAGTCCGATCCACCAGTGGCTGTAAACACAGCAGAGAACAAGAAACATCAGTCCTACATCTGCATGTTCTATGACTTTAAACCATTAAACCATTAGTAATAATGCATACATATATGCTAGGGTTACCTCTCCATCAGTTCTGTGAGGCAGCAAATCTGCAACATTGTGCAGTGGGAAACTCTTCTTGGCTGCCTCTTTAGAGCCCAAGAAACGAATGAAGTAAACAGTGTAGCATAACACCAGACATCCTGTGTACAGCAACTAAAAGAAGTACATATATCAAACTCTTTACTTATATGTATTTACAGAAATAATCCAGAGGAATACAGCTGTGAACTTACGTGGGCAGCAGAGAAGATGTAAAGGCCCCATTCACAAGCAAACACCACCAACACCACAGTTACACTGCACTTTGCGATCATAGCTAAGCTCTCAGCGACCACTTTCAGTCTGACAAACATGTGAGTTTGAGCTAAAACCCACAGTGGCTCAGCCAGGAGCTCCTGCACTCCGGATATGGCAAACAGCACCACTGCAGGACCATAGTATGGGACATTCTGGACATCTGGGACCTCCAGGAGCCACAGCCAAACACAACCAAGAAGGAAGGCCCATAAAACACCGAGAGGCACTCTGAAAATGAGAAGATCTTAATTATTACAACAAAGCTGAAGAAAACAAACCATGCCTCTTGTGTTTTAGTCAACTCACGTCAGCCATAATAGGTTAATAACTTGTCTCCAGTTGCGGTTTTCTCCTGACTCCCCACTCAGACAGGCTCTCCGGAAAGCCTCTCTGGATAAAAATACTAATGTGGAATACAACAGAGTAAGCCTGTTTCATAAATAAAGAGAAAAAATACACATGTTAAGGTAGCTAGTGCAGTGAAATCCTGTAGTAGCGTGCTCCCTCTCGGTTTCAGACACCGTCCCAGCAGCTGATATCTTTACCTGACATTGACAACTCCGATCAGCTCTTTGGACACAAACCGCAGAGTGAAGGCGTTCAGCAAGAACGTGAGCACGCGGAACGTCACCTGAGAGTTAACCAGTTAAAAATAAATTAGCAATCGAGACATTGGGAAACATATGTTAGACAGGGCTAATTTCTGTGTTTATTTACCTGTAGCAACACATTATACGATGCTAAAGTGGACGCATTCTTCAGTATGTCATGAGAGCTCATTTTGGACTTTTAATAAACAGACATGAATCGAGCTCGTGCTTTCTATAATGGAAAAACATTATACAATCATTCTGAGAGAACGCCAATTGTCAACTGTCTAAAAATTATTACAATAGCCCTGAATTCAAGAGTAGAAAATAAAACTTTACAATTATCAGGCTGCAATAGAAGGCTACCATCTGTGGTGCAACTACTTCCTGACACACGGTGCAGAGACACGTTGCGCAATGACGTCACACACCGTTATGTGCACAGTTTTGCCGCTAGAGAGCGCGACTCTCCTTCAGATAATCTAGGATTGGCGTTTGTGCCAGATGTGTACAACATATGTCTATGTATCATTCAAATGGTTACCAGTAAAGTTATTACAGTTTGCTCTTTCTACATTAATAAACAACAACAATAAAAACGACCTAAGGGAAATTAACTTCTGCCAAACTGTCAGCCGGCACAGTGTAATTTTGTTGTTGTTTTTTCTCAGCAAAACAAGTCTTGCTGTGGATGTTTAAAGTCTAACTTTAGGTGTGATTCATTTTATAGATTCACTTTGAAGGATAGTAGTTAAAATAATATTAGTTTTGGCGCATCATTGCCAAGTTGTAAAAACCACACCAGACCAATAACAGAAATTAAACTAAGTGAATACAAACTTAACATAAAGTTGACATCTGCAAAAACAAAAATTCAGCTGATGACCCAGTTAGTAATGACCCATCACTAACTCTTTACATCAGTGGTCACTAACTCCAGTCCTCGAGATCTACCATCCTGCAGGTTTTAGTGTTTCCTTGCTGCAACACACCTGACTCAAGTCAATGGCACATTAACAGGCTGGTGCAGGTGTGTTGTACCAGGAAAACACTAAAACCTGCAGGACTTTTTTAAATTTTTTTCATGCTGGCAACAAAAACAATGAGTAAGAAGTTGTAAGTTGATGTTTTTTTTAATTAGACGTAAAATATGGAGACAGTACAAAAAAAAAGTACATACTTAATGAATCAATATATATGTTCAAACAATATACATCTACATTGTTTATATACAATATCTCAACACTCTCACTAAGTGACTATACTCATGTAACATTACAGAACTCTCTGGCTACACGCAGTCCTCCCCAGTCTGCAGACAGGATCTTTCTATGTAGCTGATAATTGTGGCAGATGTTTAAATTTGATCTGTACATGTTCAGTCAACACTATAAACCAAACTTCTTCGTACTTTTACAATTCTTCTGATTTATCAAGTAAAACGCTAGAATTAAAATGTTTTAACAGATAACATTCATTATTAATCTATATTTTGAAGATGGATAGGTTATGATTGTTCTGACTCAAACATGCAGTCACTTCATTTACACAATATACATCTGAAAAACAGTTCATCCATTAACTTTTTCCTCTTTATTTTTCCATAAACTGACTTCAACTGCATGTTTTTAGGGACAAAATGACAGCAGATGGTAGCATCAAGTGGAATGAAAATGTTTTACTTCTCATATTATTATTCATACATGCTTTGACAGCCTCCACACTTAATAAGCATGCACACAAACACAATAACATCAATATATACAGTACAATGGCTCATTTCTAACTCTATATGTACCCAAGAATATGTTGTGCTTAAAATAAAGTTACATAAATACTGAGGAACAGCCAACTCATCTGCAAGTATATGAACTGTCCCACAAACAACAAGAAGGTCTCCAAAGTCAAACTGGTGTTAAAGCCTTCACTTTTCTAAAAGATGCTCCATCTTGGGGTTTATGAAGGAAAAACCAGCAAATGCAGACTGGTCCATGGAATCTATGAAGTTCTTGTCACTGTAGGAGAGCCGCGGCTTCTCACTGAGGAACTCCCGATCAAAGTTACTGCAGTCATCGGGGGCTTTCTGTAATTGAGGACAAACAAACCTCAGCAAAATGATATAACAGTGACGAAAAAATTACAGTAGTATGTTAACACACCACATGAGCCATAGTTTCTAATGATTTTAATCCTCAGTTACAAGAATGGAGCATACCACTTTGGGTTTGAAGGGGGGTTCAATCTCTCTCCTCTCCAAGGCCTGCCAGTTAATAGTCTTGAAGAAAGGGTGTAATCGGATATTCCCAACAATTCCAAGCCTGCGTGTGGGGTCTCTCTCAAACAACTGCAGGAAAGTAGAATCCATAGCAGTTAGGGAAGAATGTCCCAAACACACAAGCTTTTCCCAGTTACATACTCTTATCATCCAGCTAGGATTTCAAGCTATGACAATTGTGCAATGTTATGAAAAGAAATACAATGAAGCTATACTTCAAAACGCATTTAGAAATCTTAAATAATAAAACAACAGCTATACAGTTCAAAATGTACACAATTACATCTAGACAAAAAGAGGTATTATTAAATTTTTTATTACAATCTTTAAGTTAAATATCCATTTACCTCAAAAGCCATTTGCACCCATAATAATTAATTTTCCCCTCGTTAAAACCAGCAAAGACTTTATTGCATCCAAAATTAGCATAAAAACTTCTGATGAATTTTCTCTGCTATAATTTACTCTAAACAGTAGGAACTAAGTTCCCCGTAGGAACTCTCCAACTATAAAAAAAAAAAAAGTCATTAAAAAACATTTAGTTGTCATTGTTGTCAGTTTTTCAGTTTAGTTTACTTCACTTTTTAGCAGCATTTACCATTACTATTAATATGAAATTTAATATAAATATTAAATACAAATTACTGTTGGTTTATAAGCTAATGTCCCTGATATATGTATAAATTATCATTTATAAATTATTCATTTACATTTTGTCTTTAAATTGACATCCATGTGTTTTTGGTGGTGTATTTTGTTTTATTATCAGTTATTCGAACTTGTACATATACTGCTCAAGACAGAGAGTCAAGAGGGCTTTATGTCTTGACCAATTCTTTGTCTTTTTCTGTACTTTCTGTACTTCATTGTCATTCAATTGTCAAGTTGTTGGAACTTTGGTCACTGCAAAAGTCATTTTAAGATTTTATGAACAGATTAAAAAAAAAAAAATTAGCAGGTGGTGGGCTTTTAATTATTAAACAGCCAAAAAAGATAATTTACAGTAGCTTGAATCATATTTGTCTGGTTTTATGCCTTGAATAATTCCTTAAACTACTCCTATATATATTTTAGAGCTAATGATTCCATTACAACCTAATATTTTTAAAAAACTCAATCCCAGATTTTGAAGTTTCTCTCTCACCGTGTCACCACATGGGACATCTTTGAATTCTTCCTGTCTTTCTCTATATAAATG
This sequence comes from Rhadinocentrus ornatus, assembly GCA_037177495.1. Classification (NCBI taxonomy): domain Eukaryota; kingdom Metazoa; phylum Chordata; class Actinopteri; order Atheriniformes; family Melanotaeniidae; genus Rhadinocentrus; species Rhadinocentrus ornatus. Next base: position 26,287,675 of record JBAMHW010000003.1, read on the forward strand.
TTCCACAAACTGATCCTCATAGATTGTATTTTACATACCAGTACAACAGATATCTCTAAAAGCTGCATTTCTCTAAGCATTCTCCTTTGCAGATGAAATTGTAGCAGCTTTGAAAGATTCCAGTAACAATTACATTTTTGTGTCTTTTCACTAACCGTCCTTTAAAGTGAATTAAAAAATTCATTACATTTATCATGGCCACATATCCTAAAAGTTTTACAATCAATAGTTGCCAAATATCTTTTGTTGTCAATCTTTCAATATTTTGTTTATGCTTTTTCAAAAATCTGATATTTCTTTTAGTGAAGACATTATTAAGAATTGTGCCAAATGTTTTATTTTACTGATCAAATATCCATAAATGGTCTGAGCCCCCCCGAGATCCTAGTAGCTATGTTGTCGAGGGCTTAAAGGCCCTGGTAGGGTCACCCATGGCAAACAGGTGTCTAGGGGAGGGACAAGAAGAAGTGCGGCTCTAAACACCACTATGATGACGACAAATCATGGACCCAGGACATGGGTCACCGGGGCCCCCCTCCGGAGCCAGGCCTGGAGGTGGGGTAAGGAGGCGGGCACTTGGTGGCTGGACCTTTGCCCATAGGCCCGAAAGGGTGACATGGGCCCCCCTCCCGTGGGCTCACCACCTGCAGAAGGGGCCATAGGGGGTTGGGTGCAGTGTGAGCTGGGCGGCTGCCAGAGGCGGTGGTCCTGGCGGTCTGATCCTCGGCCCCCTAATCTAAATTTAAGTGGTGTTTTGTTGTTGGACTTCTGTGCTCGTTATGAATTGCCCATAGCGAAAACCTTGTTCAGGCATAAGAGTAAAAAAAAAATAAAAAGTCGTCAGTGCCTGTCGTGGCGGTAACCCCTGAACTCGTTGGTGGACACAAACAGTGAGGGATCGTCAAGCTATAAAAGGAGTGCTATCAGGCCTTTTTGGCCTGTGGGACTCCAGAGGCAGCTGATGGGTATCGGCGGGCTAAGTGGAACGCAGCTTCGGTGGACGCTAAGGCAAAAAGTCGAGCATGGGAGGAGTTTGGAGAGGCCATAGAGAATGACTTCTGGATGGCATCGAGGAGATTCTGTTCCACCATCCGGCGGCTCAGGACGGGAAAGCAGTGCTCCATCAACACTGTGTACAGTGGGGGGGCTGCTGACCTCGACTCGGGACGTTGTGAGGCAGTGGAGGTAATACTTTGAAGACCCTCTCAACCGCACCGACACGTCTTCCGATGAGGAAGCAGAGTCTGGGGACCCTGGTGTTGGCTCTCCCATCTCTGGGACTGAGGTCGCTGAGGTGGTTAAAAAGCTCCTCAGTGGCAGGGCCCCGGGGGTGGATGAGGTCGGGCCGGAGTTCCTTAACGCTCTTGATGCTGTTGGGCTGTCTTGGCTGACGCGGCTCTGCAGCATCGCATGGACATTGGGGACAGTTCCCCTGGACTGGCAGACTGGGGTGGTGGTCCCTCTCTTCAAAAAGGGGGACTGGACGGTGTGCTTCAACTACAGGGGGATCACACTCCTCAGCCTCCCTGGTAAGGTCTATTCAGAGTTGCTGGAGAGGAGGTCCATCGGATAGTCGAACCTCGGATTGAGGAGTAGCAGTGTGGTTTTTGTCCCAGTCGTGGAACAATGGACCAGCTTTATACCCTCTTAAGGGGCTTGGAGGGGGCATGGGAATTTGCTCAACCAGTCTACATGTGCTTTGTGGAATTGGAGAAGGCATTCGACTGTGTCCCTCTGGAACTCCTGTAGGAGGTTCTCCGGGAGTATGGAGTGTCAAACCCCCTTGTTCGAGCTGTCCAGTCCTTGTACGACCGGTGTCAGAGCTTGGTCCACATTGCCGGGAGTAAAACTGAATAATTTCCGAGACCATGGTCCTCAGCCGGAAAAGGGTGGTGTGCCTTCTCCGGGTCGGCAATGGGGTCCTGCCCCAAGTGGAGGAGTTTGCGTATCTCGGGGTCTTGTTCACGAGTGAGGGAAGGACAGGTGGTTCGGGGCGGCATCTGCATTGATGCCGACTCTGCATCGGTCTGTCGTAGTGAAGAGGTTTTACTGGTCGATCTACATTTTTTACCCTCACCTATGGTCACAAGCTGTGGGTAGCGACCAAAAAAACAAGACCACGAATACAAGTGGCCAAAATGAGTTTTCTCTGCAGGGTGGCTGGGCTCTCCCTTAGGGATAGGGTAAGAAGCTTGGTGATCCGGGAGGGGCTCAGAGTAGAGTCTCTGCTCTTCGCATCGAGAGGAGCCAGATGAGGTGGCTCGGGCATCTGGTCAGAATCACACCTCCCTGGTGAGGTGTTCCGAGCACGTCCCATCAGAAATAGGCCCCGGGGAAGACCCAGGCCACGCTGGACAGACTACATCTCTCGGCTGGCCTGGGAACGCCTCGGGATCCCCCCGAATGAGCTGGTGAATGTGGCCGGGGAGAGGGAAGTCTGGGTTTCCCTGCTAAGGTGGCTGCTCCGCGACCCAACTCCGGATAAGCGGCAGACAATGGATGGATGGATATCCATTAATATTACATTTTATTAAATAACCTTCTGGAGTTCATTCATTATTGTTAATAATGTAATTGCCCACATTGTATTTAGCATGAAATGTAATGGTACAAACCCGCTCGAGCAGGTCTTTGGCCTCCTTGTTTATCCAGCGGGGGTAGTGTGGAGTGTCCATGCGGATGGACTCAAACAACTCATCCTCATCATCACCGTGAAATGGCGACTGACCAACCAGCATCTCATACAGCAACACCCCAAATGACCACCAGTCTACCGAGAATGAGTATTTCTGTCCCAACAGGATCTGTGATTAAAACACAGAATCATACATAAGAAATATTTTACACATGAGAGAGAGGGATAAAATCAAATCAGCTGCAGAACAAGAGAGCATTTCTAACTTTGGAGCACTTTACCTCTGGAGCGATGTAGTCAGGAGTACCGCAGAAAGTTGTGGCACGATTCTCTCCAAACACATTCTCCTTGCACATGCCAAAGTCAGCAATCTTTATGTGCCCCTCATAATCCAGCATCACATTGTCTAACTTAAGATCTCTAAAAACAAAACAAGAGAAACATTGAAAATAAATGTGAGTTAATTTTAAGATTACTGACTGTGACCTTGCAATTTTAAACAAAACTGTTGTTTTTTTATTTTCTAGTCTTTTTTTTTTTTTTTTGAGGATAAGGCAGGGCTGGGCGATTAATCGCTAAATTTGACTAATGAAATTTTCAGTTTTTGACCATTTATTTATTTTTATTAAAATAGTTTTTTTCCCCTTTTTTATATGCAGATATACAGTGATCTGTCACTCACACCTGGAATTTAGCTGTGAATATAACTGCAGTGATAAATGCTGCTCTCTGAGCTGCACAAGGTAACTTTAGACCACAAACTCTCGTTAAGAGAGGACCTATATCAGGGGAATTATTTCTGCAGTGGATCCCATATGATAAAGATCCAGATGGAAAGAGGTCTCAGACGCAGTTGTGTTGCATCTCTCTTTGCAAGATATGAAGTCGCTGATACAGTGGCATGTTATGACGTTATTTACTTTGTTTGCTGTCATTCATTCATGTAAATAAATTAAATAAAACAAACGCATTTTGCATGCAAAAGCTTTACATTTAATATAGTTTTTAATAAGTTTAATATGTTTCTAAGAAAGAAAAGGGAAAAAAAAAAATTCAAATTGACAGAGGAAACATACTTTTTTTTAGGCCATATCGCCCAGCCCTAGGATGAGGTGTACCACCTAATAACCCTTTAAAGAGTTGCTTATGTTTTGTAATTTTTTTTATGGTAATTTAATGAAGTTTCTGTAAAAGTTTTGCCAGGTGAATCAATTCTTTAAATTCTCACTGCATTTGGAAACTGATTCCAAGCAAAAAGGACCTTATAAACTATTATGAAATGTTTTTAATAAAACTGCATATTTTAAGTACTAATACGATGCTGTTGTTGCTGATATACAGTACCAGTCAAACGTTTGGACACACTGTCTAATCAAAACTAAAAGGAAAGTGTGTCCGTTTGACTGGTAGTGTATTAATAATCATTTTAAGAAAGTAATTATTTACCATTCATAATTTAAATACATTTTTAAAAATCCAAATTCAGGCTGCACGGCGGTGTGTTGGTTAGCACAGTTGCCTCATAACAACAAGGTTGTGCATGTTAACATTTATGTTAGGTGAATTGGTGACTTTAAATTCTCCCTAGGGGTGAACAAGAGTGGTTGCTTGTCTCTCCATGCTGGCCCTGTGATGGACTGACAACTTGTACAGTGTACCCTGCCTCTCGCCTAGTAACTGCTGGGATAGGCTCCAGCCCCCATACGACCCTACAATGAAATAAGCGGTATAGAAAATGAATGGGATACTGCAAAGATACAAAGCTTTTATGAGATAGGTATTCAAGATCACACTACACCCACTTTATGTGTTTATAGAAATTCTAAAGCTTGTACTACTCTTACATTATTACGTAGCAGCATGTTTGTACACTATTTTCTTCTTATCATATTTGAGCAGCGCCCACAATCACAGTTTTCTTCACAGTCTTTCCTCACAGCTGAATTGCCACAGTGGAATGAAAACTTTCAGAAAAAAAGGTGTCAAAATGTGTGGGATTACTTAACCAAGTAATTTTAGAGTCTCCACAAGTTCATTTTCACATAAAACATGCAGCTGAACTGAGATCATTGATTCAAAGTGTTTTTTAGTGTTTACAAAGTCAGATGTACTTTATATTGTTGTTCTGACCTGTAGATGATGCCTTTGGAATGCAAGAACTGAAGACCACAAATGATCTCGGCAGAGTAGTACCTGGAAGGACAGATGACAGAGATAGACAGATATCAGCCAATCTTCTCTGATGAGAAGCTGCAGATCTGCACTGGCTATCTCACTACATATCTCAGGAGTTGGCAGCTGAACACTGGTGTCACTGAAGACTTGTTTGAGTGTATCAGCATAGATCTGAATTATTGAGGAAGACATTTGTATGGAGTAGGAGGCAAGTGAATTACACTCTCATAATGTGAAACCCAAGAGCTACTGTGTGTTGAAAGATTAAGCTATCACTGACCTGCTTCCATCGCCATGTGTCAGGTAAAACGATTGAGTGCTGAAAGCAGACTGAATAACCATCGGTCTAACCCTCTGTAAATAACCCATTCATAGGGACTGAATATTCTGTCTGGTTAGCAGCTTGGTGGGTCTCGCTTCACATCATTATTCATAAACATAGCTCTCATGAGACAAGTTAGAAAGTAAAACTGCACTTTAAACAACAGAATAAACAGAACTCAAGTGAAAATGGCATTGGACTGTCTTCCTCAGTTAGTACCAGGGTGAGTTCAGCTTTGGGAGCAGATGGACTACACTCTCCCTGACAGTTTAGCAGGTCAGCAGTATCTACTGAGTGAACAGGCTTTATAATGGTAAAGAGGTCATCTGAAACTGTCCAGTTCAATCACTGCCAAAGGAAAAATGTTGCATAACTAGTTACAAGACATACTTTCCATTACTGTGACAGCTTGTGCAGCATTACACAACAAAATAATAATACATAAAAACAAAGATACAAAGCTAATGCAAAATTTTTTAGAAACAGGACAGTTTCTATTATGCATAAGTACTGGGTGATACGTGAACAAAAGTTCAGCAACAGGCAAAGTGCAACATGCAGAAAAAAAGAGATTCACAAACCAGAAGTTCCATTTAGACTTTTATAGGCGGGTTTCTTTGACAAGCTACAGACGGCTAAATGAAGAATGCAAATAGTGTCACAGAGCTTTTTTTTTTTTTTAAAAAAAAAGAGGAAACTGTTGAAATCACCTCAGAGCTCTTTCCACATAATTTTTACTGAGAAATTTTCAGCTGTTGTGGCTAAAATACCCTGTTACGTGTGCAGCAGTGTTAACAAATGTCCATGAGGCTAATGCACTAACAGCTCATAACATAAGCTGGGTGCAGCATCTACAAGCATTTCCATTCAGTCTTTGAGAAAATAACAATGTGATTACAGCCTCATTGAAACGCTGCTTCATTTATGTTGATACACTCATTTTACTTAGGTAGTTTAGGTTAATAGTCAAGTTTCTGCTAATATGGAACCCTAAGAAGATGCAGCATTGAAGCACAAATGCAAACATATATATGAATATTTTGTGTGATGATAAAACAGCCTAATCTCTCTGTCTTTCTCACAGAGGATAAATTATCCAGGATAAATGCAGTCACTGAGTGAGGAGTATTTCCCAACACAAGATAAGGTATCAATGTTTATAAACTACAGAGTTACTTCTGTCATTGTGTGAAACCATGATTGGACCAGTAGTTCAACTACAGGAGATACTTTGAGAACTAAGAGCCAAATGCATAAAACTGTGTAGTTAACAACTAAAACTGTGTATGCACAAAGGCATATATGTGTAAATGCATTATTTTTGCCAGTTTTACAAAGATGTGCAAATGAATAGTTTTCATGCACGAGCCTAATTAAACCATAACTAAACATGAAACCTGATTTTATGAGATGTGAAATAGACTCACTTAGTGAAAAAGAATAAATTTAATAAAGAATCTGTTAAATAATAAATAAAGGTAGCATTAGGGCTATGCATGAAAAATTGGCAGTCTGCCTTATCTACAACCGATGAACATATTGTACGTACTGGAGATGATCACAACCAACACACAAATGTAGAACTGGTGCATTGTCCTGTATGTAGCCGTTTCTGAAAACAGCATTTGAGAAACCTAAAGTAGTGCATAAACCACTATTATGCCAGAGAAGCCTTTTCTTTTGAAAGCATCTTTAGCAACATTGTCCACATCCACCGTTGCACACAACCATGACACACAGCATATAATCTCCACACTTTCTTCTCAAAGACCATCTTGTGTGACTAAAAACGTATGTGCATGGCCTCTGCTTTTGAAATAAATAGATAAAAGCAGAAAAGCAGAACCTGTTTAAAGAGAAGAATATGATCTAAAGTAGAGTCATTAACATTTATTTTCTTTTAAGATGACCAGAAGATCTGTACAGTCCCTCTTGCCATTACTCTGCAACATAAAATATTCACACAAACCCACTGCTGAGGATGAAAACTGCAGGTTATAGAAATTCTGACAGCTTATGGACCTGATTTTGGACATGCCTGATTTAAAGGAATCCAGTTTACACAAACGCAACAAAAACTTCACATGGCATTCAAACCTGCATTTTTATAATTTGTTTTTTATATCAGGTATATACAGTTAGCAAAATAAGTATTTAAACACCCTGCTATTTTGCAAGTTCTCCCACTTAGAAATCTTCGAGGGGTCTGAAATGTTCATCCTAGGTGCATGTCCACTGTGAGAGACGTAATCAAAAAAAAAAAAAGAAAATCCTGAAATTACAATATATGATTTTTTACGATTTATTTGTATGAAACAGCTGCAAATAAGTATTTGAACACATGAGATAATCAATGTTAATATTTGGTACAGTAGCCTTTGTTTGCAATTACTGAGGTCAAATGTTTCCTGTAGTTCCTCACCAGGTTTGCACACACTGCAGGAGGGTTTTTGGCCCACTCCTCCACACAGATCTCCTCTAGATCAGTCAGGTTTCTGGGCTGTCGCTGAGAAACACAGAGTTTG
>JBAMHW010000003.1:26305796-26317157 GCA_037177495.1 Rhadinocentrus ornatus
TTACCCCCTGGGTGGGGGTGTTGGCTCAGCCCGGCAAACCATTTAATTACCTGGTTTTTTTTCTTTTTTTTGGGGGGGGGGGTTAAATGATCCTTCCGCAGGTTCACCTACGAAAACCTTGTTACGACTTTTACTTCCTCTAGATAGTCAAGGTTTTTTTTTGTTTGTTTTTGTTTTTGTTTTTTTAGACGAATATAACTTCGCCTAAACGTCAGCATTGCTGGCGACTATGCCCTAGATTACGTCCTGGCATGTAAAGAAGAGGGTTTTTTGTGTGTGTGTGTGTTTTTTTCCACTTGAAGTGTTTGTGTGGCAGGGGGGTGGAGTCACGTGGCAGGGACTGTAAGCTGCAGGGTTAGTTCTTCTGAGGTTTAAGCAACAAGGTTTTGATGATGAGGAGGTGGCACATTTTGTTCCTGCAGCCAGAGTATATTGTTTTATCTAAACTAGCTCATGCACTCCAAATTATCCATATTCTTTATTTGTCTCCCGCCTGTATCCACCCCCTCACTCAGACACATATACACAACCAAATATGTACACATACGTTCAAATGAGCAAGAGAGAAAGCTGATTTCTGCCAAGTGAGCGATTCTGATCTGATTATATTAAAGAAATATTGGATTAAATGAAAAGGGACGAAAATAAGGAATGGCAGAATCCTCCAGAATGAATCACAATTAGACACATTTTGCAATGAGCTGCATTTGCTACTCTAAGTAAATACAATAAATGACGGAACCTGGAAGGCTAACAGGGTACAGGTGTGCCAGTATTCCCCTCTCTTAGTGCTTGCATAACAGGCAGATACTGACTCATGGCAGACACAGGAAGTCTGCAGTGGAGACTAAGTGTGTGTGCACTATAAACTTTTCTGACTGACTGACATGCCTTCGTAGCTCAAGCAATCTGGTTCTTCTTTTACTTCTTCTTCTCCAGCACACACCCACACATTCATCCACACATAACCACTGTCATAATCCTCCGTGGGATGCACAGGCCGGAGAACAGGCAGACGTTAAATCCAGCATGCAGAGATTGGAGAGAGACGGATGAGCTACATAGAAACTCCCAACAGAACTGGCTGGGAAAAGTACATTGAACCTCTTGGACGAGCAGCTAATTTAGAGGTGAAAATGGAATCAGACATATTTTTCTCAATTTGATGGCAATCAGATGCGAGTGGGTGTTCTGTCTTATTTTAAGAACAGATCCACAGAGCTCCACAGTGCCGGTCTCTGAAAGTATTTTATGGCTTGAACAAAGTTCAAGTTCAGTTTTTGTTTGTTTTGAGGATCTAAAAACAAAGCAGTTGATTCTTAACCAGTTGTAAAAAAAATAAAACAAACCCACAATTTTAGACAACACCAATGAGTCAGGCTTTTTTTAAACATAGGAAATCAAAACCATCATTACCTTCACCAGGAGTAGTCGATCACTCCAAGAGCAAGGCGTGTTCTAGTCTGCTTGGGGCTAAAAGAACCAACTCTTGGGCAGGTAAGCCTTCTGTCTTTCTGCCTGATGTTACTATTCACAAACCAACCTGACTGAACAACAATGATGAGCATGGCTCGGGGGCCTGCAAGGAGAAAACCACTACTCACAAAGATCATGTGTTTCAGAATGGTCCCACCAGACATCAGGGGCCTTATTTATAAAGCTTGCGTAGGAACAAAAAACAGCGTACGCCAAATATAGTCATAGGATTATAGGATTTTCGGGAAAAAAAGGAGATGACTTGAAGCTGGAGGTCTAGAAGTGATGAAACACACAAGAGGTGGATTTCCTTTTCTATATTTATTCTTACACAATGCTTTTTTTAATTGTCATCCCAATTTCTGCCCAGACGGTCTTTTTTTCCCGCAATTCCATGTCCACCTGGTTAATAGCAGTGTTTGTGTCTCTCTGCACCACCCACCGGAGCACCCAGCAACTAGAAAGAAATTATATTTAACACTAAATAAACTTCCACCAATCTCAGATGTATTTGTACATATTTATTTTATAATTTAAAACAAATCACTGGCATCAGTACTGTCATTTAGCAGACGCTTTTTTCCAAAGCGATTCCCCCCTGTGGGATTCGTACTTCAGTCTCCTACACGGCAGGTGCATGCTCTACCGACAGATATCCAGCTGCATGTTCCGATGCCTCTGGCGTGTCTTGTGTTCTGACACTGTGATGACAGCATCTGCCACTATTCTGCCTTTCTGACACAAGTAATGCCCACGCCGTGCCCACCAATTAAACATTTTTACGTTTGTCAACGTGGTCCATCAGGATCTCTGTCTCACACCCCAAAAAATTCCACTTTTTCCCTCTTTTTCCCTCCCAAGCCATCATGGAAATAATGTGCTGAATATGTATTACTGGTGTCCACCTGACCATTTATAGCCACCATGTGGGCGTGGGAAGGCGTTCTCTCACGTGCGCCAGCTTTAGAGTTGATTCTGAATTATGAACGGAAACAGGTGTAGGACGTGCACTCTTTTATAAATCTGAAAGTAGAAGTGCGCAGCATTTCCTTTTCGTGCCGCAAACGCCACGAGGCCCCTGGTGTCCATAGATGTTTTTATGGCCAAAAGAAAAGACATTGATATCTGAGCCACTTTTAGATGTCCGATGCTGACCAGGTTCAGACCAAAGTTAATCTGACCTACAGACAGTTAATGACTTTTGAATATTGTCTGCTTCAGGTCCTCATAATGACCACATACAACGTCAATTAAATAAAATAGAATTGTCTTTTTAAAACAAAAAATTGAAAAGATGATTTATAAAAGTAAATGGTCGTTAAATAATGTAATGAAAAAAGTGAAATAAAGAAGAAAAATCCTGTTACAAATTCATTTAGGTTTATATGTTAGTTTAAAATGTATTTTTAGATTTTTTTCTATTAAACAAACTTAATTTCAGCCTTAGATCACGTGCCTACAGCAACTTAATAGAATAATCTGAGGGAGAACATTTACAGCATATTATACTGCATTTTACATGAACTTCTATCTATCTGTCTGTCTTTGTATAAAAGGTTCTTTAAAATTTCACATGTACTATAAGTCTTGGGGAAGGAAGAACATCATTTGATGGTTGTTCTATGTCCTTTAGAGCAGTGGTTCCCAACCTTTTTTTTGGGGGGGGGACCCCCATCATGCATATACTAAAATGCCATGGACCCCCTGCTCCACCCTGTGCTGAAACCATGCTTGGTTTTAGGCTTTCAAAAGTGAGATTCTCACCATAAATGTATTCTGGTTAAGTCCTGTCCTTTGATAAAGCCAAAGTTAAATTAGAAACATACAGCCTTACTTTTATTCATTAAAATAGGGACAATTTGTGGACATAAATCACAATGGCTCTAATGTTCAAAGCCTCAGGGACTCCCTGTGCTTTTTGGGGAACCCCCTTGGTCCCGGACCCCACGTTGGGAAACACTGTTATACTTTTTAACATAAGCCTACTGTTTCCCAAAGTTAAGGGACAGGACACTTTTGATGTGTGTGTGTTTGACATTTATAAACTATTGTCTTTCTTGTAGAAATTGTCAACCAAATACCTAATGTCTGTAATTTCCTTGTATCATTGCCAAATTTGCACAAAAACTAAAAATAGTAAAGGTTATGTGCATGAGTGTTTCTTTAACTGGAGCATTTACTTCTTGAAGTCTTTGGTGGTTGCTTGGCAACTGCTCCCAGCCAAGAAACAAACTTTTACATAACTTTAAGATAGCAATTGCGGATCGATAGAGGTTTTGGAGCAGATTATTTACTAGCTATGATTTGAGCTAGGCTGATAGTTTCACACTGCTTTTACTTTTTATAGTAGGCTAAGATAACACGCAGATGTGTTTTAAAGAAATCGAGACATAAAAATGATATCAGTCTTCTTATTGAATTATCAAAATGAAGGCTATAAAAGGCATAACTCTTACATTTTTAACTAACTTTAATGTTGTCAAATTACTTGAGATGACTTGGCTTCAAAATGATTTGCATTGCTCAGTGATGCAACTGGCCCTGCGGAGAAGTGTTTACACCACCCTCGCTGCATAATAGTTACTGATGGTATAATGTCAAGAGGATGGTTGGAAAACACAATGCAGACTCCACGTTTAGGGGACAGGGATAATAAATGTCTGTGGTGCAGAGTGTGCTGAATGCTGGATGTTCTTCCCTGTGTTGTCCTGCTGAGTGAGAGTGGGCTATTTTAAGCTTTAGGGGAGGTGGAATAGGTATAACATTGACTTGCCAGTGTGGGCTGCAAAGAGTTTGCAAAGTGGGACAGAAGAGTGTGTCCCTCAATACTTCCAGGTTCACTGCTTCTTTTTTTCCTCTCTCTCTCTCTGCACTTCTCAAGGATGCAGAGAAACAATGCAAAGTAAAGCTCAGAAATCTCAAGTCTCTGTCAAGTGGACTGAACTGTTTTTTTAAGCCCTTTTGTTAAATATCTAGCTATTGGATAATAAACTGATCATTTTCCCCTGAGGATATAATGCCCACACATAAGTATGTGTGGGCATTATATCCTCAATAAACCCTCACACTGACACTGATGGGCAGAGTGTATCAGTTTGAGTTTGTCACTAACTTCACACAACTCTGATACCATGGCATGATGAGTAAAAAAACCACAGAGGAGGAAGTCAAGCTCAGAGCATATTTCATCCTTTTTAGCAAGAGTGGTTAATGATTCCTACGGCCTTGCACATATAACAGCACTGACCTTATTGAGTAGGCTGTGTGAACGATTGATTAGTTGTTACTCTCTGCATTGCTCCTGCCTGCAGCCATGTAGAAGAAAGACAGGATTATGACACTGCTTCTGATGCACTGTAAAAGAAATCCTATCACATTAAGCACACAGAAACCTCTCATCATATGTTTTGATAGATAATTAGAACATAAAGACTCATTAAATTTGTAACTGGAAATTGTGGCTTTAGTTGGCTATGATCTATTAACACAATTAAAGCTTCCTGTAGCAGAAAATGTAGCAGAAATCAAACTTTATGCATAAAAGACTAGTTTTGCCTATGTAAGCTGCTGTAACATTTAAATTGGGTCTTTAACCTGTTTTGCTTTTGATGGTTGGCATCTCAGTTGTTCCATTTGCAAGAGTGCACTCAACCACATACAATTAGGAGATGCATTAAATGATTCACTGAGGAGGATGCAGGTGCATGAAGTGGGGAGGATTTAATTGATAAATTGTCATTTGGAAGGAATTCAGGTTTTGTCAATTAGTGACACAAACTAAGAAGGCACAACGGATGAAAGCAGCAACAGAGGAAGAAACCAAAACTGGGGCTGGAAAGGGAAAGGGAAAGCAGAGTGATGAATCGTCTGTCCTCTATATAGGACGAGGTGTCTGCAAGTTTTCGACAGGCCTAGAAAGCAAACTTTGAGCCTCATATTATTCTGGGTCAGGCAGCCTCAGGGGGGATGAAAAGCAGAGCAGGCCTGGCCTTCCATCGGCCAAACAGCAAACTGGTCTGCTTATCACATAACCCCCCCCCCCCCAGTGTCTTCCCCAGCAGCTCACAAGGTGATTTGAAACATTTGCCAGCTTGATGTTTCATCAGAGCAGGGCATTCATGCAGTGTGTGTTAACACAAACACAAAATATGGGAGGGTCCCACAAGTGGAGCACAAAGAGGTTTGTTTTATGTGCAGCACCCCATCAACAAGGACAGAGACAGGAAGTGACTAAAAGCCCACCATACTTCAACATTTAGTCCGCCTGCCATCTAGAGGACATGAGGGGAATTAAAACACTGACAGACTGTATCATTCATTGTAGCATATTTTACTTCCTTTTCAAACTGTAGATAAACTTCAGAAATCATTAAATAAAGTACAAAGTCCAAGACACTTTTATGTAGCTGCACATCATGTGCAATCGAGATAAAACAGATGTTTCAGTTTCACATATTTGAATCTAACTCAAACCTTCCGTGCACAGATGGGTGAGCATTTACACAAATATGAATTTACATTGCACTTAGGTAAGGGTTTAAAATAATAATGTCCACATTTCCCAGTAGCAAGTAAACTAAGTGCAGATAAAGTACACTCGTTCCTTTTTCTGTCCATGCTTCTTTTTTATATCGGTGCAAAAAGCATAAAAAAAAAATATTGAATCACTGGCAGAAGCATCTCCAGCAATACTTTAACAGCAAAGCCATAGACTTTCATAAATTTGTTAAATTACTCTTTGTTAGAGTCTGTGCTTTCAAATCTCAGTCATGGAGATGCTATAATTCAGTCAATGGGCACATGTTAAAATTAAGGCAGGACTAATTTAAACTAATTTAAAAAAAGATGAAGCCATTCCAGATATGAAAATTTATGAGTGAGGCAAACGTTCATAGCTGCTTTTTTCTGCCACAGTGTTAACAGCAACTAAGTAAGAGAGAGCAAAAATGTATTTTTGTTCATTTTTTTTTTAGAACAGATTAATATACTTAACACATCCTAATCACAATCAAATTGTAAAACAAATTAATGTTCCAAAATGTGTTGGTGATCTCTCAACTGAATGGGAGCAATATCACTGATCAGTCATTGAGGGAATTCCAGGTCATTTTCATGTAATGTTCCATCGTGGCAGGTATCTGGGCCAGCGCCTGTCGTAGCTCGCAGCATTGCACCTGCTGTAACATCAAGCGGGGGACCTTGGAGGTTGACAAAGTAGGTGATCGTGTCCGCTCTCAAAGAACAAAATGTCTTCTTTTTTTTAGTCCAGCTGGGCGAGTTACAGCAAGCAGAAATAATAGAGAAATTTTCGTTCCCTATCTTTCCAGTTTGATTTAATCTTTTTTTTGTAAGAAGAGAGAGGAAACATCGGGCCGGTTCTATAAATTGGTGGCTTCCTCCATGGCATTTACCCACCTGTGCAAGTACAGAACTTTATATTAGACAGACAACTACAAGAACAGCAGTTTTGTTAAAAGATTCATTGTCATCTGCCTCACTTAGATGGGATGGTACATAATTGCCTGGTTTAGTATAAAGGCTTTATCCTGACTTTTCTACTTTTATAAAACGGATATAAACTTGGTAGCATTTTCTACTTGAAAGCATCAAATTAAATGTTAATTCTCCAACAGCAAAAAACACATAATTACTGTAATAATAATCTTTTCCTAATGTTCTGTCATTTGCTGCCAGTTAAGCATGTTTCTCACCTCTGGGCTGTGAAGTTATCCTCAGCTTTAAAACTGTAATACAGAGTGTTTTTGTGGTAAAGCTGGAATACGTTGGCCTCATCATCTCCCCCCTGCCTGTCAGGGAGTTTCACTGTGAAACCCAGCAGTGGTAAACTCTCTGATGCTACCTTTTCCTGCACATAGAAGATTCATTATTGGAATGGTTGATTATAACATACAAACATTGGCTAGTAGAAATGGCATAAATTGATGTGTCCTAAGTGTTTAGGGTAAGTGAATATGTGCGCTTCAGGTTGAAGGGGAGGGCATGTTTCCCCTCACCTCTTGGGCTCGGTAGGTGTAAAGCACCTTGTCTTTTAGAAGGAACCATAGTCTCTTCCAGTTCCTTTTGCTCTTCTTGCTTCGCTGTAGATTGCCACTGATGGAGCCTTCCTCTGGTACGGTCACCTGCACATCAATGGCAACTTTATTTACAAAAGCATGTCATAGCTGTGGTATTTTGTAATGTAGAGACACATTTTGGGATGTTACCTGAGTGAAGGAGGCAGTGCCTTTTCGATGTCTCCAGATATTGGGAGGATGAATGTTTTGGAACACAGTAGATAGTGGACGACTGGAGCGGTTCACCCGAGGGCTATCTTTGCCTGAGAGACCAGGCACATCACCTCCTGTACACAGAAACAACTTCCTTTTACTCTAAATGGAAGACAGATACAGATCTACAACTCATATTTGTGAATGATTTGTTCCAAGAGGTCAAGTTCGTCACAAGTAGTTTTCAATTCCATTTCAGATTAGCACAAAGTTAAACATTTTTTCTTTGATCCTCAGTCTGAACTGGAATAGGAACAGAGAGCTGAGGCACATCAGAGCCAAAGGAGTAAACCGAATGATGAGCAGATGAACAAGTGACTCAGATGAGCTAATTATTAAGAGAGGCTTCTGTTGTGCCTCCAGCAGACATCTACTAATGCAGCATAACCACAGAACAAGTTGGTGAACAAACCAGAATGAATATTTTCATCCAGCAAGCAATGCTGATAATATTTATTTTCACAGTCTTTTTTTTTTTAAAAAGACTCATTTACACCAATAATTCATGTCAACAAACTCTGGATCACGGTGGGCTCATTGTGCAGAGATGTTTTTGTTGTATTGCAAGGTTATATATGTAACTACAGGAATTATACAGTACCAGCATTATAATTTCAATATCTGTCCTTATGTTATGCTTACGATCACTATGATATCACACACTTAAGTTTGTCATTTTTTGTCTGGGCAGTATCCTCACAGAATATCCTGTCCCTCTATGCATTTTTTAGTTACTACATTTGGGCAAATTCATGCTCACAGTGTTCACCCAGTGACAGCAACCTGTAATATGAATTTTTTAGTTTTACTTTCCATATCTGGAATATAAAGTGCATTTTATAAGTATTTATCTTCTTTGGTATTTGTCCTATTTTGTTGCATGGCAACCCAGAATTTAAATGGACATGTTTTTTTTGTTTTGTTTATGGACCAAAACAACATAGTGTAAATTGGTGAGGTTAAATAAAAAATAAGTAAATTAATGAATAAACATTTTTAAAAGATATAAAACTGCATATGTATTCACTTGCTTTGCTTTGAAAACTTAAATTAAGATTTGGTCCAGCAAGGTGCCGTTAGAAGTCACATAATCAGTTTAATTAGGTTGGCCTGTGTGCAATTTAGGTGTCATGTGATCTCAGTATATATAAATGAATTGTGAAAGGCCTGCAAGTCTGAAACTTCATCAACCAAAAGGCATATTGAGCACCAAAGCTCCCCTAAAAGATCAGGGACGAAGTTCTGGTCAACTATAGGTTAAGGATTGATTATAAAAAAGATATACAAAAAAACTTTAGAGATCCATTGAAGCACCATTTAATCTATTTTTAGAAAATAAAAAGAATATGGCAGCACCACAAACCTCCCAAGAAAGGACAACCCACCAAAGTTAAAAAATGCCATCTGGGGCACACACCCAGCACCTCTCACAATCCCAAGGACATCATCTCCCAAGGGAAGCGTGGTGGTGGTGACATCATACTGTGGGAATATTATTTATCTGGCTTGGAAGGAATTGAGGTAATGGTGAATGATGTCAAATACAGAAAAATTCTTGAGTACCATTTGAATTGGGTCTGGGATGGAAGTTCAGCTTATAGGAACAATCCTAAATATACTTCTAAAGCAACACTTAGGTGGTTTAATAAGGAACTATTGAATGTAATCAAAACTCAGATCCAAATCGATTAAGAATCTGTGTCATCATTTAAAGATTGCTATACACCTGGAGAACCCACGAGACTGAAGCTGGGTTCTGCATTAAGGAATGGACAAATACCTCAGTGACTTGAGGTGCAAAGCTAATAGAAGTATAAACAAATATGAAGAAAAAAATAATAATTTCCAGGTTTTATAAAACAACTAGATAAAGAAAACACAAAAGAAATAGTTTGGGTTTCTTATAAAATTAAATACTTATTTCCATGTCAATCAGATTAAGTTTTTTTTTAATGAAGCACTCCTCTATGACTCTTCAAATGATAACAAAGGGGCAACGATAAGCAAAACCATGTACCACCAACATCTTTCATTTAAACATAGGTTTCTTACCCCTCTTCTTTAGTTCACTGTAACAGTGATCACACACTTTGGCCATGCGGCCTTTCATGTACTTAAGTGGATATCGGTTCCTGGAGCAACTTCGACAAACGATCTGTGATTTAAAAAAAAAAAAGAAGCACAGATTAATATTAAATAAGCTCTAAAAATACTAACCAGTTTCCACACAAACTAAACTGTTGAAAAGCACAATTATTTGCATGTTATTTAACTGTGTTATCATTTGTATTTCTGTGGCTTACTCTGCCGCAGCCATGGCAGTGGTGTCTGCGAAGAGTGAGGCTGAAATCTGTAGTGCAGTTCATGCACATCATCACTTGTGAGACAGGAACAAGAGTAGGAGCCTTTTCTCCCAGAGACAACCTAAGACAATCTCTGGCCTAGAGGGACACACACATTGCAAATCCAGTTCTTTCTTAGACCAGGGAGCTTGATGGTGACAAGTCACAGCATCAGTCTCATTCAGAAATATGTGAATAAGCATGGTTAAAAAAAGTAATGATAATGCATTATTACAAGATTAAAATTGTTCACCTCTCCTGAGCAGCTATTGAGAGCTGCAGAGCCTCTCGTGTGTTCAGTTACAGCACGGTTAAGTGTGTAAAACCAGTCCTCCCTTTCAAGGAAAGAACTGCAAAATGTAGAAACAATCTCATAACACCTCAGCTCTGTTGACTGAAATGTCACCAACATTAAATATTTAAAACATTAGCTGTAAACACTTAAACTTTTAGTGTTTTAAAGATGGAGATGAACTTTTTTCTGTTGCCCTTGTTAAACGTACAGTATGACCCACCTAGCAGACAGAATGATGGAGATGTCTGTTGCCTCTATTTTCAGTGCATTTTGGACATTTTCTATGATGGGTTTACTGACCTGGATAATCAATCAGAAACATCATACATGAAAGATTACACCAACAGGGAGAGGAAAGAAGGTTAAAAAAATCTCTTCAGCCAATAAATAAAAAAATATATCATGTAATACTTTCTTGACTTGGCATGGAGGAAAAAAAGAGCAATAGGTGACTTGATGAAAGACTAACCTTCAGCCCAGTGAGTGGCAAAGTGTTTTTGAGTCTATATTTTCCATCTTGCTGAGGGTAGGTGTACAACAGCATGTCATTCATCTGATAAAAGACAAAAAACAATAACTCCAGAACAATCCTGCTTGCATGGTTGCAGGTAGAATGTAAAAAGCATACAAAGAAAAGACGAATGGTCAGCTGACCAGTTTGTTCTTGCTGTATGTGCAGCTACTCGCCAGTAGGTGCCCCTACAGGCTTGTACAAAACACCATTCATATGACTGTCGTCTCATATCTACAAGGTTATAGAAAAGGACATACACACTCATCTCACACCACCAGCTTATAACAATCAGTCACCACACCTTCAAAGACTCGCAATTTAGTAAATTGTCAAAGTAGGGGAACATTCCCATTTTCCAATAACCCTAAATTGGGTGGGTGGGTGGATGGATGGATGGATGGATGGATGGATGGATGGATGGATGGATGGATGGATGGATGGATGGAT
>JBAMHW010000003.1:26321644-26337603 GCA_037177495.1 Rhadinocentrus ornatus
AATATATATTAACATCAACAGAACTGCAGCTCAAATAAAAAGCTTCAAGTAGTCTTAAACAGCACTGCAGTAAAGCAGTTTCATGAATTTAAAAAACTGCAGTTATAGTAGTTAAATGTGCTCATGCTTTCATGATGGAGTCAATTTATGTCATTAAATACATTTTTTCTTCACCCTAACTGGACCTCTTCCCTCTTCCTGCTGCAAATCAGTTGCCACTAACCTGTGTGATATACTAAAAAATATAGTTTGCTTGTCTTGTAAAATATTCGCAATTTTAAAGGTATCTGTTTGTGATTGGCCTTCAGATACTAACTCATAATCCTTTATAAATGTACTTATAACCAATGCCACAAAACCTGGCTTCACTGCGTGACAACAACCTTCCTGAAACTGTTCAGCATGGTAGCAGTTGTTAAGCTTATGGTAGCTGTACTAGATAACAAAAGCATGCTTGCTTCATAGTACAGGTTTCAGGAGGACAACAAAGTACTTGATGAATCTAAATTTTGACTTGATGGCATGAGATAAAAAGTATTGGATTTCTTGTGAAACCTCATGCAGACAATAGATAATAGGTCAGATAATCACCAAAGTCGTGTTGTTACAAGATCTGAGGCACAAATGTTCAGTGTTCCAGAGAAAGCAGTCACAACATGAACCTAAATCAGATTATTATCATGCAAGCAATCAATTCAAATTTGTTAAATATGCTCAAATTTAATATACAGGTAATATTTGACTCGGTAAATCTCTATATTAACTTGGAAACACACTATGGTGGGGGCCTCTGTTAAAATTAAACTAAGAAAAAGGAGTTTACAGTGGTGAGAAAAAAGTTTCATCAGTGTCTTTATAATATTTCTGCCAGTAGTTGGTTTCCTGAATGTCAGTTCAGTTTAAGTATCGTTTATATCAATATTCTAATATTATAAATAGGAAGGATTTTAGGTAATTATTTAGATTATTTGTTGCAATGAAAATGTGTTTGTGCCTTTTGTCCAATCTTTGAAATATGATGTTACTTTAATCATCGGGTAGTTAACTTTCTGCCATGAACGATCATATAGATTCATGTTGATTAACACAGGCTGCTGAAACAATTTTATGAATAAATTATGCTGGATTTTGGCAATTCTTTTGTTAAGTTTAAGAGTTAAACTTGACACTTACCCCGTGTTTTAAACTGTCATTGACTTGATCTGCAATGTCAGACACAATCGCTACAGCAGCTGAATGAAAAACAGACAGAAGATTAGGACAGATACTTCAAAGAGACGACCAGAGTCAAAACAAAAATTCAAAATTATTGAGATGTTTTTCTTTCTTTTTTTTTCTTTTTAATCCTTTGCTTCTGTGTATAAGATAAACTAAGTCAGAAGTCTGGAAGTGTCTACGTGTCTGGACCAGGGTGGCTCCTTTATCAGAGATCCAGCATGAGATAGTGTTGCTGCAACTTGTCCTCTCATGAATTAGACATTACAGTCTTCAGACAGAAAAGAGCTGGAATGACTGCCTGGTAGGTTACCAGCACAAACATAGAAACCTAAATTGGCTCTCTCATGGCCGTTTCTTGCCAAATGAGCACAAATAAATTCCTAGTAAACACAGCTCCACGCACGGAGACCTGTAATGCTCTCCTGGGAGTGAGGACAGAGCAGATGCTGTACACATTGCTGTATGTCTTAATAACATGTTTACTGTACCTTGGGTGTCTTCATATTCCTTGGAATCAGGGGAAAGGTTGTTCAGATAATCTGTGAAAAGAGTAAAAAAAATTTATGTCTCTGGATAATAAAGCATAAAAACACACTGAATCATTATTTTATTGAATTAAGACATTATCCTAACTGAATTAAATTTAGTCTTTCACCCTTCACTCACCAGTGAGGAGCATGCGATACTGTGCCACACGGACAATGACCTGCAGAAGCTGATGTTTTAAAGAAGCTTTCTCCCCGGCTGAACTATGCTCCTGAGACAAATAAAAGACGAATTCAACATTTTCTTTCAGTCATTGCACCCACACCTACCACCCACAAAAAAAAAACTGTCCAAACCATGAAATGAAAAGTACAACAGAAATTCATATGTGAAGCAAGATTGGAAAAACCTTTCCCTTCAGAAAAGTAACTACTTATTTAAACATTTGGCTAACATTATTTTAAAAATTAGCATATTTTTTTTTTACTAGAAATACATTTCTCCATTTAAACATGTATGTTATAATCCTATTATTTACAATAATAATTTAATTCTGGCCCCTGACAGCACATTGAAACTGTAGGATTTTGACTGGATTTATTTTGCAGTGTGGAAAACCTATTCTGTTTGCAGCTTCCCATTTAAAGAGAGCTTCAATGAATCTGAAGACTTTTTCAACACTGGTCCTCTTAAATCTGACAGAGAAACCTGCAAAGCTCTGCCAATACTTCATGCCAACATCTCTCCACTGTAATCTATAAAATCTTGGCAAAACTTGGAAAACTGACCAGTCTATAAATAAAACACATGTACACATTGTCACTGGACATTCATCTACAATTCAGCTGAAGTATTACAGTTATAATGTGTGAGACTGAACCCCTGAGGGGATAAACAGCACTTAACATTGATCTCTGCCAGAGACTGGTAACAGTTGACTGGAGAAAATTTGATTGTAAATTAAGCTGTGGAAGGTGAGGATTGGCTCTTATGTTTAGCTTTTCAACACATTGTATTTTATATGTTTTATTCTCATCAACTTTATAGCATTGATTAGAGCATCACTTCCTGACTGGTTAGAAAAATGTATTATTTCTGAATAATTTTGCTTTTGGTGTCACAGCAGCTAAACTCAATCAAGCCTAAATTATTTTAGTTTCTGTATTGAATGAAATGGGTTATTTCTTCAGTTTTCCACGGCTAAAAACTTGAATTCAAAACACATATTTTAATGTCACCAAACTGTTGATTGTGGATTATGTGCAATCATGAGTTCCTTTCACATTTATCCAGTGAACTAGAATGAGCTGCTTCATGCTATGCAGGCTGAAATTACAAATGATTTCCTTATTTATTTATTTCTCCTTTATTTAACCAGATTTAAAAAAAACTTATTGAGAATAGAAATCTCTTTTTCAAGAGACTTTCTTATAAACTACAAATCAGCTACAGTAGTGTTGGTGGGGCTAGATGAGGAGAGGATGTAAGAGAAAAGCACTCAGAGCTACAGATTTCCTCTGATGCTAATCATGAGATGTGAAAGAGAAGTAAGAGGAAAAACAAGGTGGCAAATGTAGTCAGTTTTTCACCTTAAGAAGTTCAGAAAGACCAATTCATAGCAGTTTTGTTTAATTGAACTTTGAGAATATAATATTTATGAAGTTGCTTTTCATGCATTACATGTTCAGTAGGTCTCACCTCAAACTTTTGAACAATGGATGCAAAGGAAGGTGAGGTCCGGCAGCTGTTCTCCAGTAAGCTCATGCTCCGATCGTAGTGTCCGATGTAAGTGGTGAAGACCAAGAACTCTGCTTTCCTGCACAGGAATATGTCTGCAATCTTTTGACTGTCCTCCCTGAATTGAGTGACAGAAATGAGAGTTAGAAGGAAAAGAGTACACAGATCCCCTGATTTATAGAGATACATAATGGAGGAGCATACTTGGAGGAGTATAGAGGGGAACTCTATATTTCATTGTTCCCTGTTTAACAATACAGCATGATGTCCAGGTCTTACCAGTGTCGGATTCGATTCTCCAGCTCATTAAGGATTTTGCGGTGCAGACTGTAAACATCAGGCAGCTCGTTGAGAATCTCTCGAAGTCGCTCATCATCCAACACAGGTTGCCCCTCGTCACCCACTGCTGATCCCACTGCTTCCCGAAAGTCCTGAATTAGTGTAGCAGTTCATTTAAAGTTACAGTTAATGATAACAAATTTACACACCAGTCCTACAGTTTCTGTTTTTCTTTTCCTCCCTCTACAAAGGTTGAACTGATAATAGCAAACTGCTGGGTATACATACTGCATCAGAGTATCTCATCATACACCATAGTCTTTGTCTCATTTTAGGTCTCTATGGTGAAACCTTCCAGAGACAAAAACATTGTGGCTGCATTAAACATGCTTTAGGTGTGAATACATTACACTACTGTAGCTTCACTAGCTCACTAACCTCACTAAACCACACAGTACATGCATGAACATTGACTGGATGCACAAGGATGTATAATGTACAGCGCTTTGGATAAAAGCGCCATATAAATGCGGACCATTTACCATGTAAAAAATATGTCCAAATGACAAAACAAACAAACAAAAAAGCTTAAGCAGATACACTTTGACTCATCTCAGTGTGAATGTGGTCTTAATTTTGATCACACTGGCTCTGAGCAGTCAAAGCCTCAGGGACCTCCTGTGCTCTTAGGGGACCCCCTTGGGGGTCATGGACCCAAGGTTGGGAACCACTAATCTAGACAACCAAGAACATAGTGAAGAAATATATATTAAATACAAATTTGTGCTGAAAAATTTACTTTATGTGGGTCTGAAAAGCCTAATAGATGTATGATCCAATGTAAAAGCACAGAGAAGTTTTTTGAAACATTTTTCAAATGTTTCAAATTTCGTTTTTCTTGCAACAGTGCCTGTTAACAAAGATGACACCATCTAAGTTAATCCAGCAGATTAAGAATAACACACCCAAAAACATCTTCCTCTGCCTTAATAAATAAATTTGCACAACTGGATAACTCTGATAATGTGGCAAACAATTTAATAGCAAAACTATCAAATCACTTCTTAGTAAATCTTAGTAAATCACCCAAATTTCTTCTCAAATCTTGGACTCTGAAAATGTTACTCTCAGTTTTCTACTACTAAAACAGGGTTGGACCACACACAAACTGTTTTACTTTCCTCATGACAATACAGAGTAATGCAGAATCAGCCAAGTTAACTGAGAACTTCCATACTATATATCTGGAAGCATTCATGAGATGTGCATTGGATTAGTTGTAAGAAAAGTCAGAGAGATACTTTACTCACTTCCTGAAGCAGCTTCAGTGCCTTCACATGCCTGTAGACAAAAGGGTGATGGGAATATGGTATGTTTTTTATCACACAGATATGTGTCAAATGAAACATTACAAATTTTTACTTACAGCCTCTCTGTATCCACCAATTCTTTCACAATGTAAAAAGCTCTGGATCGACCATCAGGCTGTAACAAAAACATGAGGATCATTACAGGGAATCACTGCATTTTGGCAAAAATTCAGAAAGTATGAGTATCTCAAGTTCCCAAATCTCCAAGCAGCAGTTAAACTCTAAATGATGAGAACATCCTTGCTGTAGCTCATTAACCTCTATTAAACTGCTATAAAATCCTGCCTTATGGAGGGTCATTTTTCAATTATCTAAGGTGGAAAACAGTTACCTTTGTTTTACCCTGTTCCTCTCATGATTAGTAATAATGATGCAACAAACAAATTTGAACTAACCGGTCTGTCATAGTTGTTGTCTATACCTCCATCTTCCTCCTCAGAGATGCGTCCTTGGTCTTCCTCAGCTACCTTCTCTCCCTGGCCATTCCCCACTGAAGCAGATTGTGGACCAAAACCCACAGAGCACACTTTGTAGGCTTCTGTATAGGCACTGTAGGGGATGAAAAAGGGCAGCTTACATCACAAAATGATGCACACAGGAATACATGCAGAATCACAATAAAAACAATGTGGCCCTCTCAATTTCTGTTAAACCTTCCACTCAGCTCCAGTAAAAAGACATCACTTATACACCAAATAAACAGGCCTTATTATAATGGTGGAATACTGAGTCAGAAAACAACAAATTTTAATATGCTGCTACTGGAGAATTAATTATATGTATTTTATCTTTTAAAAAGATTAAATGCAATCTTCTGGCAAATTAAAGTTTAGCTGAAATTAGCAAAATTTCAAACATTTCAACATTTTACTATGACCCTAAGTAAGCATTGTCCAAATGTTTTCTTTTTATGATTTTAATAGAGTAGTTAAAGTTGTGGGCAGAATTTTTTATATAAGGTTCAGTTGAATATAAAGCCAAAATGACTAGCTAAGTAATTTTGTTCAATCTTTTTAATGATTAAATACAACATTTGTATTTTTCTCACCAACTTGACTACAACCAGTAACTTTAGGGAATTTCGAGTTCCTGCCTGGCAAAAGACTGTGCCAAAATTAACTCATCTCTAGTAAGCTAAGGGGTTAAAAATATGCAGTACATCAATAAGCCAAAACAGGTAGACTATTGACTCCCCAAGTGCTTTAAAATTGGTCATCTCATTAAAATGTTATATCATAGGTCTTTTTTTGGTTCATTTATGTGCAGATATAGCAATTTCATAGAGCATCTCTATAACTTTGAAGATCAACCCTATGGCAAAATAATCTGTTGCCTCAATGACATGGACCATAGGACAACCCTGAGATTTTCTGTCAATTTCTGCATAGGGCAGAGGTTTTCAGGAGACAGGACAGAGACAATAGAGAGTGGTGTCCTCTCACTTACTACTGAAAAGTGTAGTCACCTCACTTATCTGCTGTGGCAGAAGTTGTTGGAGCAAAGATAATTAAAAGTGCAATAATCTGTGACAAATCACACATGCTGAGTGAGACGATGTGCTGAGAATGTCTCAACTGCATAAGTTTGGATAAAATTTTCTCAGCAATTAGTTGAAATGTTTTTATCTATTTTCTGTCCTCAAAAATCTTTACAAGTAAAATTAGATTAACTTTATTTAATAGTTCAAACTATATTTATAGCCCTCTACTATCCTCCACATTGAAATATCACTACAATAAACATATTCGGTGTTAGAAGACAATGTGAATAATAGAACATTGCAAGTTTGTAGAGGCAATAAAGTGATCTTGAAAGGCCTGCGGTGACACAACCAAAGACGCACGTTGGTATTTTATGCTGCAAGATTTTCTTTTGCGGGGAGCCCAAATAAATATGCAAATGGCTGCAGTTCAGTGGGGAATGTAAGCTATGCAAATAAAAACATGTCCTTAAGTTAAAGTGGTGATGTAGTGTAGTCCTCCACATGCTCATCTCCTTGCCAACATTCCTGCCATGTTTCACTTCAAATGCAACTGAATTTACCCCACTGAGATGCAAATGAGCTACATATGAGCAGCATATGTGAGCTGTTCAGATCTCTGCATTACACACATTAGAGTTGCATGGCCCATTACTGCTTACTAGAACAAACTTTAAATGAGACACCAGGGGTGCCTGAAACACAGAATCACAGTACATGAACAGTTTCTATATTAGGCTTCTATATCACTTCCAGAGAAACTGCTACTGCCACTTCTCACTCGCCTGTCACATAGGCTCAAGGCAACAGTTGCAGAGATAAATTACAAAAGGAGATAAAAAATATTACTTCTGATTTTCCTCAGGCTAAGTTTTCAATGAATGCATGGCTGGGACAAGAGAGCCAATGATCTCCAAACTATCCTTTAATATGACTCCCTTTGGATATTGTTAAATTAACCGTCTCAACTCCTGACTCTGCTGTCCATCCAGATATTGCTGTGCTGTGATTACAACCAATGTATTCAAAGAAAGGTAAAAAAAAACCCAACGATTTTACAGTTACCAGGATTTTTGAATTGTGTACTTGTAAATTTTTAACCAATCCTCATCTAAGAGCTAATAGCTTCTTTTTAAAGGCTATGCGACATAAATCTCTTCTTATGCACCAGTCTATAAGGGTCCATGGAGCCCCTTCATGGCCATCCATGTGTAGTGCATTGACTGTGGATATACCATGGCAACCCAGATCACCATAAAATATGAAGAACATATGTTTGACAACATGTCAAAAGTATGTCACTTTTAGTCTCCAAGATGAGAAAGTGTGAGATGACGGACAGTAGGTGTTTCACAATCTGTTATGAGATCACAATGGCTATGGTCCACCACCTTTTCAAAAAACAGCCAAAACAAACCAGAAGAAGAAGACAAGCAGAAAAAGACACTTGTTTCAAGAGAAAGTGAGAGATCAGTTGTTATAAGTACTTTTTAAATGGAAAAAGTGTACATGTTGAAGGATTTGGCACAGCTGATCCAGAATGTGGTGTGAATAAAGTTGTGTGGATGTCCACAAATTCCCAGCTGGAACCAAGAACTGGCCCTAAATTGCAATTACAGACAATCCAACTAAACTAATTATAGACAAACTATACTGTATTTCTAATGCTTTTATTAAATGCATTTAGCAATCATGTTGTTGGCTATGTAAACTTTTTTCATCAGTATTTTTATTGAATATAAATTAGATAGATTAAGAGATTTTGTTTGTTTTTAACCTGGGAAGATAAGAAGCTTTTTCTTTTTTACATAGGTTGTTTTTACATAGGCCTGGAAGCTAACATACCGCCCATTTAGATCAGATCTTAAATGGCAGAAGACACACGATACTGTTGCACAATTACATTCTAGTGCAATAAACACACCTCTGCTAAAATGTTACTAATATAATACAAATACACAATATATTGGCTGTTACACGCCTACATTAGTGCAGGCTGAATCTGATGGAAAGGTCTGTTATTAGTTAATTATATATATTTTCACCAATAGCCTAAATTAATTCGTACTTTAAGTATATTCAAAGCATAATATCGTATGCAAAGCCAAATATTCCTCAGTTTGTCACCAAAATTTATATTTTAGATCATTGTGCAGATTTCTTTTCACATACAGTAACAAAAACAGTGAACCTTGGGAGAGGAGAGCTCTGTAGAAAACAAGTGCTGACTACAGAACATATTAAGATTGTATCTCGGCATGTTGTTCCAGACTGGCTGGAGAAGAGCAATGACTCCAAAATGCTCTGACTATTAATCATCTTGAGCAGCCTGTATGATATGGGCATAGCCAGCAGGAATGTGGGGGGGATGGGGGGAATGGGTTCATGTCAGCACAGCATGGTTGATCATACTAACTAATACCACCATGACAGGGACACAAGTGTTGCTACCTGCAACATCAGCCCAAGGAGAGCCTCTTTCTGTGCCTAAGAAATAATTTATGAACGAAACCACCCTGTTTTCATTTAGATCTGAGAGACCACCCCTACACCGGCATTTCCCTCTTTCCCACCCAACATGCCCCAACAACACAGGAACACATACACAACAACTCAAGTTTATTAAATCTCACGGCAAGGCAAAAGGAAGCTTCCTCTATCACTGGTCACCCCATCCATGTCCGCAGCAATCACAGCATCAGGAGACAATAAATCCTTCTCCCAGGGACATTGTTAAACAGATACAGTGACCAAGAAGTAATATAAAAAGGCGTGTGCTTCATGCGAGCAATGTGGCTGTTTTGTCAATGATGTCAGATATTTCATTGGTAGTCACTTAAATACTGTCTGTTGACTAAATATCATTACATTTTATATTAAGAGTATGAAGTATCAAACTGACTAATCCCTCTCACTTCTGTTAAAAGTACATATTTTCTGGTCCCATCATCTGACTGAAGTTCTACATATTCAGTAGAAGCTCTGCTGAATAATATATTTCTGCCACAAATCAAATCTTTATTGATTTATATATATTAATATATAGATATATATATAAATATATATATATTTACTTATATATATATATATATATTTATTTATATATACATAGAACATGAATAAAAATGATAATTTTACTCAAAGTACTGTGTAAAGTCTCTCAATCATATACTGTACATGAACTATAATTAATCTGTTGTGTTCATATAATTGAAAAATATACAGTTTGCTCATTGTAAGGTCTTACTTGGGCAATTGCAAATGCTTCTCGGCATGCATGAGCTTGTTCCTTAAAGAAAATATTCTTACTGTGACAGTGTAATTGTTGCACTGAATGAAGACATTTTATGTAATTATTCAATGCACCAATGCATCTGCTTGTTTGTTTAAGCAAATTGTTCTATGAAAGTAATAAAAGGAATTGCAGAACCAGCAAGCTTGCTGTCAAATTGAGACTTGTGCATTTTGCTGTGCGCTTTTATGAAGCACTCGACTACATAAATATACAAGCGGCCAACATAATGGAGGGAATTCATATCTGTTTTAGAATCGGATTTTTTCCACTTTCCCACAAAAGCATAAATTGGTTATACACATGATCACAGGAATTAATGTAACATTCTGTGATTCCTGTAATCATTTATTTATATTTATTAATCTAATCTAATGAATTAAAGTTACTTCTACTTATTAACTAGCTGATTTGGAACCCATGATGCACTTTTTCTCAGGCAACAATCATTAAAACAGCTATTTTAGAGCAATATTATACTAATGTCAAAGTTGAAAACATTATTTTAATATTACTGTTAAACTTCGCAGTATCGTAATTTAGATTGTGAACATATTACATGAGTGTCATGAGTGATTGCATATTAAAAACAGTCTGGTAGTACTGCATTAAAAGCGAGTTTTAACAACCCACAACATACCACTGATGTTGAACCCACAGTGTTACTGCTGTCATTTTTACCATTTTATACATTATTGAATTTGTTTTATTGTATAGGCCCAAGGAAAATCTAGGTTTGTATTACTTTTCCTCTCATATACATGTCATGGATGGAGAAATTTAAAAGGACTTCTACATCATATTTATGGTATGGTTAAAAAAAATCTTACTATTGAACATGGATTTTGAAATAGAGACACATCTCAACTCTGCAGAAAAACTTCAAATCAAATTGTTTTATTATATGTGACTTCTGCAAGATCCTTTAAAACCTTTAATTTATTTATGTATTTTAATAAATTTTTTTCAGCGAACAACTTATATATACGTTGTATATGAAGACATGCATTTTGCTGGCCTCATCATGCCAGCACAGGTTGTAGATGACCTGATGGGTAGATGTATAAGTTACCACCAAGATCAATAAATGGTTGTCTTGTCATTTGCCATGAACAGCTGACTAATTATCTGCACCATCTTATTATGGATCTGTAGCTGGCTTTGACAGGGATTGAGCTTTGAACAACTAATAGCCACTGCAAGTTCTCTGTAGTCTACGTTTAGTAATTTTAATTTAATTTATAATTTATGATTTATGTTTGTTGCTGCCTTTTCCTATTTTTTTTATATCTGTAATGCTTTTGTTTTATGTAAAGCGCTTTGAATTGTCCTGTACATTATATGTACTATACAAATAAACTGCCTTGCCTTGCCCTTATCTTTGGTTTGTTTTATTGCAATATATATATATAGAAACGTTTTTCACCTTAGTATGCCCAACACCACAGCATTGTGGACTTCATGAAAAAATGCTTTAGACATTGTGCCCCTCCTAACTTTCTTTGTGACTGATCAACCTTCATGCATGTGCAGCTACATGCAGCGCAGAGACGTGGTCTTGAAGCTAACTAAAGGAGGATGTTGTCAGATAATGCTACAGTTATAGAATCAGGATTTTATCTAGTGTGCTGTTCAGGTTTTGAGTTTGAGTTCATGTGCTATCAGTCAGACTAACCCGCTAGCATGCATTTTAAAGTCTGGTTTTGGTCTGAAAAACATGTTTGTTTGTTTTTTCTAGTTTCATGTATTCAGTTGTGATAGAAAAATTAAAGGATTCTGCAACCGTAATCCTACAATGAGCTAAAGTGGGATAATGAAATGAAACAATGAAAAAACATTGTATTATAAAACTTGCACAGCCTTGCACAACTTATTTACATACCTTTCTGTTTCCTGCTCAGGTGATTGAGTTTTCTTTTCAAACCCAGGGAGGCTGCTCATGTCCACATAACCATCTGTCTCATTGGCTGCAGACAGGACACGACCAGTACGATCAAAGAAGTCTTTGCGTGGTACCTGTCGAACAGGCCTACGCTGTGGCACTTGAACGTTTTCGTAGTCTGAGCTGATGGCTGGAACATTTTCATAGTCAGAGGTATCTGTGTTGGGGAAGGAGATTGAGCGAGGCTTTGTCAGAGGAAGCGGTATGAAAGGCACACGGGAGCGATCCTCAAAGGACTCTACGCGGACAACACTGCGATTGAGGAAAGCCACAGAGTTTCCTTTCCTTTTGCTCTCTTCATAGAACAAGAAGGTGGAGGCTGGCTCAGGTGAAACTTGAGGCCTGCTAGCCGAGCGTGAGCTTAACCGTGGAGAACTGATAATGCTGTGTCTATCTAAATCTAGCAGTCTGCTGGGCGTACGGTGGCTGTACTCAGCTGAAAACTTGGAAGAGGATGACTTGACATCTACAGGTTTGTTTTCTGTTTTCCACCCAAATTTAAGCATCAGGAAACGCTTTAAGGAGGATTTCTTTTTCTTGTTTTTCTCTGACAAGTCTCCCCCAGTCAGAAGTGAGGGAGAACTCTTTGTGATGGGCTTCTTGGTGATATAGGCCAGCTCAAACGGGGGAGGAATATCCACCAGAGATGTGGGTGTGGATAGGGCACTGGATGACAGAGGTGAACCCCTGAAGAAGCTTTCAGATGAATAAACTGCATCTCTGTGTCTCTGAGATCCTTCCCTGTAGACACACATATGGGTGTCCTTTCCCTCCATGGATAAGGAGCGGGGGTACAGAGACAAATAGTGGGGTTTTGAATAGCTCTTGTGCCGCGTTGAGCTTAACATAGGGCTGCTGCTCAGTGCAGGTTGTCCGAATCCACTCACGTAAGTCTTCTGAAAAAACTGCACTCCCATATCCTCCACATTATTAGTAATTCTGTGTGACAGAGAGTGTGATCGAATGCCAGGGCCCTTCCTATCAAAAGGAAAAACATTCTTAGTCTCCGAACTTTGCCTTGGTTCCTCATAAACATGCTCATCACTGATGTCCTGCTCTGTGTCAGTAGTCTCATCTAGAAAAGGCACAATGTGACCCTCCAGGTCGTCCTCATCTCTGAAGACATCAGAGTCATTTGGGAACAGCAGCTGGCTTTCTGAGAAAGAAGAAGTCAGGGAAGTGTCCATATCTGTTGGTATTTGCCTGAACCTTAGCTGGCAGTCCAAATGGTTCAACATGTCCCCCTGTTCATTAACCCTTTCATCTTCGTTTTGGACAAATGGAAATTTTTGACATATCTTTTCTCTGTTCTTATAACCACTGTCGTTGCCATACTCACCCACATTCAGGCAATCCTGTTTTTGTCCATTTTCTTCTCTTTCCTTATATTTCCTTTCCAGTAGTCCACTTTTATTCATAGAACAAAAACTATTTTGGGAGAGTTTACTGTCTAGCCTCAGCCCTTGGTTAATAATGTCTTCTGAACAGATGTACAAAGGCTCATGGACACGATGCATGTCTAAGGCAGCATGTTTACTTGTTGTTTCACAAAGCTTATCCTCACTGCCAGGAATGAAGTTGTAAAAAGAAATATCCTGCCATTTTTCACCCCTTTCCTTTGTCTCATGGCCACATTTCAGGATGTTATAAAAGAAACCACAATCAGGACCTGACTCTTCTATTTTCTCTTCCATTAGAAAAGCATGCTTAGCATCAGTGTCAGTCATGTTGTCTTTGACAAAGAGGCCAGGCTCATCTGTGAGGGATTCAGATAAATCATCTGCTGTACTTCCATTCTCATTGATCTGAAGCTTATCCTGTTTCGCATCACAACTATCAGCAGAATAGCTGCGTTCTTCTTCATCAGTGCTGTTAACAGAAATGTTTCCCACTGAGAGACCATCTGTGTCAGCCAGCGCCTCGCCTGCATCACATCCCTCAGCATCCATGTCCTCCGTCACATCGGTGTCAATCATCTCCTCGACCTCCACCAACTCAGCTGTGAGTCTGGAATCACTGACCCAAAGTGTTTCCAAGGAGTCCGTTTCCTCTGTTAGGGCACTGTCAGTTAACCTCCAGTCATCATCCGTTTTCTGAATTCCATCTTCATCTTCTTCGTTTTCCTCCTCTATCACTTCTCTGTCCAGCTGCTTCTTTGACACAGTTTGTAAATCTTTTTGTGGGGATTTACAGATGCTGTTGTTAAATTGTTTCTCTGCAGGCAATATGTCTATAATTACTCTATTTTGACCATTCTGTCTCTCGTGGTCTTCATCAACCTCTTCATCTGAAGTTATTACACTGCCATTACCGAACTCTCCCAGGTTTCCATTTAGCAGTGATGTGGTTTTAGGTTTTGGGGCTATAAAAGGTTTAGAACCCCTGGCAGCAGACGTAATAGGGGAGGGGAGCTTCAGGCTGGCGTGACAAACAAATCTTGGCTTTGGAGCAAGAGAAGGCTTGGTGTAGTCTGAAAGAACAACAGGAAAAGGAAACTGTAAGATTATGTGCTTTAAAATAGCTTACAGGTCATTTGTGTGGTGTTCCTGTGACCTAAAACTACTCATATGCTTGCAAGTAATAAAACTCTAATGGTCAACGATCACATCTAGATATCTAGGTTACAGTTGGATGAGTTTCTTCACAAAATGTGTACATTATTTATTAGATAACTCATTTCAATCAAGTAATCTACATGCCAACCATCCAGGTAGCCAAAATATTTTTCTAGATCAAAGAAGTTATATTTGACTCTGGAAAAGTTAAGTAATTACCCATATTCAGCCAAGTGCACTAGTTCAAGTCTCGGTGCTAAGACTGAGCCACATCTGTATCTTGCGAAAATTCATTTTAGTAGGCCCAAATGCAACCAATTTTGTTCCAGTTCTCAGTCCAAGCAAGGCCTGATACTGCTCACACAAAACCTGACCAAATCTGGGAGCCATTACACAGCAAGAGCCTAGTGAGTCGCTGCTAGAACACATCTGTCTGAGCCCACATTGTGTTTAGGCCAATGCGAGTGTATTAGATTATCCCCTTTCCACAAACACATTAAATGATCAAGTTATGTAAATCTGATGCTCTAAAAATCTAATAAAGGACTTTGAATGAGTAATGCATATTACATCGCCCTTAAAAAAAAAAAAAAAAAAGAGCACAAAGAAGTCTGAGGGATTTCCCTGACTCACTTCCTGTGATTCAAAAGAGAGAGAGACCCCTTTCAGGCTGCCTGTACTGTTTAAAGAATTGTTCTTCTGGAGAAAAAAATAAAGAAATTAAAGCAAAGTATGAAATCAAAGTATACTAAATTAATTTAACTCCAACCAAAAACATGGTGAATTTCAGACTGAAATTAAACACGATCACAAAACTGTTGTCAAATTATGTCAATTTTTAAACAATTATTAGTT
This sequence comes from Rhadinocentrus ornatus, assembly GCA_037177495.1. Lineage (NCBI taxonomy): Eukaryota > Metazoa > Chordata > Actinopteri > Atheriniformes > Melanotaeniidae > Rhadinocentrus > Rhadinocentrus ornatus. Next base: position 26,336,859 of record JBAMHW010000003.1, read on the forward strand.
AATAAAAAATAATAAATGAAAAACTAGGTTTACAAAGTTAATACCAATTCTCCAAATTGCATACAGCACTTTGCCCGCTTAAGTAGGAAAACACTGGCTTAAAATACGATTTTATTTTTCTCACATCCTGTGGTTATCGATGGATGCGGGAATGTTAAAACAATGTGAAAAAAGACGCTGAATACAGGAATAGTTTAATATCTTCTTTTCATTTAACTTCCTCAGAAAATTCAGAAACCTAATACAAAGTGGAATGTTTGGTGTAAACTGTTGAGCTACTTCAAATAATAATAATGATAAACATTAACAAATAATCTCACCTGTGTTCATTTTTGCGAAGAGACCATCTCCAACATCCCGTCCAGCGAACAAAGCCAAGATACGAGCCACTTGATAAAACGATTACAAAACAGATCAGACTCTGCTGGATTGTCCAAAGACAGAATGTGCGAACGCGTCTGTACACAGCACAGCCTGCTTTCATCTGATAGTCAAACGCTGCTCAGCTGATCTCATGTGCGTCCTGCAGCGCGACTGGAAACCAAATGCGGAGGCTTGTTGTGCGTCCTGACAAACAGCACACCGGGACCCCTCTGCAGGAGCAGATGCGGGTCCTAACAAGAGTTTTGGCATATTCCAGGTAGACTTTTTTTTCCTTTATTTCCTTTATGTAAAATTTAAAGGATATCTTTATTAATGGTTTAAATTATTTAACAAACTTTACAGATACATTTAGAGGTCATCA
>JBAMHW010000003.1:26342790-26353014 GCA_037177495.1 Rhadinocentrus ornatus
TTATTTATTTATTTATTTATTTATTTATTTATTTATTTATTTGTTTGTTTGTTTGTTTGTTTGTTTGTTTGTTTATTACCTATGCAATCCTTCTGTGTCTAAGTAAAACATGAAAATGAAAAATGCACCTACAAGTTATTGCATTTGTTTTTATTGCTACTATATTTTGATCATTGGAAGAAGGCACAATTGCCATCTTACTGATTACTTATAAGAATTACAGATGCATAATGTTTAGCTGTCTAGTGCTATTTCTAGTTCTAGTTACTGATGGTACATCTAGAGACAGCGTCACCCATGTCCTTGTGTTCCTGCAGAGGCCTCCAGTAAAATATTGCATTGAGTTTAAGATTCTTGTTTTAAATGCTCTGGAAGGTGCAGCTCCCCAATACATTGTTGAACTCCTCTGCCTGTATACTACCACTAGATGCCTTAGATCTACAAATCAGCTGCTTTTATCTGGTTCTGCATCTAGAGTGAGTGATGCAGTGAGAAAGGGGAACTGTGGTTTTTCCATAATAGCTCCAACGCTTTGGAACAGCCTTCCCATTTCAGCCAGTCTCAGACCCCACAAATGGCAGAACTGAAAACTCATTTATTTTTCAAAGCCTTAAGGAGTTTTTTTCTGATTATATTTTAATATTCTTACTGTATCTGCTTTTAATACATGTTTAAGTGTTGTTTATCTTTTGTTTCTGATAATTGTTTGGCACTTTGGTCAACTTTGGTTGTTTTATAAATGTGCTAAACAATTAAATTTGATTTGGTAGCTTAATGGTCCTCCTGCTTGTCCAATTACAGTTTTACAAAATGCAGATCATGATGGTCATTTGGCATACCATAATATTCAAAACAGTAATATACAAACCGAAAGATGATGTTCTTCAGGGCAAGGCCACTTCTCTTATATTTTTTAAGCATATATTTTCATATTAACTGAAAAATAAGCATTTTTCCCACAAAGTTGTTGTTAATTTTAATTAAACCTTATCTGAGTTTTTGTTTCTGATTGATTTAGGACGATGTTTGGTGTCTCTGGTGGAACTGCTGTTTGTGTTCATTCAGAGGTTTACTTTGTTCTGGCAAAGGGCTGTTTTAGTTTCATTAATAATGAAGAGGAATACGGGGAGTGATAGTCTGTTTTTTAGCAGGAACATTAATCTTCCACTGAAGGACACATTGAGATGCAAGCAGCCCCTTAACAGCCCCTGGATCTAACAATCAATACTAGCTGTAGGATACTGGCAGGACTAAGAGTGACATCTTTGCTGCCAAGAAACACTGCTTCTTCCTTTTACAACATCTAATTTAGGCAAAGTCACTGACTGTCAGATATAATTATTCATGACTTAACTTGACTTAACAACACTTAGCATAGTGTAATGTTTTACTTATTCACATAGTGCAGCTCACAGACATGTAGGTCACAAGAATTCTAAATAAAGTTAGAAGAGTTTTGTTTTTGTGACATGGAATTTAGAGTTTTCACTGGGCTTTAATCTCTGTCTTAATTTGTCCTGTGTGAATTTGCAAATGTGAAAAAGACTGATAGACTGAAAACTAGATGGATAGCAAATCATTAACACATTTAGTGTTACTTTAAATCTTAAAAGCAGCATTGCTGGTCGCTAAACCTTTTCCTACCAAACAGCTTATAACATAATAACATGTTAACATCACAAACTTGGCCATCAGTATCTTAGATCTCAACATTGTGTAATCAAACGTTGCTCTTTTACATCAACTCATAATACTTAATGTGATGATTTTAAAATATAATGAATCATTCATCAGTAAACATTTTACACAGAATCGTCATCAAAGTTAAAGCTGACATGTATTGTACCAGCTTTGAAGTAATGAGACGTAAAAGAAAATCCTTCATTATTTATAATCTAATTGTAAATGAAACTCAAGACTTAACATAAAGCTGAAACTACTTTATGAAACTAATACTATTACTACTATTACTACTTGATTTTAAAACCCTTCTGATCTTTTACAAATCCCAGAATGATTTAGGCCCAGAATACATCTGCAATATATTCAGAGAATATAAACCTAGCAGAGCTCTTAGATCCAAAGATTCTGGTCAACTAGTCCAGACCAGAGTCCAGACTAAACATGGAAAAGCAGCATTTAGCTGTTATGCTGCAAACAAGTGGAACAAACAGCCAGTGAAGATTAAACTTTCACCAAATGATGACACTTTTAAATCCAGGTTAAAAACATTTCTTTTCTCATGCGCCTATGCATGAATTCTGCACGGCAACTTTTTAACTTCTCTTTCTAATCATTTTAATGTAATTTATGATTTTATTGTGATTCTTGCTGTTGTTGCTGTCTTTTACTATTTCTTAATATATGTAATGCTTTTGTTTTATGTAAAGCAATGAATTGCCTGTACATGAAATGTATAATACAAATAAACTGCCTTGCCTTTTAGCTATACATAATTAAAAATACTGCTTTAAATTATACATACGTGTATTATGATGGCCCCCTTTATGTTGTTTTACATTTTTTTTAAGTGTAATTTGGGCATGTCCTCAAAAATGGGCTAATTCTAGGTGCTTGCAAGCTGTAATATGCTAGTAACCACTAGGGGCAGTGTAGAGCCCAACCTGACTGAATGTAAGTTCTGCGGATTGACTAATACTGTAGACGGCATGCCTGTTTTGGAGGCCTTGTACACCACCTTCTTGTCTATTTGGCCACCGTTGTCATTTTTTTCTGCCATGGTCTCAAAACTAACTAAATACTTACGTCCTTGTTGGCATGCTTATCATTTTGTTTATACCCTACAATTTTGCCAACTCTAATCAAACTCTCTAATGTGCCCCCCAGTAGTATCATCCAGTAACAAACGTGGTACACAAGCAGTTGTTGCATTAGGAAGGCATAAGGGTAAAAAATAAAATACATTCTCGGCTTAGGTACAGCTGTCATCTGTGAAGTGTGATGTCTTTAACCAGAAACAGCTAACATTATTTGATGTCAGTGACATAAAGTCAAATGTTTGGACACATTTTCTAAAAAAAAATCTAATGGGAAACCTTTGACTGTTATTGTCCAATGATAAATAACTTCCAGCCCCACCCAGAGAAGTGCAGAAGATCAGTAGATAAGAAATCTGAACAGACCATGTGGTGACAACACCGTGTTCTGAAATATTAAATATCCACCTTAAAAATTAAACTGACATTAATCATCTAAGATTACTAAATAGTGACATTTCTTTGGCTATTGATATACAATATATAATTATTTTAAGCCACTGGGGAATAAAGTATTGATGAACATTTGCTGAAAATATAAAAAAGGGGTAAATAAACTCATAGGTACCATGTAAACATGAGCATCAAGCTTTACTTGTAGGACTGCGTTAACAGCAGGTTCAGAAGAGGCAAGAAATGAGAGGACTTTCAATGAGTCCACAGTCCCTTTCCTTCCTTTTCACTCCTATTTTCTCTTTCACACCAGCAAAATTTATGAGGCCATTACGAGTGTGGATGCAGTGTCAACAGTGCCCAGCTAATATCTTTATCCAGCATGGTGAGGGGGAGGAGGGGTGCTGTCAGACGATACATATGCTACCCAAGAGACAAACAGCCTGCCAAGCTCACACAGCTGAACACACACGTAAACACTTAACACACCTCAGCATCTCAAACACATTAGCTTGCCTATATAAGTCAGCTTAAGAAATTAATTCAATGCAAGCCACTTTTGCCTTAAAAATAGAGATTCATCATTGGAGGAAACTTGAACCTGCTGAGATACCCAAGAATTACAGTTAATAGAGAGTACTTGTGATTACACCAACATAGAAACGTATTGTTCAGATTGTGTTCAGACACATTGCCGGGGACTATTCTCAGCTTTAGATTTTGAAAAAAAATTTTTTTAGAGTTAAAACGGTCTGGTTTTGACAATAAAGCAGCAACACCAAACTAGATTATTAGCCAGCAAGAAAACTGGCTTGACAGAGGTAGCATCCAGTGACAACGTAGTAGTTAACATCAAGGAGCAAAGGCAGATAACATAGGCAAGGTAAAAGGAAATAAACAGGGAACCAACTGAGGTCATACACTCACATCCATCTATACATCCGAGGAAGTAAAGCTGGAGAACTAGTCACAAGAAACAGACAACAGAATCCTGTATACATACTTATCTCATATATATACAAAATAAGTAAACAATGATTCCAAACAGGTGTGTATGTTGGGAAACAGAACAAAGAGAGGAAGTAAACTAACAAAGGTAAGTACTGACAGTGGATTATCAAAATCAAACTGAAAACAATAAAACAAGTTCATGAGAACCATCACAGTTTCTTCCTGGTAAAGGAAGTAAAAAGGAAGTTTTTCCCTTGCCACTGTCACTTTAGTTCAGGCTTGAAGAGTCAGGCTTGTTTTGCAAAAGACTATCGACAATAATTTGTTGCAGATTCTATTTTACTTAATCAGTCTTTATTTTTTGCTCTGCCTAGGAAGATATGTTATTATTGCATTATGTAATACTCATCACATTTCTATCTACTTCTTTTTAAGAACATGCTCTGCAGGGTTCTGACCATGTTTACAGCTTTGTTTAGGTATTTTTAGCCCTCTGATGCATGAAATATTAATTAAAAAAAGCCACATTTTTTCACATAAAATATTTCACTTCTAAAGACATGTACAGTGATGCTATACTTATTATTAATAGACTTTTTTGTCAATATATCCATTTTTATCTATATCTCAATATCTATATAACTATATAATGTAAATATTCTATTTATAAATATAGCTGTGTCATTTACTTTTCCTGTTTATCAACATATATAAAATGTTATTATATATTTATTTATTCTACAGTGAATGGTAGGAAATTGGATGACTCACTAACGTCCAATAAAGTGGTAAATTTAATAATATACCATCCACACCCTTCTATATAACTAGAAAATAGCCTTTGAGTAGGTGTCCACTATAGTGGTCACTATGCATCAAAGGGTTAAGGGACTTTGTAACTAATTCAGATTATTCAGATTTGACTCACAAGAAGAGTGTTTGAGTCTTTAAATTTAGATTAGTTCCATCTTATACAGCTACAGCAGTCAAATTCTGATTATATGCTACAATGCATCAGTGCAACAGTGTAATGATACACACAGTATGCCTGGTACAGGAACAATTTTGCTATTAAACCTGTAGATTCACTATATGTACATTTTCATGAGTAATACTTTCACTTATGAGGTGTCTTTTTTTCACATAGATGTCACTTTTACTCAGGAAAAGATCCGAATGCTTCCCTTCTTTGAACAGCCACGTGGCTCATTTATATGTTAACTGATATAAAATGTTACATGTAAAAAGAGATTTCTCCTTTACAAAGTAACAGTTTTAAGAAACGATTAAATTGGCAATATAACAATACCAATTCCAGTCTTAACAATATGTGGTCAAAAAACAGAGAAAAATTATTTACAGCATAGATTCAGCTACCCCAAGTTGTGTCGGGAACTGCAGCCAAACGCTGCAGGCCTTTGTGTCTCTTTCCCCGATCCATCTGCTGGTGACGCAGCGTTGCAGCAAGCCTGCCATCCAGCACACTGTCACCAGTCTGTTTCACATGGGGCTGTTTAACACAACGCAGCAGGAGCAACATTATGGCCTCATGGCAAGAGGAGCTCAATGGTCGTGGCAACATTATCTGTCATTATGCTCAGCAACTCATTACAGCTCACCGCAGGGTGGTGCTGACCGAGAGACCAGTGACTCCATTTGAAGAGCATCCTTTCACTGTGTGGAGGTGGTGATACACACCAGTAAAAGTCTATTCACTGATGAACCATTAAAGAAGCCTGCAGCAGCAAAACAGTAGTCTGGCTAATCAGTGTGGGATGATGAGGCAGTAATGCCTGCCCTGTGGACACTGTTATGATTTGACAGGGTTGAATCGGTTTGTCAGATTTTTATTTTTTTTAAATCTTTAATGCAAATTCTTGCTTTCTAATTACAAAACGATGAGTCAAATATGTCATATTGGTGGTTTCATAATGCACAAGTAATGTAATTGCCCTGACAAGGCAAACTATTTAAAATAAACAATGAGACCATACTGGAAACCACCAGGCTTGTTCCAGGCACGTGTATTTTGCAGGGACACTACATTAGAAAAAAATTAAAGGTGTTAAATTTCAGTCAGGTTTTGCTAGAACACAAGCCATAGTGTCGACAAAATTTTAAATAAATTTCTACCTAAAACACCATAATTTTATCTTAGTAGAAACAAACATGCCATTTGCATTAAACGTATCCCTGACCCACAACCGTTGTCAGCATGGATTGATGAAAACAAATCATTAAACTTTAAATTTAAACTTTAAATTCTTGTCTTCAGATCAGTGGTAATGCTCCTGGATGAAGGTTTGGTAACATAACCTTAATTTAGCTGAATGAAGTTGTACTTGCATCAACTGTACTTTGGGATTGACAATTTATGAGTTTGATTCCCTTCTCCAGTTTGTGAGTTCAGTCCCCCGCTGTGCTGTTGAAACCCAGCATCATAAAACTGCCTTTCAGATTATAAACCTCTTATAGAATCGTCGTCTGAGCTCAAAGCACATCTGGGCCTCACTGGATTTGCCAGAAAATCGTGTTTCGATTTTGGGTAAAACCTGGGTGAGAATCTGTTGAATTTTTCTGTTGCAAGTACAGGAACCTTCTGCACACTGATTAAAAAGATTATACAACTCATGACAATGGCAAGCTGTCATTTTAATATGCTAGAAAGTAAAGAAGTGGATTTAATGAAAATGCTACTTTTCTTTCATTCTAAGTGATAAGTATCCAAGAAAAAAAAAAAAAAAAACTTGACCCACAAAGTCATATAACACATCTTTCTGCTTAGAAAAGGGACTTTAAAAACACATTTCCAAGTAAGTAAATTAAGTTTTTGTTATCTAATGTGGTTAGTCTGATTAATTCAATTTTGTAGACACAGGACATGTTGGTCTCAATCTAGATGAAACGTGAGTATTTTAATGGTTTCTGTATTGGGTGCATTTAAAAGCTTTTTTTCCTGTGCACGTGCTGAAAAGAATAGGATTAGTACAAAAACAATCCAGAACAGATTCATACTACAAGGGAAAAATTCAGCTTGAGACCTTTATGTGATTCGAACCCCTGTGGGATTTACTTGATCTCTTGAATAAATCCCATGGGAAGAGATTTATTTGATCTCACCATGTTGGAAGTTTAATTTAGTTGGTAAAGAGGATACCCATTGCAGTTCATTGGCTTGGCCTCCCTTGTTTGCCTTTTATCTCAGTGTAACTGCATTAAAAAGAGACCAAACCTGCCCCTCCTGCCTTGTTGGATCAGAAACCTGCAGAGTCACATAGACCAAAATAATTGCCTCCTCATGTCAAAAGGCCAAACATCACCAAGTGTCAGACAGCATGTTGAGCTTCTAACCTTAAGAACAGAAAGTTATTGTAACTGCACTGTGACATTAATCTAGCACCTGTTTTGTGTGTTAAATATTTCTACAGACCGTTTGTTAACCGTTCCGGGGCTGAGAAATTGCATCTCACAACATCCTTTTTCAGCAACCCTTAATTTTTCTAGTGGCATCTTGTGACAGCCATGTTTTTCTTTACAGCACCACATCACATGCTAGTAACTGGATATCAACACACTGTCCAACTTGGACTCACACTGTGGCTGATTGAGAAAAGAAATGCAAGAAGTCTTTATCAGAGAAATAAAAGGAAAGAAAGAGAGAAAGTGACAGAGCAAGACGTAAGACAAAAGTCAACATCAAACTGATTTTTATTGGCTGGGGAGAGCTCAGAGAAGCGATGGGATGAATCAAAGTTGTTATAGATTTTATTATTTATTTATTTTATTTTATTATTTTACAATTAAGTTTACAAGGAGGGGGTAATAATAATAACCACATGTCACCACATATTACATTTAATTGTCATATATAAAGTTCAGTTGATGGTTTGGTTGTCATGAAAACAAATGACAACATGTTTGCAACTCACTACTTGTTAGCACTGGGTGATACTGCAAAGTTTGGTATCGATCCGATACCATGTAAATCCAGGGCAAGTATCGCAGGTACCGATTCTTTTTGTTTGAAACGTCATTTAAGGATTTTACCTTTAATTATTGATCATGATTATGATCATAATCAAACGCAGTTTAAAGGTTTTGGGTTTTTTTTTAAACATTTTTATTAAACTTATTTAGCAAAACAGACATTTAAATTTAAGCTTTTTTGTTAGTAAACAATAAAAACATCAGCAATGTAACACAATAATAAAATAACTTATTTCCTTCTATCACAAACAATTTTTTAAAGAAAAATAAAGTCAACAATGCAAATTAGCTAAACAAAAGCAAAGCCTACAATCGGTTGGCTCCCATTCACATTCATTGACTTTTTGTCCGCAAAGCCCTCTGCATGAAAGATATTGATTGTGCTGGGTCTAATCCCTACAAATACTGAAATAATTACAACTCTCTCTTTGTGGTTGAGCTGAATAAAAAGTCCCTCCAATGGCTGATACCAGTGTTGGGGAAACCAGTTTTGCCCTTGCTCTGCAATTTACTTCATGCGATGAAAATTAAATTAGTTTAAATAACTTCATGAAGACCATCATTTTGCATTTGTTATTTAAAAGGATCAACCACTATGTCATTCAAGAAGCAATGCACTGCGAAAATGATTGTTTTAGTTTGCAACTATATTAAAAACGGCTTCTAATTTCCCAAACGTAACGTCTTAACAAGCATACACTGTAAACATATATCGTACTGATCCTGCCAGAACAGGAACAAAGATGAGAGAAAGCAACTTTTTTAAAGTTACAGGAGTCCACAAACCACCATCAGGAAGATTAACCTTGTCCTCAAAACACATTAAGAGCCAAAAGACCCATTAGGCTACTGAGAAAACAACTCAAGTGTCTCAGGGTAATGGGTGATGCAGCATTTAATTTGCAGTCAGGTTGTTTTTTAAGAACCTTCTGGAAGCCATCCACCCCTGAAAAGTTCCCCTCTTGTCACGTCTCAGGACTAACTTGGTTTCTGGGCTTATAAACTGTTCATGTGTGCTCTACATGTCAACACATATATTAGCCAACAAAATAAAAAGAAGTAATATAATGCATTGTAATCTAAGATAGTATTTCTAGATTTTCCTCTTTCTTCCAGCCAAGTTGATGATCTTGGTGTAAGCCGATTTGAATTCTATCAAGTTTATACAAAAGCTTTCGAGACAAAATCTATTAAACTTACTGGGAAGTTGAAGAATAAGTAAATGAATAATTTTAAGAAAATGGTACAAATATAATCCTGTAATTTTTAGCTAGAAGAGCCCTCAGAGTATTGTTCTGTGAATTAATTCAAACTTAGATTAGCCTTCACTAAATGCAGTCAAAGTGTGACTTCATCCTCATAATAATGCTACAGTGTGAGCTTATTTAGGTGCCAGAGTTAGAAAGGTTATTACCAGTTTGTACCGTGCAGTTTTGTACTCTGGCTTCCTCCCATAGTTTAAAAACATGCACGTCAGGTCGACTGGTGATTCTAAGCTGATCGTAGAGCTGAGTGCGAGCAGGAATGGTTGTTAGGTTCTGTGTTTGCCCTGTGATGGACTGGAAAACTTTCAAGTTTTTACCCTGCTTTTATGTCTTGTTGCAGCTGGGTGACTATCCCCCACCCAGTCACTCTGAGCAGGTAGCCATCATTTTCTATACACACTTAATCCAATTCAGGCTCGCAGGGCGGCTGGAGCCTATCCCAGCTGCTTAAGCAGGTAGAAACTAATTAATGTTTTATATGATTTTCACAGGCAACATGGTAATATATTAGAAGCCTGTATTGAAGGAGAAATGTTTCTCTCATGCATGACCTCAGTAATCTTCTTCTAAAAATAAGAAATATGAAAATGGCCAGTCACAACCTTTTAATAAAATGATAATAAAAAAACTAAGCCTTCACCTGCTAAACAAATTTATTAATGCAATATTGATTGTTCAATTTATATAACCTACACACCACAAATCAAACACTTATTCATAAACTTTAGATTTCAAGAAAAAAAAAATTATATATATATATATATATATATATATTGATATATATATATATATATATATATATATATATATATGGGAAATAAATAAATAGGGAAAAATAGGGTGAAAGTAAA
>JBAMHW010000003.1:26366960-26378592 GCA_037177495.1 Rhadinocentrus ornatus
TTCTCTTTATTAGCTTGGGGCCACTTCACCCGACGATGTTCTGATGTCCTGTGTGCATCTGGTGCCTGTGTCACCTGTAGGCTCTGTGGGGTGACTCCGGGCCAAGCTCCTCCTGCGTCTCACCAGGCATAGTTCCTGTGCGCTGTGACACCAGAACATTCTGCACACACTTCATCTTGGCCTGGTGGATCTGCAGGTCACGTCAGTTCTTGCATATATTACCACATATGCATTCCATAGTCATCGTCGTATTTCCATTTCCATGTGTTGTTATCCTTTGGTCCGTCCGGTATTCTCTTCCGCCCCCCCTCTCGGGGGGTATTGCTCCTGTAGGTCTATCTGTAGCTTGTTATGGGTTTCTTCCACTGGGCCGATATTAACAGCCGATATTTATTTTATATAACAGCAATGCAGCACTGCATTGTGGGATGTAACTGAAGCTAAAAGCAATGTCAGCTTAGTGGTAATTTTTCACGATGTCAAAAGAAGATACTGCAAGAGCAGTTTGCAGTATTTGCAAAGTTGAAGTTATGCGAGGAGGATGCCGTGTCAAATCATTCAACACCACAAATGTCATCTGAAAAACTACCATCCAGAAGCTCAAACAATGGCGGGAAGCTAACGCCCCTAATGTTGGCATCATTTTTACTTTGTACAAATTCTGATAATCTCAAACCTTCTGAAACAAAACATATATATCGACATCGGTAAAAATCGGTTATCGGTCATAACGAAAATATTAATATCGAATATCGGAATCGGCCAAAATTTTCATATCGGCCCATCCCTAAAATATATATGTTAGTGACATCTGTCTTTGTTTCTTGCTTTGTATGGCTTCATCATGCTGTACTTTGTGGTGACGTTTAATGTGATTGTAGAGATTTGTGGTGTTGCCTTGCATTGCTGCAACCAGAGCAAAACACACTTTACTATGCAACTAACACTGTTATCATTTGGCTTAAATTTAAAATACTTCCATACCGCTGACAAATGCAAACATTTTTTGGTTACCAGTTCGATTCGGGTGAGAGGGTGACTCTCACCACTACCGCTTGGGTTTTCATTGCTTTGCAATTAAACCTCCTTACCAGACTTTCCTCCACTTTTACTCTCGCTCACTCTTTTTAAACATTGCAGGCGGGCTTCCTCCACTGAATCAAGTGTTGTAATGCCACTTTACCATTGGTTGAGGAAGGAGGCAACAGCAGTTTGGGGACGCTTGAAAAAATCGGGGAATAAATTGTCTGTGATGCAACTCGTGACTTAAATGCTTTAGAATTGCTGTGCGTAGAAATGAGATCACGTGTATTTGTAAATGGAGATCATTTAATGATTTGTCGTGCAACCCTACTGCATGCTTTGGCTCATTAACAGTTCAGTCTAAATCTAGACTCACAAGTATAGTGAAATCAACAATAAAAGAAAATGGGTCAAATAATCACAGGGATAAACCATCTTTATCCCTGCTTTGTTTGATCTAGTGGCAGTTTACCGCCACGTGGGGTGGCTTACCTCACGTGCAATTGGTCCGCATGTTTCCTGACCGCTATCGTAAAGACTGTAAAAGTTAAAATGAAAGCACCCAGTCAGATTTTATATGTTAACTCCAGGTCCATAACGGACAGGTTCTGAATCGAGACCCGGACCGCTAGTTAGTGACCTCTGCTTTACAGAATTATACATGCACACCATGACTGTAGCAGCAGTAAAGCTTTTCTACATGTTGTTCCACATCAACACTGAAAAATATCATCAACTGTCCAAATTTAACAATTGATGACTGCTTAAGTTGTGATAATCAGCTAATTAATTACTAAAATCTAGGGCAAAAAAAATTATTTTCTTTGTGCCCCCCTTTTCCTGGTCAGTGCCCTGCCTGGCCCCCTCATCAAAACTTTTCTGCCCTTGCATATAAATTATTTGTATGACCCGTCAACCATCTGGTTAGAGAAGGTCCTGCTCTGATTTGTATTTCAAAACCTGTTTATAATTTATCTTCACCACATTCACCCAGACAAGACCCAGAAGAAGCTTTTCAGATATTTGATAAGTTATTAATAGATATAGTGTTCAAACTTGCACCTGTAAAGAAGTTTACTGTACACAATTTAAATACTCCATGGTTAGATGATGATTTAAAACAACAAATGCTAAAAAGAGATCAAGCTAAGCCGACTGCAGTTAAAAATCTGGACTGCAGTCAGACTGGCTTACATATCGCAAACTAAGAAACTGTGTAACTAAACACAAAATAACGAAGAAAAAATATTATAAGAAAATACAAACAAGTAATGATAGTAAACAATTATGGAAGACTTTAAATTCTCTCCTGAAAGGCTATACTTCTATATCCACCTACTTCGAGACAAACAGTGAATTTTTAACTAAATTTTATGATATAACTAATCTTTTAAATAATTATTTTTTAAATAAAATTGATTCCTTTGGAAACAACCTAAAGTTAACTAAGGAAAACATATCTTTGAAATTAAAAAATGAAATGAGTAATAAAAAATGCAATTTTACTTTCAAACATAAATATATCACATGTGGAACTATTACTGTTGACATACAAGGATAAACCTCCTGGAGTGGATGAAATGGACGGATGATTGATAAAATCTATAGCCTCAATTATTGCTCCGAGTGTAACCCACCTCATCAATCCGTGTTTTAATGAAAACAAATTTATTTTTGCTTGGAAAATATCCAAAGTAATACCTCTATCAAAAAATGTAAAAAATGAAATTCACGGAACAAACTGTCGACAGATTAGTTTACTTCCAATTCTGAATAAATTAATGGAAAAATTATATATGAACAGATTATTACAGTCACATCCCCAGGACTACCGCCTGTGGCTGTGTGTAAAGGACTGCTGTGGGATTACCCCTTTTGTGATTGGTCGCCGGGTGTACACGCGTACCATTGTTGGCACCCTCCTCTACCTTCTGATTGGACGCCGCCCTTCCCGTACTTCCTGCTTCGCCGCCAATGAGAAGAGCTCATGGGCTTTAAAAAGGATGAGACCCGGACAATCAGGGCAGCTGCGATTCTCACATTACATTACATTCATTTAGCTGACGCTTTTATCCAAAGCGACTTACAATGGTTAGGCAGTAGCGTTAAGGGTCTTGCCTGAGGACCCAACTGGAAGGTGTTAATGATCGTCCCCTGGGGGATATGAACCCTGGTCTCCCACATGGGAGACTGATGCTATACCACTTGAGCTAACCAGCCAATTCTTGGGACTCAGTTCGCCAGCTGGTTTGGTTTTCTGGAGAGACACTGGTCTGCATTAATCCTTGTGGTTTGAGCTTTAACCTTCCCTTTAGATTAGATTTAGTACACGATTGTGTTTGAGTTGAATTGAGAAGAGATGCTCTCATTGTTTTGAGTAGCCATTTTGAGTTGGATTTTGTATAGGGGTTTTGGTTATTTCTTATAGGAGTTTTGTTTGTGTTTAGGATTATAACTGTGTTTTGGTTTGTAATGTTAAGTATTTATGCTAATTGAAATTACGTGAAAGAAGTTATTTAAGTTAATTGCTTAGTGTTTATATTAATTGTTAATTGTTAAATTGATAATTATTATTACCTTAAACTAAGGACACCTTTTGTTAACTTTCTTTCTTTTGATATCGGACCGATTTAACCTGCCATAGGACACCTTTTGTTTGTATTTCATTAAATCCGGGTATTTATTAATAAATTATTGTTATATCTTTAAGTTTGGTCCAGCTAGTTTTTGTTATTGACCCCTATTCCCCTTTTTTTTCATTGAATAATGTGCAAGTATATTTTTGTATGATAGTATATAAGATAAGTATGACAACATTGTAAATTAATGTATAAATTATAGTAAAGTATGGGAATAAATATTGAATTTGTAGAAAATGTAAGATGATCAAAATCTTGTTTTAATATTTAATTTGTAATCTGTTATAAATGTAAATTGGATACTTTTTCTACTGTAAACTGACCCCAGGAAAAATAATTGATGCAGCATGCTGCTGATGCTAATGGGGATCTCAATAAACAAACATTCATGGCTCACAAAAGGTAAATCTGCCTATCCAACATCCGCACAGCACTAATGATTTAGAGAAAACATCCTCTTGTTTAATCTTGACACTTGGTAGATATCAATACCTGATCCATCTGGCTGTATTATGACCAGCAGATTTTACAGCTGTGTCACCAGCAAACCTCATTAAATTTTGAAGATAAGAAAAAGAAAAAGCGACTAGAGTGGCAATGTTTTCGCAAAAGTTTAAAGGCTGAGTAAGTAGGAATTTTTCAGTAAAAATAATTCAAAATGTTCTCATTTGTTGGGAGGGATAAAAAAAGAAGCATCCCTATAAAGAATATGTGCTCTACATCAACAATATCTTTGTCAAGCTTTTTTCTTTCAAAATAAGAGTTACGTGATGGAATAACTTCAGTGCACTGTTACTCTTTCCTACTTCCTGGTTCCTTAACCAATCATATGCAACTTCCCAAGTTGCCAAACAACAGTGCAGCGTTTGGTATTTGAGGAGGAGGAAGAGACACTAGATGGTAAAGCTACTTATTTTGCCTTTAAAAAGAAAAAGAAAAAAACAACAAAAAAAACAAAACAGCTAAATAAGTTTGGGTGTTGGCCCCTCTCACCATGAAAAATATGTAAAAATATTACCAACGGGTGCGACATGGACGATATGTCCGAGGTAACTGTTGTACCTGGCAAACAGACACATGTAAAGCACAGCCGCTTTATGAACGATTTCAGACTCATGCCGTGACAAAGCTTTTTATCCGTTTGTGGCATAATAAATGTTCTAAATTATAATGTGCAGAAACAGGTATCCGGTTATTTAATTTTTTTTGCACAAACTCCGATAAGGCTTGCCATAAATGCCACTAAAAGACTAATTTGGAGCAGAGGTTACATTTCTATCATTTGCTGCTGCAAAGTGCAAGCTGTCTGCAGAATAGCACGTAAGTGTCATCGACACAAACGGAGCGTTTGGAGAAACAAAAACGTTTAAATGATGACTTTGGTTGAGAGCAACAGGTTCCTATTCAGAAGTCAGCGATTTATTTATTTTCCTTGCACGCATGTATCCCGCACTTTTTTCTCCCGTCAACAATTGCCACACACCCTGCCTTTGGTCACGAGTTGTGAGTAGTGATCAAATGAATGAGATCACAAATATAAACGGACAAAATTGGTTTCCTCCGCAGGGTGGCGTGACTCTCCCTTAGAGATAGGGTGAGACGCTCTGTCCTCTGGGAGGGGTTCAGACTAAGGCAGCTGCTCCTCTGCATAGAGAGGAGCCAGATGAGGTGGCTCAGGCATCTTCTTAGGATGCCTCCTCAACGCCTCCCTGGTGAGGTGTTGTGGGAACATCCAACCGGGAGGAGACCCTGGGAAAGACGCAGGACACGCTGGAAGGATTACATCTGGGCTGGCCTGAGATCGTCCCCGGACTAGCTGGCAATTTAAATTTTTCATGAGGCTTGAAAAGAATATGGACATAATAAATATATAAATAAATTTAGTCTGTACAAAAAGTTGTTTGAGGAAAAATATGTCCTCAAATGTGGACAATCGGTCAATGTAACGAGATAAAAGGATAAAGTCGCCAGTGTGCAAAAAAGTATGAAACTCTGTTTAGTTCCACACAAAAAAGTGTAAAATGTTTAAAATGTGAAATGCTGCAAAAAGTTTTGATTGCAGACACGGAAAGACATCACATTCCACACTGCATATAAGACTTTCCTGCACAGCACTTTACTTCAGACTGACAACCTCAGGAAGGTTGCAAAAATGCAAAAACTCAGGAGGCTAGATAAATCCTCCTGTAAAATCTGTACTCCATAGAAAGTAAAATTTTTGAAAAATGTCAACAATTTTGCTTTCACACACCTGTGAATCTTGTATTCTGTAGGAACGCACTTCTTCATGATTGGCAGCAGGTCATCATCTGCGTCTCTGCAGTGGATCACCAGAGGCTTCTGCATGGCCACAGCCAAACGCAGCTGCCGCTCAAACACCTTCACAGAACACACAAACACAAAGCAGAGAAACACAAAGACAGCATTATTTATTTTTTTATTTTATTAACTATTCCACTGTACACTACTAATTACAGACCACCTCATAATAAAGACAAGTATAGATTAAAATGAGTATATGGATGCCAAACTTCATCAAACTGCATATGATTTAACTTACTTTTTTTTGTATCGAGGTATCGGTGGAGTTTTTGTGCGAATAGTCCAGCCCCATCTCACCAAATGCCACAGCTTTTGGATGCCTCATTGCCATCAGTATATTTTGCTCCTGAATACTTGAGTAGTTTTTGGCAAAATGGGGATGGCACCCAAATGCCCCCCACACCATGTCTTCAGCCAGCAACCCTTCCCACAGGGCCTCTTTCACCATGATTCCCGGGTTACAGAAGTCTGTAATACAGCCACGAAACTGCGGACTAAAGCTGCTCCTGTAAATTTTCCGAAAGTGGCTGAATGTCCCACTGAAGCCAAGTTTGCCGTACAGCATGTCTAGATGGCAGTGTGTGTCTATGAAACCAGCCTGACTGTCACAGGAGTAACTGGTCCACAAAGGTTCATCCCCCAAGGACAATCTTCTAGGAGTTAATGAATGGGAGGCGCTGTGTATTAAAGAGGAGCCATCACTCCGCCTGCGTCGAGCTGAGGAGTTCAAGGAAATGCTTGATACGCCTTTATTTGAGTACAATGGAAGAGCGTAAGGATCCAGTAAATCTTCTCGGATGGTTGAGTGCAACTTCGGAGTCTTACTGAACGAGTTTGAAGAGCCCATGTTTGGTGGGTAAGGCTGCTTGAATGAGACATAAACTGTCCTCTGTGATGGTGAAAAAGGCGTCTCAGTGTCCTCGGCTGCTGCCTGTACAACCCCAGTTGCTTGATTAGTGGACAAAAAGGTGACAGAGGAAGTTGTGGCATCCTGGGGGCTCAGTAAAGGAGTCTGATGCTTTGGGCGGTTCTGCTGAATTGCGACACAACGGGAGTCTGGAATATCCTTCAGCGAAGGGATGGACAAGTCACAGTCTTCCAGTCCATATTTCTCTATCAAAAGGTCCTGAAAAAGACAAAAACATTTATTTTCCATCACTTTTTACTCCTCACAGGTTTGACAACTGATCTATTTACATTTATAAATAACTCCCTGGCCTTTTCCTAAATACTGAAGTCGCTTTCAAATTCCAAAGAATAAAATTAAGCAAATTTAAGCTGAATGTAATCACAGATAATTAAGAACAAGATCTTAACTTTTATTTCTAATTGGAAATGAAAACTGATGTTTTGGTCTCAGAGGGACTTACCCTTGCGCCTGTTTTTGGCTCTGTGAAGTAACCTTGAGAGTCTGAGTCCTCATACACTCGAGGGGGAGAGCCCCAATCCTCATTGAGAGTGTAAATGTCCTCAGACTTGTTGGCAGTTCTGCTTGAGAAGAAGTTATCAGCCAAATTCACACTGTTGAGAGACCCTGGATTGAGTGCTTCGGTCTTTGCAGGGAAAGATACAAGTGGCAAAGGCCCACTCTCTGCGTCAGTCCTGTGGATTTTAGATGTGCTGAGCTTTTCTGTGCTGCCGATAGCTGCAATCAGTGCAATCCTGCAGATTGCTTTTGATCCTTCTTCAGGTGTCCTCTCTTTCTTTTTTAAAATGAAAGAATGAGATGGAGTTGAGTTTACTTGTTGACTATCTGGGGATTCCTGCTGCTTAGGTGATTTGTTCATTGAGGTGTCCTGTGCCAAATACAGATATATCAACATTTCTTAACAAGACAAAGAGGTTTTTCAATTTCGCGTCACACTGAAACATCAGTACAAGTTAATTAGAGACACATTAGATGAACCACAACAAAAAAAAGCAAACATTTACCTTTAAAATCTTAAAGAGTTCAGAATTTTTCCTAGAGAGCTTCCTCAGCTTGGCTTTGCCTGAAGAGGACACACTTTCACAGAACACCTCTGCTTTTCTCTTGGGAGTGTCCAGACTTAGTGTTTTAAAGTCCTCAGATCCTGGAGAATCACTGATATGCAAAATACTTGAATCTTCATTTTCTGCTCTATTCAAGCAACAAGGTGCGCTTGATCCTTTGTTTCCCCCCTGAGGATGTGTGGGTGAGGTGACAGTACGCAGCCACTTAAATGTCACCTTCTTTCTGTCGCTATTCATGTCTGACATCTTAATCCAACACTTTAGACAAGAAATGAGCAGTCCTGTGAGTAACAAGGGAATTTATGAAAGCAGCAAACATGCAGTATTCAATGCTACATCGATAGCAGGTTACATCCCTGTTTCATGATCACGTTATCAAATATACAGCATATTTTATATACATTAACATTTTAATAATAAAATTTCAAAGTGGAATTTAACACACTTGTATAACTTAAATGTTGATGCTTTCACTTTCTCAATAGGATTTTAAAATTAATTTATAACTCTAGATTTTTTCAGTATGTTAACATGCTTCCACCAAGTAAGAATTTCAGTTAAACCAGGTGTGGTAGTAAATTATCTTGCCTGTCATAAGTTTGTGTTTAATCACAGTTGTCTTATGCCTCATAATAGATGCTACCTGAAAAATTGCTGCACATAAATTATTTATAGCCGCAAATTATTGTAGGCGCTTGTCTAAATTGTTAGAAAATATGGACTACAAAGCTGTGCGTTCGACAAGTTTATATATATATATATATATATATATATATATATATCAAGTGCTGCAAGGCTAGAAAATATAACCTTAAACTTTAATTTTAACATACTGACTTCATGAATGGTTTTCTACAAATGTGTATTAACTGCCATGACAAATTAATAAATTAATCAAAGTACAATCAAATTAAGAATATTTGGTTTTACCAATCTTAGCTACTTCCACCGACTTTTAAATCGTATTAGCACGCCTTGTACATGGACACGCGTTTATCAATTTCATGTATACCAAGCAAACGTTGGCAAAATGACAACTAAAAGCTAGACATTGATTCCTTAGAAACACACCGATGTGGGGTAAAAACAAAAAGTCTGACCGAGCGTTATCGGAACAAACGCCTATACTACAGACAGTGAAAAATTTGTCGGTTGGTAAGCGCGTCAATTTAAGCTAATTAACTACTAGCTAACCTGTTTTCACTAATTGTTCAAACGGCAACGCAGTTGGAGGCATACGATATTTAATACCTGCACTACTATAACAAATTTACACTTAACCACTATGATTGTTTTAGCATAGTTAAGTAACAAGCTAACATAACAGCTTTTTTCTTCCAACCTAATGAGTTTCGTTACCTTCTCAGTGTCAGCTCAGGAAAAATGGCTGAAGCTGTGTGGAGGTAAACTAAAATTACCTATCAGTTCGCGCGTGTTTCCCCAGTTTCTAAAATTTATTTTCAGACACTATGTTACTGATTAAAATATATAAAATGCAGTTAAAATATAAATAATAATAACTTAACCCGTTGTGTCAACCTTTAAGAAATTGAGCACTAGATGGCCGCAACGTTAGTTTTTGACATTTTGAACGCAACCAAGTGATAGAATCTCGCGAGAACACTCGCCTATATGCGATAAGGATTTGAATTTCTCTAATTGCTTAAAAAAACACATTCAAGAAAAGATCTTTGACCAAGATGATAAATATTGCCCTTTTTAAATAAAATGTTACTTAATAACATCCACTAGTTTTGAAAAAGTTAATGCAATAAAACGTAATATATGCATTTCTCTCCAAAAACTCCATTACTGGTCTCCTTTCCCAAATTTTTACAGACAGTTGTTCAGAGAGCCTATTTAAAAATTATGACAGGTTGCTGCCATCAAATTCAAAATGAGATAATATTTCCCATCAAGCAGTAGATGGAAAAGCAGTTTTAATATCTGATTTCTATTCGGGGTTAAAATATGGGTTTATTACATTTTACAGTGTCCCAATGCTTTTGTAATCAGGGCTGTCTACTAAGACAGAACTTCTGCACATAACTCATACATTTATTTGCCTTCTTTTTCTAGCATTTTTTGCTCTGTCTGTGGCATGTGTTGTTTTTGTTGTGGCGGATGACAACAACACTACAAATGTCCTTAAGCCAAAGATAAAGACATATAATCCGTTCAAAAGAACAGGTTTAACAATTGCAAAATCTTTCCATGGGATGTTGCTTATTGTTATAATGAAAAGAAAATCCTGTTTTAAAACAAGATGCGTACCTTTTATGTTTTCTGGAAAAAAGAAGGAATGTTTAGTCCTGCTGCAAATGTTCAATGCTCAGAACAAAAGGTTTAAGAGAAAGCCAAGCAAATAGGAGGACAAGGCACATTTACTTATGTAACATAATTTACTCAAGTTTTAATTGCTTTGCTAAACATTTAAACATTACAATGAATTCAAAACAAGGTTTGAAACATGAAAAAATAAATTGCACTCTGCATTAGGTCCAATAACAGTAAACACATTAAGTCAGAACACGTAGAAGGCAAATTTTATAACGTATACACGTAGAACTTATTTTATAAGCCTGCTTGTAACGTTGGAATAGGTAATGAAAATTCTGACAACTAAGTTGGCAAAATATGCTTTATTTTCAGTGCCTGGTCAAAGTCTTTACCTTTACATGTTTGTTTTTTTTCATTTGTCACCAAACCCGTAAGAGCTGAACACACACAACTGCAGCTGAAACTAATTTATTGATAATTTTACAATTTTAAAATGAGCACTTAAACTTTTAAAAGAAATAAATTCACATGTTCAACTTGTGTCTTAACATTTTTTAAGTCAAGCTTGTTTTCAATAACTTAAGCCAATCTAAAGGTAAGGCTGGAGTAAAACTGTCAAAGTTTAGGTAATCCCAAAAAGGTCTTATAGGCACCCAAGCTGCATCCTTTACCTAGAAGGGAAAGAATTAAAAGTTTCAGTTGATTGTCTTGTAAAGACATTTAACCCATTTTGGTTCTTATTCACCACAAAATCTTTAATTTTATGTATCGCTGGTGATTTTTCTGTCAAAAGTGATGCACAAAAGGTAAATGGGAGAATATTTTTTGTTTGTGAAATCTTTTTGACTGTCTCAGAGTACTATCTTAAAAATGTTAAAGCCTTAGTTAGTAGAATGTATATGAGCGCAGAATAAGCAGTAAGACAGATGTAGGTTAAATATCTCACTCCTGTCATCCACTTGTGTGTGAATGTTGCACCAAGATGAAATATACTCTATAGGTGCTGCAGCTTGGATCAGTACTTACATGAAGACCCCTTCTTCTCCACAAGCCAGTAGCAGAAGCCCCTCCTGGCGCGGTCATTGAATGCATTCTTATACTGGGGCATGTTATGAGGTGACATATGTGTTTTTGGTTTGCCTGAAGGAAAAAAAACATAGTACAATGATGTACTGAAAAAGATAAATGAATTCGGAAATTGTCACAATGTCTAATATGGTACCTACTGTGTGTTCGCACCATAGAAGGAACATGATCGGTAGTCTCAGTCAGAGGAGGCAACAGGCTGCTCGTATTGTTCAGGACAGGCCCACCTTTGTTTTGTTTTTTTATTTACAAAATTTAAGGCACATATTAAAGCTGTATCAAAGGCACAT
>JBAMHW010000003.1:26388981-26422443 GCA_037177495.1 Rhadinocentrus ornatus
GGGAGGAAGCCGGAGAACCCGGACAGAACCCACGCATACACGGGGAGAACATGCAAACTCCACACAGAAAGGCCACCCTGGTGCTAACCACCACACCACCGTGCAGCCCCAGTTTTCTAGATAATCACATATTTTATAGATTTTTTTTTAAGGTAATTCATTGTGGTGTAACTAAATAAAACATTACATAAGACCAAATAATGTATCTCCCCTATCTTCTGCTTTTCTTAGAACAGGAACACTAGCTGTAATTGACAATAATGAAACATAATATGTACAAGCATTACCTAAACACATGCACACTATGCTCATTAAATCTTACATCATACAATAATGAGCATTACCCATGAGG
Source organism: Rhadinocentrus ornatus (assembly GCA_037177495.1). NCBI lineage: Eukaryota > Metazoa > Chordata > Actinopteri > Atheriniformes > Melanotaeniidae > Rhadinocentrus > Rhadinocentrus ornatus. Next base: position 26,389,334 of record JBAMHW010000003.1, read on the forward strand.
CTGTCACAGCATAGTGAGCAAATGAGCCAACAGTCAGAATTACATAGAGTTTGCTCCATTGTAATGGAGCTGTATTATGTTTAACTTTCCATTTATCAAAAGACTTTTTTGGAACTTTTGTTCTTTTTTTTGACAATGTAGCTTAAAATTTATATGACAGAAGATTGTAAATACTCACAAAAAACATTTCCCAAAAGTGAGTGTCAAGAACTGATTTAAGTGATTCTAAAAGAATAAAAAGAAAAGAAAAGAACAAGTGGGCCATATGAAGGCAATGAAAAAAGTTTTTCAGGATAGAAACTAGATGCTACAATAGCTGCTCAGCATGCCTAGCTGAATTTATTAATAAAGTTGTTTAAAACAAAGTTAATCAAATCATTGTACATCCAATTAAGGAACTGTCAAACAAAACAGATGGAACAGGTAGAAAACCCTTAGAATGGGGAAAAAAAGTTAAATATAAAATTAATAAAATACTAATACTATTACTAATACTACTACTAATAATAAAAATAACAATATTGATACATTAGAGGGCGGTGAACTTGGGCTTAAAGTGATTTGGCAGACCTAAACAGATGAGTCTGGATTTTAAGATGGGAAGAGAGTCAATAATGCAGATGTTAGGTGGAATAGAGTTCCAGAGTTTGGAGCAGGGTGGCTGAAAGATCTGCTGCCCATGGTGCTGAGGCTGGCAGAGGACATAGTGAGGTGGTCGAAGGAGGAGAATCTGAAGGAGTGGGCTGGAGTGGAGGAGGATGAGGTCAAACAAATATGGTGGGGAAAGTTTATGGATGGCCCTAAAGCTGAACAAAAAGGAATTTCTAATCAATTCTTTGGGTTACCCAGTGGTGCTGCTGCAGGATGGATGTGATGTGATAGAATGATGGGGTAAAATAAACCTCTGTAGTCCTACAGGAAGGTGTCTCCAATCCATATTTAGTTTGACCACAATTAAAACACAGCATAATTCTGCTTGCTACCCTCTCAGTACTTTATAAGGGCTGAACAATAATCTCAGTCATTAAAGACTCACTGAGCAGCAGCTCAAAAAGCAACATCATTCTATCTGCTTAACTTTTCTTTTCCTCTCATTATATATTTTGGATTTAAGAAGGTAGAGGTAACTAGACAGCCATTGTGGTGTTGTATATATAACAATTCTGGGGCCCTGAGCAAGACCATTAACTCCCCACCTCCTCGACAGGTGCTGAAACATGGCAGCCCAGTCTCTAGTAAATCTAGAGATGGGTAAAACACAGAGCCTGATTTCCCAAGTGGGATTAATAAAGTAAATGCATTATTAAAATAGTATAACAAAAACTATTAAGCACTTTGAGCTGAAAAGTGCTGCACTACACCCCATCTGTGCACCGAACATCTTTCAGCCAATGAGAAATTTCTGCTTACTCACCACTAACATTATGTAATTACTCAAAGACACATCATGTATTAGTATAAGCCAACAAATTGGTCCTGTCTAAAAACAGCCTGCATAGTCTGAGAAAACAGAATATGAATAACACAAGAAGTCATATTGTGGGTTACTGCAATCCATCTTTTGTCATTATTTAATGCCATGTTTAACCATAAATTACACCCTGGACCCAAGTTTTACTCTAGCCCTAATCCGTTTGTTATTTTACAAAATTACACAAAAACAACAACTTTAAACCCAGAAAAAGGGCAACGATTGTGCCATTTATATGGCTAGCACTGATGTGCGCATCCTTAGATATATAGCTGATGTACTCTCACTCTCACATCAGGAGGATTGAAGGTAGAGTTACAGGAGGGAAAGGTTCGTCGGTAATAAAACACCTAAATGGAATAAATATGGTGCTTAAATAATTTATCAAATAATTAAAATTAATTTGCAATTCCAAAAATGTTGTCAGAAAAACAAAAAAAATAAAATAAAAACCTGAAACAAAGTAAGCTACCAGGGAAACATTAAATTCAACATTTTTATGAATCTTTTTGTTAAACTATTGTATATGTATTCAAAAAACATTTTTTTTCCTGATATCTTTATCTCAAACACTGTATACACATATAAACAATAATTTTAAGTGTTGGATACCGTTTAATGCATCTTTACCTTGATAATTGATTTAAAGAAAAAACCAGAAAACTACAAAAAAAAAAAAAAAAGTTATTTGAAACCATGGTTAAAATAATTAACACCTTTTAGTTAACTTAACAGAAACTGTGGCTCACATAAAAGCAAAACCACATTAAGTGTCATAAAACATAAAAAATGAATATCTGCTGAAGCCACAAGGCAAGTCGGGTGATTTGAAGACAAACTTAAGTAGGGAGTTTGTTTATCAGATGCCACATGCTGCATCTTAAAAAAAAACAAAAAAAAACCTGTGCTCCTTTCCAGGTAATGCTTTTCTCTGCAGTGTCTTTAAGTGCAAGACATCCATGAAGCAGTGATCAACACGTCTTTCGCACGCACTCATTAGATTCTCACCTTACAAGCATACAAATGATCTTCCAGCCACGTGTATCTGCACAACCCATTAATATCGTATTACATGCAAACGCATAGAAACAGTGAAGGCACATGTTGACTTGTTTGTAGAATTTGTGGATGTTTTGTGCATCTGCACAACAGGTTTACAGATCCTGGAAGGACAATATAAAAGCTTTTTTCATGTGCAATAATGTGCAACACGTGTTGTGAGAAGAGTCAGTTTAAAGCCTTTGGAAGCCATCGTCAAAACAAGTTTCTGTCTAAAACATGGTGAACATTCTGGCAAGAAAACACACACACACAAAAAAAAAATCATACAAAAAGGTCCATGTTTGGAACCTGCATGTTTATTTTAGTCAGTGGTACAATAAATGACATGGAAAAACAAGCAAAGGCCTTCTCTGGAACCAGGCAACTGATTTCCTCAGTGACGCGTCTATTTTATCATTTTATAGGTGAATGAAAGTCTGACAGTCTGGCAAACAGGTGGTGATATAACTGAATATAATTAGAAACAATGCCATTTCAGTTTTCTGTGATACGCTCATAGTGAGAACTTTAATAAAACACATATGATTTGAAATTTGAGAATTATGAAACATGATTAATAAAAAGAAAAGAAAAAGAATCCACCCTTCAGTGTAGAGGCTAACATGTTCCGATTTTTGAGGGACTAACACAGTAAACTGTATCATGGCAAATTCTTAAAGTGTCAACACACTTCGTATCTTAACTACTATCCAAATGTGAAGACTCAACACGTGAACATGAAGCTGAACAGAAAAAATAATAGGGGGGCCTCTGGCAGCACATTATCTTGTCTGATCTGCAGAAAAATAAATAATGAAAGTTAGGACTGGTAAAAGTAATTGGTGAGCTGTTACATCCAGGAAATAGCTTGACACATGTCTTATTGTTGTTTTGAACTTCTGCTGTTTTGTTTAAAATGAGACAAACAAAACAAAAACTTGTTCCCCCATTTTGAACCCGAGAGTGAAGCTTTACTAACTAGTTAACTGTAGCTAAGTAAAAGTCTACTATAACCAAAACCATAGCATTATGTACATCTTCGTTCTCTACCATCTCTCAGTGTGTTCAAAAATGGTAGTTTTCTAACAATTCTCTGAAACACAAGGAGTTCTGCAAAAATAAGTTAGATTTCACAAATTGTAGAACAAGAGTCATAAAACCGGACAAATGTTATAACTACCTGTTTTCGGTGGCAGCAAATGATAAGAACTTTATCGTCAACTTGCTGCTTTTAATCTTTCACTCATATCTGTGTTTCACAAACTTCTCAGACTGATGAAAAGACACTGAGCTGAATCAGAGGCATGGCATGTAACATGTCACAGGAAATGAATAAACTGAATGGAGGGCAGAAAATTATCTTCTTGCGCTCCGTCTAAATTATCATTGACCTTTGTCAAAACAGTCTGCCCTGAAGAGCTGATCCATACCTAATTTTCACTTGTGCAACCAGAGATTATCCTTGTTTCCTGAAGCACATCATCAGATGTGACACTGAGCCTCCAGTGAATACAAAACAGATTATATCAGTTATATAACACATTATCATTATCGCCTCAGTTATTTTATTTATAAGAAAAGAAATTGCTGTGATAATAAGCTGCATGGTTCCTCTACACATCAGCACGTTCATTAAAACCCTAATTTTCTTGCATACAAAAATACATCAAATTTTACTCCACTATTCAAAATATTCCCGTTATTGTCACAGATGAACATTAGTGCACTTTCACCCAGACCGCTTCCTCCACTGGTCTATTGCAGCTAAAATATAATCGAAAACACATTCACAAAGTATCTGAAATGCCAGCTAAATTTACAACAAGTTTACTAAATAAAGTGGCTGACACAGATAGCTCTGTAAAAGCTGCATGCAGTCAGACTCTGCATTGGAGGACAGGCGCTGAGGGTATAAAGCAGTATGCAGTCAGCATCATTGGTGTGAACCTGCAGCTATAGCTTGGTATACCAAGAAAACTGTTGGACAGGGAGCTGCATGCTGGGATAATAAACACATTCACAGTCTGTTGCTCCTCTTTCTCATTTGCTTTCTTACCTCCACATTTTAAGACCTCCTTCCAGAGCAATCATTGCATCCATATCCTCCTCATATCTGCTCTCAGGAGTGCCATTTAAAGGCTCAATGACCTTTCCATGATGTGATGGATCTGCCGCTAGAGGTGGTAGGCAGGGTGTTGCATTGATTATTAGTAAGTAACTAAGTATTTTCAGCCAGACACTGACTGGAGATCCAGTTTAGGGGATGTTTGCAGGGCTTTTTTTTTTTTGTTTGTTTTTGCACAAGGTTAAATGGATGGTCACAGGCAGAAGACATGAGAGCCCTCTCTGCCCTCCTCTGCCTCCCCCTGTGGGATACGAGGAAGCATGGCTGAACGGGTCAGACCCCAAAAACGAGGTGGAGACAAGTCCTTCTTGGTCGTTGTGAATTTCCAACCCATGTGAGAGCCGCAGGTTCGACACTGAGCAATTGTCCAGGCATACCTAAGAACGAAAAACGAGCTACATTTTTTTTATAAACATTTTTAAAAAAAAAATTTTCACAGCAAAAAACAATAACAATTAACAAGACATTTAAGCACAAAATCAATAAATAAATGTGACACTACAAGAAAAATGTGTTATATCAATGAGACTAAAATCCAGGCTACAAACTGCCCATTTCATTCCTTTCCTGAAAATATATTTTTGGTCTGTGTCCAAACACATCTATTGCTAGAGTTTCCAGAAAACTTAATCTGATATGATTCAACTGCCCAGAACAAATTATTTTAATTATCTGATCTTTGCCTCTGCAAAGGAAGGCTCGTATGCGGATCGGATTTGTCCAACCTCTCTAGAAATATAGATGCATACACTTTGATAACAAAAAAACAAAACGCTGCAGAAGTAACCTGCAAATCCTGTGATTACAGTTTTACATTCTTGAAATCTTCTTCGTACGAAATTCCCCAGCCAGCCAACAAATAAGGCCGTAGCTGCCACTGCAAACCCCATGGTCACAGCCTGAGCAGTAAGACAGTATGCACGAATGAGGACAAAGCCATACGTGACCATAGTGACTATAAGCTCAACAAAATAATAAGTTTAAGGATGGGATATGAGTCCTAATCATTGCTGAGCCCCCAAGGTGAAATAGCGTAGTTAAAATGGCACCTACATTAATTCTACAAATTCTTTACATTTGTTTATGTATCACATGTTCTGCTCGGGCTCAACTTGCTGTGGTGGCCAATCCTAAAAAACATGGCAGAAATCCACACCACTTGTAAATGGTTTATTTTATATATTATTTAAAAATAATTGGATATCTTTAAAGAGTTTTTGTCAGGCTCAAAGATATTTTTCTTTCTTTTTTTAAGGTTCAACAAAACATCTTTACAAGGTAACATTCATATTTTAGTGGAACAGAAAGCTTTGAACACAGCATGTCGATTTAAAGATATTTTACTTTTTTTCCCAGTTAGATGGAATTGCTATGAGCAATCAATATGTCACCTTCAGCAGACCAAGGTCAGAACACCCTCAGACTGGAGAATAATGTTTGAATTCAGACAAGGCGCTAAGCTAAGCTAAGCTAACAGCCATCTAAAACCTATCTTAATCCCTAATTAATCCCTATAGACAAGAAGACAATACATGAATGAAGAGCCAGGAAAAGTTCAAACAATAAGCATGCTTTAATTTTTTTGAGGCATTAGCTGTTTTAAATGCTGAAATTTTTCACTTCTGCAGCAACATTGTGAGCAGGTGTAGATATCAAAATCTTTCTCTAATTCTTCAAACTGAGCTCGCTGACCTCTGTCAGGTAGCTGCAGGTAAAACACTGTCTAAAAAATTAAATATCTTATTAACAAAATCTTACATACAAGAGCTTAAAACTTTATTGTCATTACTAAATTTTATAGAATTTTCCTAAGTTACTGATTTTACAGCTTTATGTGCGCATCATCTTAAACAACGACCATTTCCAAGAGGAAATTTGATTTGCCTTATCTATTTTTTTCTGTTTCCTCTCCTTCACTTACAATCCATGAGTGAAAAGGGAGTGGTTTTCATCTGACATTTCCTACTCTAAAACGAAGTCCATTATGAGTGTATGTAATTTTTCCACATCATACATGAAGTTAGACCATGACTGGCTGGGGTATAACAGCCATCAACTTTAGATTTTACTTGAGCACAGCAGAATGATTCTATGTTCTGTACAAACATCTGAAATAACAATAGTCAAACAAATCTAAATGAGGTGGAACTTTCAAATGCAAGCTTTCTTTAACTTTAGACTGCAGTAATTACAGACCACAGAGGCATTAGCAGTGATTTTTTAAGTGCCAATACACTGGTTTCCTTGGAGACTTCAGTCAAAAGCAACAATTTTGCCAATGTCATTTCAATATCTGGAACTCTTTGTTCGTATGTGTCTTTAAAAATATAACAGAATATTAATAACGGAGGAGACACTTTGTCAGAACATAAAAGCAGCAGACATTTCTTTTGTGCTCTGAGACATGTGCACGTTCATTTCACATAATGTTCTAAGCACCTACAGTTTCTCTAACATAATAATGATGCACTGTTAATTCACACAAATAATAATTAAAAGTCCATTATTTTCATGGCCCTGCAATAGACTGGTGACCTGGTGTAGCCTGCCACTTGCCTGCTAATTTCTGGGATAGGCTCAAGCTTCCCTGTGACCCTGAAATGGAATATGGGGTATGAGGATGGATGGATTGATGGATGGACGGATGGATAGATGTTCCTGTGAGGGAACGTTATGTCTTTCAACCTGCGTAACTGTGTTAGGTAGGATGAAAGTAAGAGGAAAACATTTTAATCTATGTGCTGTGTATCAGAGTCAATTCCTATAGAATTAATATGCAGCACTGAAAACTTTATAGTCTGCTCCTTATTAGTGAGCTCAGAGTCTTCATGAATAGAGCAGATGTGCTACAGCTCAGTCAAAATGGACTCTAGTGTCACAAACTGTATGAGTGGCATGAATGTTCACTGGCTTCTGATTTTGCTCATCAGTATATCAGTATGCAAAGCACACAATGCTGCTGCAGTCATTTGTGTAAGATGGGTAGGATTTATATCAGATCATGTTTCTACTAACAGAAAAAAAAATAATATATAACTGGTCCATTTGATGGATACTAAGAGTCTCAGTGTGGCTGTTTTGATCTGTAGCTGATTAAATTAAATATTGTCCAGAGTCTGATTTAACCAGCATGAACAAAGTCATAGTCTTACAAAAATAGTGCATCCTCGCCTTTTTTAATTTCTTGCATTACAACTGGCTATTTAAATGGATTTTATGTAAGAAAGAAAAGTCCAAAGCATTTTATTCTTCAAATCCTCATAGAAGACAGTAAAATGTACATGAACTGAATGTTCATTAATGCAGGTAAATGTATTTAAGTGTGATCCTGTAATCATTGACCAAATATCTCACTCGGTACATGTCTTTTCTACAACTTCATATCAACCTTCTCTGAAAACTACTTAAAAATACGAACTGACTGTAAGTATAAGAAAAGAATATACTTTTTTATTTTATTCATTTCATAATTTGCTTCATACTGGTGTTTTGATGTAATAGAAAAATCTAATTAATTCATCCAAGAATCACTTTGATTTATTGGCAGTGTTAGCTAAATGCCATGAGAGTAGCAGAATTACCCTGGAAACCAGCTGTGCAGTGTGGATGGCCTGCCGACCAAGTTGAGATTGTTGGCTTTGTAGACAGTCAGCGTTTCATGAACGTAACCGTGAGGGTTGACGTATGCTGCCATGGGGCCGTACAGAGACAAACTGAAGAGAAAAAACAGACAGATGGGTCATTAGCAGTGATTCTGTCCACAACCTGAAGCAAAAGATCAGAATGATCCTTCGAAAGGAAGAATAAATGTGGAGTATTTTAGTATCTTCTAATAACTGGCTTGGTTTTAAATCAAACACTTTATTACTTTTTTTGATTTAATTTTCAGCTAAAATTCTATGAGACTTTGAGTGTCTGATTCTATAGAATATTGTGACTATGATAGACTATGATAAATAATTACCAAATTGCCAAAAGGTTGTTTAAGTTAAAGTCAAAACATTTGTTCTCTACTCTCATGCACCTACAATAATAATGCACGTACATACAACTTTCAAAGTGAATTGAATATCCTATTAAAGTCCTATTTTTACTTCTGTAAAAAGTATGTTTTTCTTAGGCCTTTATTGTATGATGTACAATGTGATGTACATCATACAATAGATGTACAAATAACCCAAACAGGCCACCATTAGTCTGATAAAGTGTGCTTAAGACATTAATAACCTCTAAGTAGCTCTCTCAGAAATCATCCTACACTCATTTTTACTCTTTTGCTGAGAGAATCTGGATAAAATAAACACAATTTTCTCATGAACTTCAAGCTGAAGTCTGGACCGTGTTATTGATCTTCAGGGTATTTTGTGTCACTTCTGAACAAAGACAGTAACTGCAACATATCACAGACAGTTAAAAAATTACGTTATGTAACAGTGAGTAAGCGTGTCTGGCTGAGAGTGTGGGGGTGCAGAGCAAGGCCACTTATACACATGTTCACTAATATATACACAGTATATGTATAATATACGTATACTCCATCTATACATTATGCTGTGATATGTACTTTTACCCCCTTTGTACTGAAGGTAAAGGTTATTTACTGAATAAGAAAAAGATTTCCCCTTTCACAGTGGTGTGATTGTTAGCACCATCGCCTCACAGCAAGAAGGGTCTGGTTCAAAACTCGGTTGGGGCCTTTTCAATGTCCATACATGGGTTCTCATCAGGTATCCCAACTTCCTCTCACAATTCAAAAACATATATTTTAGGTTAAATGGTAATTGATTCACTCTGAATGTTTGTTTATCTTTGTGTTGCTAAACCATAAATTCTATTATGGTCATAACTGAGAGAAACTTAATCACAAAAAGTTTAAATAAAATGCTGTAAATCCATGTTATCTTTGTTATAGTTTTAATATCACTAATGAGGGGCATTTGGTGGAGATGACATGGCTGTATGCAGCTATCAGTTTATTTTCAGCTTTCTTTGTTTCTGTGTTGATTGCTTGCCAAATAGGTAAAAAAACAAGCAACATCGGTCATGAATCTCTGCAGACATTGTACAAAACATCTGTACAACATAGAGAAATACTAAGAAAGACAGAATGAACAAGGAAAAGAAATTTTTCAAACATAGCATATCCTCACCTGAAGATCTCTTTTTTTGTGGTGATTTCCGTGTCCTGACACTGTTTACAGCACAGTGATGTGCACTGAAGAGGAGAGATAAAGTGTTAACAGGATATAGGATAAATGTTCACCTTTGAGAAATCTTCACTGTTGATGATCATTGAATCCACTGTTATCCTCTCATTTTTATTTATTTTTTTATGCTTTTACAAGAGCCACTCAAGTGATGACACAAATTGGGGTTGCTTCACTGGGAACACTCAGCGTCCATTAACAGGTATGATTATCCTGAATCAGAAACAGGAGAAAGTGTATAATGGGCAGACACATTTAAAAGCACTGTAAAATACCCACCTCAACCCTATAATACCATATTTATTTTATCTGATACATACAGCTTTTGAGACATTTTGCATCACTTTATGGTTCAAACTTTGTTCAAAACTCTGTTGTACACAATCTGATACTTGTCTGTGCTCAATCTGAAGTCTTCATTTGGTTCTTAAACAAAATCCAGAGAAAAACTTTTATTTATTTATTTTTTAATGTTTACCATTTATTACCGTGTAATATGTCAAAATATTTTTAGTCTAGGCTTCTGGCTCCTGGTATTCACCAGACAAGTAGAAGGTTAGGCTACGCTAAGCTCCAACGCTGCTAGTTTAAGCTACAAAACGAGTGCTCTGTCTGTAATGCAAACGTGACTGAACAAGCTTCTACAAGCGAAGAGAAAGCAGACAAAGTAGTTGATAAAAGAGGAAAGACTAATTCGGTGGTACGGAAGTGGTTTGGCTCCGTTTCGCCAACTTAGCGACTTTGTGCTGTTCGTTTTCACTCCCCTCTAGTGACTTTTTTTTTTTTTTTTTTTTTAAAGCGACTAACAACAGATCTAGTGACTTTTTCTATTATTGGAGACTTTTGGGGACTGGCAAAATAATTTTTTGTTTTACAGCATCTGTTGTGGTCATTTTTGGCTTTTTTTTTTGGAGGTTTTTTATTTTGTGTATATCGATATCGTAATTATATCGTATCGACAGAAATTAAGAAATATATCGTGATACAAGTCTTAGCCATATCATCCAGCCCTATTAGAGACAGGTCAATAGTTCAATAAAGCGGCATCTAGAGTCCTTTTCTTTAGGAGTGGCTTAATGGTAGCTATCGTCAGTGACTTGGGAAAAATGTCTGATTTAAGTTGTTAATACAACAGAAAAGCAAACCAATGTAAATGCTGCTTTCTGTAAAAAAAAAAAAAGGCATTAGCGGGACACCAGCCTCCCTCTCCTTAAAATAACTTTACTTTCTGTTTAATGTTGATTAATATGAAACCTTCCTACATCTTTGTTTACGAAAAGTAGTTTAAAACATCCAATTGAAGTTATAATTAAAATAAATCATAATTATAAATCATTATCAACAACAAATATGTGAAATTTTCATAATATTAATAATCTAATGGTGATGCAGTGGTTAGTATTGTTATATAGACTTACATCTCTAGTTGATATATGTCTATATGCTCTCCATTATTTAAAAGCTATTTTCACACATTTTCTTTCCTAGACTTTCTATCAAATACAACAGAGCTGGTTGCAGTCAGGATGTCACTATAATGTTGCCTTGTATGCAGATGTAGTCCTCATCAACTTATGCTGCAATACAGGTGAAAAACTAATTAAAAGAATAAATTATTTTTTTTCTTTTTTTCTTTTCCAGAAAAGAGATGAATAATATTATGGCCTCATCAATCTGTTAATGCAGCAGCATGAAGTCTTTTAGACACGGATTGCCTTTGTATTAAAGCTACTAAAATATGTCGGTGAAGGTGATGGAGAGAGCCACTGTGCATGTCCAATTTTTGCATTTTGCACAAGATTGGACAGTAAATCAAGTGAGACATTTTTTTTTAATAATCACATATCACTATAATTCAGTCTATCTATCTCGGCTGTGTAAAACAGCTGCAGTGGATGCAAGTAGCTTAAAACATAACTTTTCCATATTTTTATACTTTTGAACAGTGCATGTTATACTCCTACGAGTTTATTTTTTTTACAGTAAACAGTGTGCTGGTTATTCAAAATAAAAATAAGAAGTGAACTTTGATTTTACCTGAATACACCATTTCCACTGTTACTGCTGTTCTATAAAGCAAAAAGGCACAACTAAAGGTAAAAAAAAAACAGGCCGTATTGTGTTAATCCAAATAATGGAGTATGGAGGCCGTTGAAAATCTTAAGTAGAAGCTCAAAGTGTAACAATACACCCTACTTTTTGCGTAACTCCACCCACTGCAGAGTTTAAAAAATGCCTGAAACCGCAAGGGTTGGGGTGATCAGGGAGCAGAGAGTGGGCGGGACGACACAGGCCGAAATAATTGACAGACAGCAGCTCAGATTACTGGCATGATGGAAAGCTATATTTACAAAGCAGCTACGCCACAGAGCGGTTTTTGAGGTGGAAGACATTTCCTCTCCTGAATCTCCTCGGCTACACATGAACAAGGTGGTCCTGAGCCGTATCAGTCCGAACTATTAGCGCTTTTGCACTGGCCTGTCAGCGGCTCCAGCAGCTCTGGAAATCTGTGGAGACTCGCGGCAGGTTGTGGCAGCTGCAGGAAGTGCTGCTGTAAGTTGCCGCTGCTACAATTTGTGCTGCTGTCTATTGCCAGATGAGGATCAGAAGGTAAAGAATAAAGTCCAGTGTTACTTTAACACCCCTCAAAAACACATATTTGGTTCTATTGCAGAAATATTTTATCAGAAACTCTGTGAAAGAATAGAAGTCTGAAACTAACAAATCTGCACCATTTAAGTTCACGTCCCTTCATATGCGTTTAGCGGGGGTGGTCTTCTATGCCTGCTAGGCAAGGACCCATCTGTTTGTATCTGGAGAGAGGGGTGTGGGGCTTTTAAAATTTTCTTGTGACGTTCAACACATTGTGTTGTTTACAGCTCAAAAAACACATTTTTGGGTGCACTACCCCTTTAAACTGCAGCTCAAACACAAAATTTATCCCTTGTTTGTTTTCCTCAGATACTGAGAACAATAACTTTCTGCTGCAGCTAAATTTGTGGAGGAAAAGTGGGACATTGCTGTTACTTATTCATTTAACAACACAATCTGTCGGATTCTTCTGTTCACAGCTTCAAAGATGCTTTGTGTGTGTTGTTAATATGCAGCAGTTGAGGCATTTGTCATCTTAAAATGCGCATGTTACTAGGTCAGACTGCTGTCACAAGATATTACAGAAAAGCACAAAGGTGTTAGTGCGAATTCAAACACAACACTGACATGTTCAAATTGCCACAGATTTTACCAGCGTCGGAAATTCTGTACCGAATGTTTAACCACGTTAAACCATATTTCATAAAAATAATCCCTCATTGGGTGTTGATGATGATGATAATGATTAAATCAATCTGTTTAAAAATCAGGTGTTCAGGTTGGTTGAGTTCATTGGTTTTCTTGCCATTAGTCCAACAATAACCATCAAGTAGCCCCATCTGCTTCGTCTATGGATGAAACCATTGTCTTTCTAACAGAGACTGTTTCATCATGACTGAAATGTTCTCTCACTGGATAGAGATGATCACTTAGAACAAATTATGTGTAGTAACCTTTCCCCGCGAGGTGACTTAAACAATGCCCTTCACAACCTAATCGAGCAACTAGAATATCTTTCAAAGTTTATGTATTTTATTGTAATTTGTCACAATTTTCTATGATCAAGACTTTAAAGTGCTTAAGGAATAGTTTTCATAAAACTCTGACCTGATAATAGTACTGGAGGGAAAAAACAGGCTGCACCACTATCAATCATCCTGAGAGGAACATGAGTGTTTGGACCAAAGAGGTGCACCCACTAAGTAGCAGACAATTCCCTTTTTAGGAGGGAAGCTGTCAACATGGCTAAAAACAATGATTACCGCTGACACACAGATGACAGAATCCAGACTGGTTCTGTTCATATTTAAATGTAAATGTTACCAGAAAGGTAAGAAGGGTATGATAAAAAAAATTTTAATTAATTAAAAAAAACTGTTTCAATACTGTCTGTATTTTCTGGCCTGGATCCAGTCTTTCCCTGGGATCATACAAACCCTTTCCAGCTGATAACATTAAGTGTCACCATCTATAAAAGCAATGAAATACTGCAGCAACAACACATCTGTCAGGTGTCAGACCTAGTTAAATATACCAAAGAAAATCATGGTGTAAAAGCAGACACACTCTGCTCTGCACAGCATAAAAGGTGCACTGGATCTCATCACAACGTGAGGGGAATTAAGACTGCTCAAACAGAAACAGAGAAGAAGCATGGTGGCAATGAGGCAAGTGGTGACCTTAACATACCCGGTCCATGATATCCAGTTCACAGCGAAGTCTCTGAATGGCACTGCCGATCTTCAGCAGCTGAAGCCGGAGAGAATCATCTATGGGCAGACAGGCTGCCACCCTGTAGGAGAAGTCTGAAAGACACAAGACAGATGAAAAGAGAGATGAAATAGGCAAAGCCTGAACAAACCCACACGCTTATGTGTCTGTGATCTATCGGGAATAAACTGAACACTGGCTGACCTACGGCATTCGTTGGTAGGGAGTCATCTTTCAGGTTCTCATCCCATTCGTGGAGTTGTTTCTTCACTCTGTTCATTAGCGACTCCTGTGAGGTGAACCACAGGAAGCAGGGAAACCACCATTTACATTAACTTTACTTATTTAATGTTTATTTATACAGTAATACCTCGAGATACGAGTTTAATTCGTTCTGTGACCTTGCTCGTCTCTCAATTTGCTCGTATCTCAAAGCAATTTTCCCCATTTAAATTAATTGAAATCCCATTAATCCGTTCCAGCTCGCCAAATTCCACTCCAGTTGTTTTGTTTATGTGTTTAGAATATGAAAAATGTACAGTACCTGTATTTATAAATGACAAATATTGTATTAAAACATACAGTAATAAAAGAGAATGTTAAAAATAAACTGGTTTTATTATAAAGTGTATTATTTACCTTGGAGATGCGCACAGAGGTTGAGGGAGGAGTAAACTAGCGGAGGAGTTAGGAGGAATATGAGACGCGGGGGAAACAGAGCACACGTTGTTGTTGTGGGTGTTCAGCGGCGTCGGTTCGGATGTTCGTTTCTCATGTTGGGGATCTTTGTTTCGGTGGTGTTGGCTCGGATGCTTGTATCTCGTATCTCAAAGATTTGTTCGTATCTCAAGGGAAAAATTTGGTCGTATCACAGCTCGTATCTCAAAAAAGCTCGTATCTCGAGGTACCACCGTACTAGAAAATCCATGCTATGCACATTGACTGCAGTACTCACGGAGTCATACAGTGCATACACCCATGGTGGCCATGGTGTCAGACTGGCACAGTGAAACTTTCTCTGAAGATCCACGGATGCACCATGGAAGAAAAGATTTTTTAAAAAAAATTCAATGGATCAACATTTTTTCCAAAAGCATCTCAACATCCACATCTAGTGATTTCCATCCCCCTCCCTTCTCTGACTGACAAGTACATATTGAAAAGCTTATGCAAAATGTGCATAGCTGGTTGTTACATAAACTATTCTACTGTGCAAAAATTTAGATGGTGATGGGCTTGTCCCACAGAACACATACAACTATTAATGTATATTTGTTTACTTGTTTCCACACCAGTTTGTACACTGGGGCATAATGTAATTGCACTGTTGTGTTTGTAAGTATGCCTTGATTTTCTTGCAATGACCAATGGCCCCCCATCCCCACCTGCCCGGCTCGGATTCCAGTGTTACTTGCAACTGATACATTAAAATAAATTTCCCTGCAGGAAGATCTAACCTGGTGGTATGTATTCCACCAGCACTGTGCTTGTTTGCAGTTCTGAGTTGGTGGTTTGGAGGAAGGATGCATGTGGAGCCTGGACAGCGGCGTCAGCTGCACGGCAGAGAGGGGATCTGGAAGGACTTTTTCTGGAAGGATCTGCACTTTGGCTTGTCTAATGCTGAAAAGTACAAATGGTGAAAAGATTAAACATGAGGTGTACTGGCTGAATGTTATAACTGTGTGTCAGAATGACTGTAAATGATTGATCACAAAAAGTAGCTACCTGCACATTTTCGCTAGAGTTTAGACATACAAAGTGCAAGAAATTCTTCAAGTGGGACCACAGACATCCACTAATATTAATGCAAGATCCAATCATGCCTGAAGATAATATGCAGTATTAATCTGTGTCTAATGAACAAACTGCAGCAGTAAGTTTCCCTTTTTTCTGCAGCAGGTTTTAAAACCTCAGGCTGAGATGTAGCACATTTAAAATAACACATATTTTGATGTAAGTATTCAAGAAAAAAAATCAATTTACTGAATGACAGATTTAATGCTTTAATTGTTAAGAGTCATACCAGGAGGTCATCAGGATAATCAGGAGGTCACCAGGATAACCAGTTTAAGTGAATTATATAAGAACAATTGGAGAAAGATGGAAGAGTGTCTTAATAAAGCTTATGCAAAAGGACAGAAGATCACAATAATTTCCTGGGCAGGAGTGAAGTAAGAAATCATGATCTACACTATGACTGCAACAGTGAGGTAGAAAGCCTTACTCTATTAATACCTTATTGTTTAATCTTCAAACAACCCTTCATTTAACCAGGAAAAGTTTAGTTCACATCAATTTATTAAGACGTTTGTGGCAGACGACAGCAGCACAGATTGACAAGGCATATAAAAAAAAAATAAACATTTAGCAGTTTAAGTTTCTAAGAGCTGGCTTTGTAGCATTTTGTAGCACTACGCCTGAATACTCTCAGGAGGTTTAGGCAGGGCTTAATTTGAGCCGGATCTAGCCAGAATACGCTCCGGCACAAACGCTGATGTGGTGGTCATGTTTTTTTTTGTTTTTTTTTTGTCAGGCCAGTGTTTGGAAATTAAAATCAATATTGCCCTGTTATGCACACAGTGATGTTTGGATTTACTTAAAGGGGTTAGTACCTTGGTCGTGTTTGTTTGTGTGTATGTGCGTGTGTCTGTGTGTGTGCGTTCCATTACTTCGAGCCCCCCTTTTGAGTCGCCGGAACCACCACCCCTCTGCGTTCTGGGACCTCCCGCTTTACAAATTAAGCACTGGGTTTAGGGCAGTGATTCCCAAACTTGTTTCTCAGAATGTACTGCCAGGCATGTTTTAGATACTTCCCTACTCCAACATATCTGAATCAAATAAAAGAATTTCTTGTCATTACGTCTTGCATGAGCCTGTTAAAGACACTTTTTTTTGCATAGGTGTGTTGAAACAGTGAACATCTAAAACATACAAGACAGACTGGAAAACATCAGTTAGAACACTAAACAAAAACAAGCAGAAAAAACTTTACTGCACCCCTCTTAATGCAGCCCTCTTAAAGTTACATACAGTAGTTTAGCTTCATCAGGTTATCTGTATTAATACATCTTCATTACACATCCCTGTACTGCTTGCAATGCATATGTGACTCGCATCCGACAGTCAACAGCACCAGTTTTAATAATTGACTTATTTTAAGTAAAACTATCATAAAAACATAAATGTCCCTCGTTGCAGGACAGTTGCATTAAACCAACAGACTCGATGGATACTGACTATGATGTTTTTTTCTTTTACTTTCTGTAGATGGCTTTACAAAGTTTAGTCTGCCCTCTAGCTGTGAGCTGTTTAAATTTTTTTTAAATCAAATGCCATAAGAAGGCTGGTCAGAAACTAGTTTGTTTGTCTGTTTTTAGGTAAATACACATCTAAATAACTTTATTCTGAAAAATATTTTCATTTGATGTGCTGCACTGAGGGGTTAGTATCTGTATGTGGAGTGAAAGTAAAAAATATTGTCATTAACACCCAATCTATTTTAATCATCTAAACCAAAACTGACTTTCTTTTGTTCCAGAAAATCAATGTATGGATGGAGCCTGCAAGAGTTTCATTATACCCGAGTAGCCAGAGCCTTAGCACCTGTTCACAGATGTACCATGTTAGTATTTAATTTTGCTTTGTTTTGTGAAGGGTGAAATCTTTGTGACATGCCTTTAATCCAGGAAGTGACAACAAACACTTATTCGTTGACCTTTTATTTAACACTTGACTTACCCGTCTGCTTGAGTTCTTATCTCGTGAACCTTAAATCTCTGCCTCCCCACAGCTTTCACTTTGACTGTTTCAATTCCATATTCTTGATCCTCTCGGTATGCATAGATTTCAGCTGTTGTTCCAAACTCTGCCTCTGGGTTACCTGAATCACTACAGAGACACATTAGCTATTATAATTATATATTTAAAAAAAAAAAAAAAGAATAAAATTAATGCATCTTCAAGATCCCCATTTATTGATAGGTTTTCGGCCCCATCTCATTTCAAAGATATATTTCCATCTCCACACACCTGTGTGCAAGCACAGCGAAAGTGCGGTCTTTCTGTATGACACTCCTCATCATGCTGACCTCCTGAGGCCCGAAGAGCTGCAAGGGCAGCGTCTGGCCCGGCACCAACATCACAGATGTGTGTGGCAGCACAGGAATGGTCTGGCAGCTGTCATCATCATGGACTGTTCTGCCGTGAAACTCTTCCATGTCTGAACCCAGGTACTGCCATCACAGGGATTAGTGTAAACACAAGACCAAAAGTGAAAAACAGTGGGAGAGTTCACATGTATATATTATATACAGGGAGATAGTTGGGATAAGAGAGGGGGCAGTAGACTGCTCACAGCATGAGATGTGGGTAAACTGGGGTCAAAGGTAATGGTGTTGGGCTTCTCTGCTTCATCACTGTCTCGATCTTCAGTCTCCATGTCACCGTCCTCCTCCTCCTCATTGCCTGTCATGACATAAGTTTATAATAAAACAGTAAGGTTAGTTAACTCTTCTTTGTCTCCAAGGGTAACTTTAGATGCAACAATAGCATCTTAAAAAGTACCTATACTTGTATGTAACAAGATAAAGAAAACGAAAGCACGGAGATCATTGAAAAAAAAGTACCAGGATATGCTCACTGACAGTGGCCTGTGTTGAAGATAAGCTAGTTAGCTGTAAGCAGGAGGTGATGCACGCCGTCTCTGTGTAACACCAAACTGTAGTTTTATTTTTTACTTTTACCTGGTAAAAGCTGTAGTTGGTTCCCCATGTTGTCATTAATATCGTCTTCGCCTCCACCCCTCTCGTCAGCCATATCCTTGTGTTTACAATGCTAGCTCTTCTTCTACGGTGTCTCGGTCTCTGCACGGCAGCTTGTGACGTGCTTTCCGGTTAAGGGTAAGGCTGCTCGAGAACTTCCGCCGAGCTGGACACCTTTGCGGATATTAGCTTTGATTTATATCGATTTTTGTGTATTTTGTTGTTTGAGTGTCGACGTTTACCTGATGTCATGACCGCAAAAAGAGCTAAATTGTCTTTTCAAAGGGAGGACAGCACAGCAGGAGATCACTGCTGTGTACCGCAGTGTGCAGCATCGGCTAAGTTTAATTCCGTTATTAGTGTCTATACTTTTCCTAAAGACATTGAGCTACAGAAGAAGGCGCGAAAACTTAACCATTGCAAATCACACTAGTCTGCTGCAGTATTTATGAGAAAAAATATACCAAGATAAGACAGCAATTTTACACTTTATTATTGCTGTGCAATGTTTTTTTTTTTTTTTTTTTACTGATAATTGAATAATAGTTTGTGTTGATAGGGAGAACATTGCTTTGGAAGTCTTTCTTGCTGTTTAGTTCTTTTCAAATGCTTGCGTTTCTATTGGCAGTTTTTATCAAATTGCAACAATCTCAGTTTTCCTTTTCCACTACTATACATAACATATGTATGTTATGTATATACATACATGATACATAAACAACCCCTTGCCTGTACATACTACCACAACTTATACATACAACTTTGCTACTTTCACATCACTGTGAACCCCTTATTGTTGTTGCTACCTTAGGATCAGTTCATGGCTTAAATCTTTACACAATATCACTAATATTTTTGCAGTCTTTCAGATAGTGACTGCAATATTTTATTTTAATGGTTACTTAAGTGTTGAAATTGTCTTCACTGTGGGAAACGTATTCTCGATTCCTTTGCATATCTTGTACATGTGAAGAAATTGAGTGAAGCGGACTTTGATTAATTTAACAAATAATGTTCCGTAAATTGCCCCAACCTGAAAAAAAAAAAAAAAAAAAAAAGCTCTACCATATTCCTTATTAGATCACCTTTTTCCAAACAGCATGTTTTACTGCCATTGCTGGGATTCAAACCAATTCAAGTAATTACCTGGAACTGCCCATCTGGACAATATATGAACTGTCCCCGTCACAGCAAACCTTCAACACAGACGGAAAGCAAAGCTTCCACCTGAACTAAAATGCAAAGGTCAACATTGTCATGAAATTGACATAGGACAAAAGGAAATAATCTATTCGCCACCATCCTTAAATGTTTTAAGACAAATACAGTAAATATACAATATCCTGCATACTTTGTAATCCAACCAGTATCCCTGATTCAGGTGTAAAATGCATAACCAAAATAGTTTGAATTTTTTTTTTTTTTTACTATGACATTTAACCAGATGGTGTTTGAGAACAATTTCTCATTGAACAATTGCTTCAAATAAATTGCTTAAAATGCTAAGCAGAAACAGAATTCTTGATTGAGGAGAACAATCCCATTTAAGTATATGCATTTATATTTAGACTTATTTAGCAAGTTATTAAACAAGAGGCTGAATCGCATGGAAACTTATGTGTTCATTTATTGTTCAATACACCACACGACAGTTGTAAATAAACTTGATGTATTATGGTCCATGAACAAAGCAGCTGCAATTGTGATGCATCATTCCAGCATCTTTGCCATCCTCTAGTCAGACAGCCACATCCTCTGCAGTTGCCATGGTGATGTGAAATCAGGATTTGGACCCACTCTGCAGACAAGCCATCCAACACCATGTACAGGCTGTCAGTCCTCAGGAGGCTCAGATGGGATCACAGCTGGTAAAGATGAGGGCTTACTTTGACCTTTGCCTCATCTTTCTCCTTTTACGCTTCAGTCTGAAGAAAATAAAGCGCAACTGTCAGGAAAACATAACCAGCCCAATACTAATGCAAAAAGTGCACATATCTGGGGTGAGAAAAGAGCAATATCTACTGCATTTACACTGTACAGTAGAAATCTAAAAAATATTTTAATTCTTTTTTCAACATAATCTGTGAAAAAGGCGGAATTAATATATTTGGCCATCTCTAAAACCATTTTCGTATTCTAATATTCCTCTATTAAAGACTGTCGCACTTTATCTAGTTTAACATCTGAAACTATTCCATGTAAGAACATCTGCAAAAGTACAGTTTGACAACCCTTAATTTAAACAAGCAGAAGTTCGCAGGATCACTGCACAAAATAAATGCTTACCTGCGCATACGTTTCTTCCTCCACTTAAAAAAAACAAAAAAAAGGACCGATTAGTATGAATTCAGAACAGCTAAAGCATATCCCATGTTTACACTCAATGTTAGATAACACGCTTTTACGGTTTCACATGACAAAACTGTAGTCAAAACGCGGTGCAAACGGTGGACAACACATGGCAACGGGGGTTGACCGATGAAACAAATACAGCATACACCAAGACAGGCCTTCTTTTTTGCATCACAGGTTTTATAGTCTTATACACATGCAGCACTGATGAGCTATGCTCGAAGTTTAAGACTCATAGTAAAAAGTGTCAAGCATATAGAACTGAAAAACATTCCAAGCCAGCGGGTATAAGAGGGAAACACGGGAGGTGCTAATCAGATGCTAGCTAACAGCACTGAATGGAAGAGGAATCAAATCACCAAAATACGAATTATGCTTCGTTATCTTACCTTGGCTCTCATCGTGTGGAGTGGTTTCTGGAAAAGTTAAACAAATAACCGATTAGTAGCTGCAGATGAAAAGTAATACAATGTGATTCAAATGGATTTTGTTAGCAGTGAATTACAATTCCTTACCTTAAGCGAGAAGAGCAACGGAAAGAGGATGTGACGAAGAAAGAGAGCGGCTTTTATAAAAGAACATGACATCATGTTTGAGCGCCATTTACCAGATTTCAGCCATATGGGAAATGTAGTCCTAACCACAGACATAATAACGATTTTTATTGAGATCTGTATTATGTCAATGGTCCTAATGGGCAAACTGTGTGTCTCGTAATTTCGTTGATGGATTTTTTAACGTCTTTGTTTAACATAGTTTCCTTAAGAGAGTAATTGTTGACTGACCACTGTTTTTTTGGGGGGTCTTAATTAACCTTAATTAACCCCGTGTGATATCCTGACAGGCAGTTTTTTTTAACGTTACACATTTCTATTTAAAACCTTTTTCAACTGTTACGCTGATTAATAAATAAACTGGTAGCAAATGAAACCTTTTATTTTAAATTATTGTTAATGTCAAATTCAAAATATTTTAAACATGGTTTCAGCTTGTTACTTCAAATCGTAATTTAAGATAGAAAAACCTAGAAATAACTGATGTTATGTCACAATTTAATATGCTTTATTTATCCTACAAAATCCTGCAATAAATAGTTTGACTTCTGTAATAAACAACATGCACTCTGGACATAATACCATCCAATTTTTTAAAATCAGTTTTTACCTCAGTAGAAAGTGTTCTCCTACTTATAGTTAACAGGTCACTGGCATTAGGAATTTTTCAGAAGTCACTAAAGATAGCTGCCATGAAGCCACTCCTAAAGAAAAGAACTCTAGAAGCCTCTATAATGAACAACTATGAACCTGTCTGTAACCTCTTTTTTTATATATATCCAAGATTATTGAGAAAGTTGTATTACACTGGCTTGAGGAGTCCTTCAGGGGCCTGTCCTTGAACATTTTCTGTTCAACATGTTTATGTTAATTTTGGGTCAAATATTACAGAACATTAATTATCACAGTTACTCATACAATACACAACTTTATGTGTCTTTGTCAACAGACGACTGCAGCCCAATAGATTTACTGTCAGTGTCTGGAGTGGATAAACACCTGAATTATAGTTCATTTTCTACAATTAAAATAAGATAAAATTGAGATTACCCTGTTTGGTAGCAAACAGAAGAGTGTCAGCATTGGTCAACACCTGGAGACTCAGGCTTTTAAAACACTGACCAAGTTTGTAACTTATAGACTCAGATCTGACTTTCAGCAGCTGCATCTAAGCTGTCACTAAGACAGCTATTTACCAACTCAGAAATATCAACAGAAATTAAAAGTTTAGTCTTCCAAAAAGACCAAGAGAATCTCATCCATGTGTTCATCTGCAGTAGGCTGGATTACTGTAATGGTCTTTTAACAGGACTTCCTGAAAAGATCATTAAACATCTGCAGTTCATCCAAAACGCTGCTGCTAGAGATTAAACCAGAACTAAGAGATCTGAACATGTCACACCAGTTTTAAAATCCTTACTCTGGCTTCCAGTCAGTCACAGAATAGATTTTAAAACAGTACTGATCATTTACAAATCCCAGATTATTTTAGGCCCAGAATACATCTGTGATATGATCAGAGAAAATTAATGTAGCAGAGCTCTTAGATCCAAAGACCCTGTCAGCTAGTCCAGACTAAACATGGAGAAGCAGCATTTAGCTGTTATGCTGCAAACAAGTGCAACAAACTTCCAGTGGAGATTAAACTTTCACCAAATGTAGACAATTTAAAATCCAAATTAAAATTTATTTTCATGCACCTATGCATGAAATCTGCACTGTAACGTTTAACATATCTTACTTTTAATCATTGTAATTAACGATTTTGTGATTTTTATTTGTTGCTGCCTCTTACTACTCTTAATGCTTTCTTTGCAACACCTGAAATGCTTTTATGTAAAGCACTTTGAGCTGTCTTGTAGCTGAAATGTGCTATACAAAAAAAAAACATATCTTGCTGTAAGCTCTTTAGTTACAGTATTTTCTTGAGCATTGTTACCAGAAGCTAACCAGCAATAATTCAAGGTTGATTTAGTACGTCTTGAACTAAACAGACTTAACATGCCAGTGAAGATGTGGTTAATTGGCCAACAAAACAGAAAAACAAAGGGTATGAAAACTTTTTTATTTCATTCAACTGTTCAATTGCCCAGTGGTTGACTTAAAAAGCCACATTTTGCTTTTGGACAAATGTGACCCAACATTTTCCCAGACCCTAAAATAAAACCAACATTAAACGATTTCACTCGTCCAAATCACTTGAAAACTTGCCTCAGACATTTCCCCAAACCTAATCAGTTATAGATTCCATGCTTCACAACACTAATGAAATAGTAAAGCAAGTCATAGGTGTCACTCGTAAAAAGTTTGTTCTTCAAACTGTAACAAACATTATAGATTTCCTTCATTTTCATAAAAGGGGAATGGCAGTTAATGTAGCAGTTTGTTCCCATAAATCAAGCATTTGTTTACTTGCTTGTATAATAAAAATAATCATTTTTATTCCTTGGTTTATTGCTTTAAAATCTAGTGGTTAAAACATTGCAATTACAGCCAAAAGTGTGTTCATAATAGAAGTTCAACCACGTGTCCATACTACATATCTGTGCCAAACAGGTTTTAAAATGTTAGTTCTATTATACATTTTTTTAAACCATCATATTTATATATGTGCAAATGATTGAATTAACCCTTTACTGCACAGTATAAGAAAATTAATCATTAAATTGTGAATATGTTCAATTTAATAATGAAATGTATAATAAAATCATAGTCTTTTGAAAACCACAAATGTACGAGACCAAAACATGTACTTAGGATGTGAATGACAACGTAAACCTGTGTAAATGGCTTGAATGGACTTTGCTGTTGAAAGGATACGTTCCACAATTCACATTGAAGTAATACAAGAGTCCATAAAGACATCTAATACACAAAGAAACAAATATGATCCTGGTTTCTCATAGCTGGGGATGTAAAATGATTCAGGTCAGATGATTTCCGTTAATGCCTACACATGCCTAAGCTTCAAGTTCACTTAAGGAAAAAGAATGGGGGGAAAAAAATACTGCAAACAATACAAGCATGAGAACAACTAATACAGGTTTAAATCATAAAATAACATTTCCTGCAATTTAACATTAGGCAACAAAGTTTGAAAACTAATTGCAAATGTCTTTATTTCCTGGTTGAGTTGGGAAAGAAAAGTCAAAATCTTAAAATGATACTTTCCATCAATGCAGAAAAGGGTTAAACAACCACGTGGGATTGTCAGGTTTTGAACTGATGCTTATGCTTATATGTATTCACCAGCTGAATTAGTCAAAATTAATTCTTAAATGTAATGGGCAGAGAGCTCAGGGAAACATATTTTCTCTTTCTTCTCTTTGGGTCTTGCATGTCTGTAAAGGCAGTTTTTATTCAGCGGCTTCCGTGTCCTCAGTCGGTTGTCCAGTTGCATTTTCTGCTGTCTTTGAGGCCTGAGGTAGGTGGGTTACATTAAAGACAAGAAACTAAATGTCAGAATTTTTATCGGGGTTCATGATCTAGTTTTAGTCTTATTTATGGTGAACCCAGAATACAACCTATTACAAACCCATTGTTATTAGAATATATTACCTTTTTTTTCTTTTTCTTCTGTGTTTTACGGCTGGCAGAGCTTTGTAGTAAAGTCTAGAGGAGAGATTAGACGTTTTGTTATGAAGTGAATAAAGATCTTTAATGACAAACTGCTATTTGTGACTAAGAAGCTCAGTCTTAAAAAGTTAGGTCATGCTCTTACCCTTAGCTCTGGATCCTGAACTTCATGCTCCGACTTGTAGAGCTCTGGTTCAAAGGGTCCATTGGTGATTCTGTGAGGCCCATTGGCCATCAGCAGTACTGTGAACTTAAACTGCGCTACAAACTCTCCTGAACACAAAAGACAGAAACAGTGAAAGATGGTGAATGAGTAAAAGAAGATAAAAAAAGAGAGAACATGTTAAAAAACACTCACCCTCTTTTTCATGTAGTACACTGAAGGGCTGTAGCAATTCATGTTTGGCACACTCTACTACACCAAGACGGGCCTTGGCCTCATCTTCAAAAGCCCTGGTGGAAAAATTGGTGGCATTTATTAAGTCCTTGAATCAAAGTGTATTCTTACTCCACTTGATATCAGTTTATTTGAACCCATTATCAGCAAGGTGCTGAGGTTCCTTCTCAAATGTAAAATTCCAACCTTAAAGTGAAGGGCATGGCATCAAAGCGTCGCTCAACCTCGCTGAAGAACGTACGAGAAGTCTTCATCTTCAAACCATACTGTTTACTGGGGTCCCTCTTGTAAATGGTGGTCCTCAGACCTGAATCTCTGGCCTAAAAGAAGACATGACGTATAAATTCCTATTAGTTTATGCTTCACTATTGATTAATGAGAGCAGAATCATTAAATATGTAAAGATAAGGAACAGATCGACAAAGACACTAACCTTTCCTTCTCCAGTGCTAACTAAGACGTCCACAGCATATACTTCATGCACCTCAAACTCTGCCTTCTCATGGTCCTTTCTATAGGCAAATAAATGTGACAATTAGTGCATCCAGTATGGCATTTATCTGATATACAGCATCTTTAGTTTTAAAAACCGAATCCAGTTAAAAATACATCACTTTTGGGCTGTGGAAGCTGCCTTTCTATATGGTTTTGTGCCATGTCCTGCCCAGAGAACTAATCATGATTACATATTACAAGCAGGCACAACATAAAGGTACAAGGGACGTAAACTCAGGTGAACAAGCAGGTATTGCAGAAGTTGCAAAAAACACTTTAACCTATGTGTGAAAAGCAAGTCCAGCTTCTAAAGTTTCACAAAAACGCATCAGTACCCTGAGATCTCCTGACACAACCGGTAAAACATTTTTATTTAATTTCCTCTGCAGTTTTTCAGACAAAATGCATGCGCCTTCCATCGAGTAGAAAAAACGATAAATTTACCTTTGCTGGTCTGTTGGGTTCTGGATGATGGTTTTCTCGCCATCTATGACGTGCTGCTTTAGCTGATGAGACAGCATACCTTTAAAAAATGGAGCAAGACAGAATAAATAGGACAGGTGAACCACTCCTAACACATACTATTCTGTTTTATAAATACACAACACCTGCCACATTGCTATTACACAAAGAGATCTATAGAGAGGAATACGTACTAAAAATGTCCAAACTTTTAATAGCCACTGACCTTCAATAGGTGAGCATTTGAAAGACTGTGCAATCTTGTTCCAGGCTTCTGTCACTTGAGTATTCTGAAAGAGAGACACGCAAGATGCAGTTGAAAATCTGCTGGTTGTATATATAAAAATAAATAAAACAAATACTTGTAAGCTTGTTAATTTATGATCCATTTTTAAACCACAGTTAACTTTATGATCTATTTTGTTTCCATTTAATGGAGGCAGAACAGCAAAAACCAGCAGTCCGAGGCTTTTTGAGAAAATCAAATTTTAGAAGCATACAAATGACACTTAACAGGAGAAAAATCTTGAGAAAACTCTTAGGAGTTGTCTAAAGCCGGATTTATACTTGCATGGCATCTGCATTTAGTCGGTTACACCTTACTGCGTAGGCCCGTAGAGACTTGATGCGCACCTCTTCCAGATCTGACGGGCACCTGTGCTTGCAGCGTGATTGAAGGAAGTACTCCCTTATGATTGATCAGTTTGTGATCGCGTGTTTTGGGATTTCTGGAGATTCTTGCTGAATTTGTGCGGTAACAACGCCGTAACCCTATGCTTGAGTGCGAGAACACATTTTACCAGCGTCAGCTGCGCCGGCCCTACCATACGCAGACGTCACATGAATATAAACCCAGCTTAAAATCTTCTGATGACCTGGACCAGTCATTGTAGAGAATTTATCCCCAAGGTCTCCCTGTAAGCAGATGTAAGAATGAGGTTCAATGTACCTGGTTACCAGGTTTCACAAGGCGTAAAGCCGCTTCTGCACACAGATGGGCTGCTTTGACAACATCAGCTTTTCGTCCTGCAACAGGGTTTTCCTACAGAAACAAGGAACACCGTTCATACCTGGGACACAAAGATGCAAAACTGCACACACGCACATTTTTCTCTTTTAAAAAAAGGCTCTCACCTTACTGGCTCCCACAACAAAGCTGTGAGCGACGTTGCCAATGAAGCCATCAACATGAACTCCAAGATCTCTGTACGAAATAAGAGAAAAGAGTAACATATAAAAATAAATAAACAGACGCCAAGATCATGAATAGAAAAGCAGTAAAAAACCAATAAACAGAAAGGAGACTTCCAGTGGCTAAACAATAAAGTTAAGACAAAAATTGATCAATCTAATCTGCTATACCCTTTAAGTGAAAGATATATTTGAAGGTGATTTTCTTTTTTTGGCTGCTGGAATATAGTGAAAGAGTTACGGTTATTTTAAGCACTGGTATATCAGACTGTAATAAACAGAACAGCCATGACCAGCCAGATTCTCTAATGGGTGTTTAAGTGGAAAAAAAAACATACAAACCAGCTGTAGTTTTGTGAAAGCTTGTCATTACAACACTAATCTACATACTTAAAGTACTACAAAATACACAGAGCAAAATACACTGCAGAGGACAAAGACATTAGTGGCAATACAACAAATAAGATGACTTCTTTTGTCAAAGTACAGCACTGCATTAGAAAATGTGATATGGGATTTAGTAAATGGATGGACATCAAGGTTGAAATCCAACATTGTTGCAAAAACACCAATTTCAAGAACCTTACTTGTAGTTTGCCACACAGGACAGACAGGAGGACAGACAAGACTTTGCTGATCAAGCAAACAATTAACTTCAGTGAGAAATCTCCCACATACAAGCCAAACTGCCACACAAAGAGGGGGGGGGGGTGGGGGGAGAGACAACACACTAAAGACACATGTAAAAAGACGGGATAACATTAAACCAGAGCATGGTGCCTACATTTTGACCAGATCTCCATCTTTAAGTATGTAGTCAGGGTCACTCTTCAGGGGAGAGAAGTGGCATACACAGTTATTGACTGAGACGCTGGTGGGAAAGGCAATGCCTAGAAAGGGAAGAAGAGAACCACCAAGTCTTCATTGGAAATAATCCACAACTTTTATCATGAAAGTTACAAAAGTAAGGAGGATGGGACACTGTCGTCTTTGGTTTTGTTTTCTAAATACTCTATAAAGCTAATCCAAGGTCTGAGAAATAACAGCAGCAACAGCCTGCACAGATGAATCCAGTTAGACCCCCCTCCGCTCATTCAAAGACAACTTATAAACTATCCCATCTTCCCCTCACCTTTTTTCATTTCCTTTTCCTTCTTGAAGACCTTTCCAGTCTCAGCCATGATATAGGCGTCTCCTTTCTCACACAGGCTGAGCACAGAAACGCCGGGTTTTGCTGCTTCCAAGACCAGACGAAGAGCCTCTGTGGTCAGATAAACAGCACATGGTTAACAGAAGGGCAGTAAAGATGGAGCAGAAGGAAAAATCACGCAGTAGATGCATCAATATAAGTTTTATAAAATGATATACGAGCAGGAACTGGTGGTTTGACTTCCAGCAATGCATCAATGAGTTTGCAAGGAAATTTAAGATAAGCCCCATAAGCACTCATGGTATTGTCAAAAAAAGAATGTATTTATAAATGGCTGAAGATATTGAAAATTCAGTGTGATAAAGCCACCCTTTTCTATGTGATGCAGCTCCATTCTCTGTTGCAACTGCTTGGCCACTTGTCATTTCCTTTAGGGACACTGCAAATATTCCAAGCATTGCCGTGATATACAATTTACCTGAGTATATGTTTTGCAATTCTGGGAGAGTTTTATATTTGTGTAAAGAGCATCTTTGTAAAATCAGATGAGATTAAAAAAATCATGTGCATGTGTTCTAATATATTAACTTTTTTTTTAATAAAAAGAAAAATTAACTGAGCCCTTGAGCAAAAATCATGATGTGAGTGGAGCCAATTTTTTGATAAATTTTTGTAATTCTGGTAAACAGAACTACAACTGTATTATTTTAATAGTAGCTGAATGTAGTTATTTGTGAAAACAGTTCATCACACTAGATTTTGTATGATTGCATGATGATAATGAATTATTTTTAAAGTCAATAAAATAGCTTAATGCACTGCAATACTCAACTTATCCTAAATTAATTTATCCATATTTTCAAAGCTCAAGTTTCAACAATTAATGAATTAATAATAATTTTATTTTTTACTTCTGAGCCGTTGTACACTATAATTAATCTTTAAAAAAAAAAGAAAAGAAAGAAAGAAAGAAAATGAAGCTGTGGTCCAGAATAACCATTGAGCCATTTTCTTCCCATAAAATGCCACCCATAACAAAGTTAATGAGAAACAAAGTGATTACTCTTTCCTCGTATCTCTGACTGCTTTCTTGTCTTTTAGCTTGTTAGCTTTTGGTGAACAGTTTTGAGCTGACAAACTGGGCACAAGCTGAGCTAGCTAGTAAGTTAGCACCCCACGTAAGTTAGGACAGCTTCCACCAGCAAAGCCTAACGCCAACGATGAGTGGCAGCAGGGAAGCTAACACTGGACAAGTTAGCCAACTAAAACCGAAGAAGCTGCACCTGTTAGCTAGCCAGTTAGGATAGCATGCATGTGCTTCAACTGTTAAAACCACATGGCTGCTGCAGTTACTGTGTTACATTAGCTGGCTGCACGACGGGCCGAAAGGGCGTCCTGTCCAGTCACAATTAGTTTTCATCAACTTACGGTTGGCGATGTCACCACCCATCTTATATTTGGTGACCACCAGATCTTCGGCTATGGTCTGCTCTTGCTCCTCGTCGGACATCTTGGCAGTGGAGTTACAGTCGCTCGTGGGCCCGGCACAGTGACAGTGCTCCAAAACTTAGCTCCGCTCAGACCGCAGCTGCTCCACGGGCCTCCTGCTACCCTCCAAGCCCTCCCACTTCACGGTGACGCAGAATGATGACGTAGACGCCAGAGAGCGCCAAAATGAATGAATGGCTGTCCAAAACATACTGTACTTCTTAAAATGTTGAGGTTTAACGGCTTTAATGCGTTTAGGACAACTTTAACATAAAAGTTGCACTTGGAAATCGAAGAAATCCCACTTTAAATGACAAATGATTACAGGGTTGGTTACAGTGATTTGGCCAGGACAGCGTTTTTTCACCAGACATGTTAATGGAAATAGAGATGGGATTTATGGCTCTTTAAAGGGAGCCGGATCTTGAGGAGCCATTCCTTTCAAAGAGCCATTCAAAAGTCTGGCTCGTTCTTACAATATCTTGCAAAATTTAACAACATATAAACAAACAATCAAAATATTTACCTATATAAAATCTACTATACAAGATTAAAAAATTATAGGAAACTCGTTAGATACACCTTATGGTGCCCCTGGACACATCATCAGTGATGTAACCTGGGATCACAGGGGGTATCGGGTCTTTCAACAGTTAGACCCCCTCCTCCAGGCGACCCAGCCAGGGCTGATCAGGCCCCGGCTTGTGTCCAGGTAGCGCTACCCTACTTGCCACGCCTCTCCCCTCTTGATCCACAACCACCAACATATAGCAAACGGTTGAACACTGTTGTAGACGGTGTTTGACACCGTGTGTTGTCTACAGGTCCTGCACTCCCAGCACCTGACTGACTCTCCACAGAAGCCCTGGGTAATCATTGAGGTCTACAGCATTCAACAGTTAAAGAAGACTTTTGGATCTGCGCCAATGATCTGCGCTCATTGTTCCTCTTGTTGACAAATTTGCACAAAGTTTGCACTGTTTTTAGTACAATTGCATATTATATTGCTGTGTGTTGGATTTGTCATGCATAGATGTAAAATTTTCTCACTACATTACTTGAAGATATTTTGCCACAACTTCAGTGTTTTTATTATATCACGTGGCATGTGCATATTCTGTATTTTCTGTTAATGAAATTTTTTGTTTACTGTTGTGTTGCTACTGTTTATTCTGACTGAGGATTTCAATAAAATCTACTAACAAAAACTACAATCTATGATAAAAAGTAGAACTGTCAAGCTTCTAATCTGGTTTACAATCATGTATTCTTTTCAGTGTTTATCTCCACAAGATTTTTTTTTTAAATCTCCACAAGATTTTTAATGTAATTTAAATTTAATATAATGTAATGTAATTTTCATTTAAAAAACTGACACTGGTTATTTACGCGCATAAGAGAGGCAACAAAGAGTCAAAAATGCCATTAACACACTTTATTATTCATGTTTAAGTCATGTACAAAAAACTTGCACATTTTTGCTTGCACAATCAGTACGAAAAAAACTTCCAACTGTCTACTGTACACATACATCATCGTCATCATGTGTGTTATCCTCTGTAATCAGCTGATCACATTCTTCTCTAGCCGTATGTGTCCTCTCTCTGACCGCTTCCCTCTTCACCATCAGATGTCCCCTACTCACTCAGTTGCTGACTGCTTTTTTCACCAGCATCAGATGTCCCCTCCTCACTTAGTTGCTGACTGCTTTTTTCACCAGCATCAGATGTCTCCTCCTCACTCAGTTGCTGACTGCTTTTTTCACCAGCATCAGGTGTCCCCTCGATGTGTTGCTCTCCAGTGTCTGCATCTTGATGGACCCCTATCTCTGCTGCTTGCAGTGTCTCAGTCCTCTGCTGATCCCGTCTACGTCGCCTTGCAGAGAGTGCGTTTGTGGGTGTAACTGATGTGTGTCCTAGAACCAGGGATGGTACACAATATGGATCAGCCTCCATCATTTCATAAGCTGGTTGACCTTCAATCACATATTTGGTGTTATTAAAAAAACTAGATAACATTGGATGCTTCCATTACATTTCACAATCTTAACCAGTCCAACCAGTTAACCATCCCATCAGATCTCATAGAGCACTCTTGGTATTTACCTGTATCTTTAAAATCATTCACTTCGTGACATTTTGATTTAGGATGGTTATATAAACACTGATTTTAACACAGATTAACCCAAAGTGAAGTTAGCCAATGTGAATATAGCAACTTAAGACAGAAAAAAAAACCCATACTGTACTTCGTGAAATGTTGAGGTTTAACGGCTTGAATGCGAATGCAAGGAACATTGGCAAATGAAGGAAGATCTGAATCTGCAGAGTCCTGTACAGATGGACAAAATATAACAAATTCTTACAAAATTAAAAATATTAATATTAGTTATTATATTCTGGTTAGGAGCTTGTGTGTTCAACTACAATTGCACTTCTATAAAAGACTCACTGTCATGGACATGTCATGCCTGCTCCACCTCTACCAGTCCGCTCATCTTCACCAGCCTACTGATTACCGGTTCTAGACTCCACCTGTC
>JBAMHW010000003.1:26431890-26444490 GCA_037177495.1 Rhadinocentrus ornatus
TCTCTCAGCTGGCCTGGGAACGCCTCGGGATCCCTCCGGATGAGCTGGTGAATGTGGCCGGGGAGAGGAAAGTCTGGATTTCCCTGCTTAGGCAGCTGCCCCCGCGACCCGACTCCGGATAAGTGGCAGAAAATGGATGGATGGATGGATGTTAAGACAGTTGTGAAGTCAGCCTATTATCACTCAAAGAACATATTGATAATAAAAGGACTGATGACATGGAAAAACTTGTCCATGCATTTATCTTTAGTAGACTGGACTACTAACATCCATCAGACAACAGCAGTTAGTCTAGAGGGCTGCTGATAGAGTCCTCACTAAGACCAAGAAAGTAGATCTCATAACTTCAGTCCTTAGATCTTTATAACTGGCTTCTTTTCTATCAAAGAACTGACTTAAAATCCTGCTGTTATTTTACAAAGCACTAAATGGTTTAGGACCAAAATACATTCAGGATTTCTGGTTCATTATAAGCCAACCTTGATTCTTTAGGTCATCATGGTCAAATCTACTTTCTGTTCCCAGAGCCAGAACTAAACATGGAGAGGCAGCGTTCAGCTTTTATGCTCCCCACATGTTGAACAAACTGCGGGTCTGCTGAAACATTCAGCAGTTTTAAAATCAGGGTTAAAAACTTTTCCATTTGCTGCCTTTTATCAAAACAACTGTTAATTCCTCACACTGGAACTTTATTTCTTGCATTTTATCTATTTTATTTTAGCTTTTTTTTCTTTATGTTTTATTTAATTTTTTTTAAAGTTTGTTTCCTGCACCCGTCTGTAATGCTGTTAATGTTTTATGTGAATCACTTTGAATTGTCTTGTCCATGAACACAAATAAACTTGCCTTGTGGGCAGTAGACCCTCCCACAGAAGTGACTATGCCCAGTCTCTGCTGTGCGAAAGAGGCCACATTTCTTGGTGTTTTCCCTCACAGTCCTCCTGTATGGCCTCTTTGTTGTAGGTTGTGGCCTGCATCTCTGAGGGCAGGACAACCTGATACAGAACCACAGATTTTCCTGCCTGTATGAGGGCATCAGTTCTGTTCATCCCTTGGTCAGCCATTCAGGGTGGGTTCCATCAATCAACAATTGGGCCATCTGTGTGGCTAGGTGTTCATGGAGAGAAGTTAGCTCCTTTAACAAGTAGATCATGCCCAGGCCAGTTGCTGTCCAGTTCTTCATACTAAGATTCTTTGGTTGAATGTCTGCCACTGTGATGGTTACTGGACCTTGTTCGTGGAGGGTGCTGTTGTATGTTTTCAGATCTTTTAACCACTGTTCTTCACTGTCTTGTGATGCTTCCTTACTTCATAAGCCTTTCCAGTATTGCTTAGTCCTCAGCTGTGGCTGATTAGCTCGTTTAGTATTACCCCCTATTTACACTGGGTGCAGCATCCCAGAAGCGCTTTGTCGCAGCTCTCCACTAAATATATTCGCCAAGTTTATTTTTGACTGAGCGCACGTCCAGAACACGTCAAACTTAGCAGTTCAGATAGGGGCAGACAGGAAATCATACACAGGAGCAGTGTGAAAGCTTCTGGTAATTTTCAAAGTAAAAGCCCCCATGCAGATTTGCCCTCACTTAACCATGTAAACATTACATCTTTAATTGGTAATGAACTGTGCTGAACAGTGTTTTTGTTTTTTTAATTGTGGACAACGAGACGTTTATCCTGGAAGTGGAGAATCATAAGATCTTACATTCACCTGTGATTTCATGATCTAGCAGATCAAACTAGGCTGACTGAACAGCGGAGCAGCTGGAATGCAGCGCGCATGCACCTGGTAGAAATGAGGTGTTACCCTTCCACTGGAATTACACTTTTGCTGGTTCAGTGTAGAACAGCCAGTTTATAATCCTGGTTCCAGAAAGGAGTGGGTTGTTAAAACACCCTGATTCTCCACGGAGGCGACGTCCATGTGTTGCTCCATTAAATTTGTATTTAGTCTTAAAGCCCCAGTGTGTAAGAATTACTCCCATCTAGTGGTGCGCTAATGTATTACAAGCAACCGAGTAGCGCTCTACTGGAGCCTCATCGTTTAAGAGCGTTATTATGACTACAGAAGCCTCGGAGATTCATAAATGTGAAGTTCGAGTGTCCCGTCAGGTAATGAGGAACAGAACGATACATTATTATTATTTTTTTATGCCAATAAGTTACAAGCGTGGCCTCAATGTATTTAGTACCAAGCTACTGCTAATAGCTAATGTTATGCAATCACTTTTTGTGACTTGCACACTCAGAGATCATCTGATTAAGGGAGAGAAAGAGGGAGTAAAAGCAGGGCATTGGACTGTCAGCACTGCTGCAACATTACTCTGTGTTTTATAACAGGTATTTCAGCTGATTTATCCAGGGAGATGGGCGACGTATTGATAGAAAATAATTTTTATCTGAGAGATATTTTTGTGCTAGAATGCTGCGGTTCTGGTGATTAAATCACGCCGAGAAATTGGTTTAACTTTGGACTATTTAGTCTGACTAGAAGAAGGACAACTACCCCCACCTTGTTGACAAATCAGCTGAAATAAAATATGAAACACGAGGAAAAGCTCTCGGAAAATACGTCTGAAAGAATCACACGGTCACCTACTCGTATGACTTCTGTGAAGAGTAACAACTGAAGACTATTACAACGTAGCTTTTCTACTGTAGGCTAACTAACAAATTAGCAGTTTCTGCCGTTTTATATAGCAAGTAACAGTAAATGATCCCACTTAAACGGGAGGATAAAGTAGTTCCTGGACCACCCTGCCCTGCTTCTAACATAACGCCAAAATAAACTTCACTGTTAGATTGCACTAACTCACCTATCCAGCAGAAAGATGCAACCTCCGTGTTAGCTTTATAGTCCCTCTCCTCATCAGCTGCCACCATCTGGTAAATGCTCCACCGATGTACACTCTTATTTTCTCTTGGTTATTATTTCTTTTTCTTTTCTTGGCTCCGTCTCACGGGCAAATGGTCCTCCATTTCAATGTAAGCTGGCCAGCTGAATGATCGGTCGTCTTAGCTTGTTTACACCACCCCCGCGCTCTCCCCCGAAACAGTGGGGACTCGCAAGTAAAACGCACAAGGCCAACAAGTTTGTCCACTTTCGGCTACTGTATTCAAAGATGGCGATGCAACATGGCAGCCTCCAGTTAGGTGCGCCGCCACCTATGTATTTATAAACATCTAATTCTAAGCTACAAGAACACTTTCATTTGGATGGGATTGTGATTAGACTTTGGTAAAATACGTACTTATGAATACAATTCTTGATTTTTGCTAACAAAACACCAAAAAAGCTACACACTGTACCTTTAAATCTATTATTAGAGCCAGCCGGCTCTTCTTTTTCATCTTGCATCTCCGTCATAACAGAGAAATGACCAATGTATTGGGGCTTTTCATGCCGTGCATATGATAATTGCGTTACACATAATAATGCAATTAAAGTGTAACTGCACACCATACTTTTTGTGTAACTCACTGCTGAATTTGAAAAATGCCTGAGCCTGCAAGACTCACCTACACCGCAGAGCAGTCTTTGAGGTGGAATACCTTTCCCCTCCTGATTCTCCTCAGGTACACATGAACAAGGTGGTCCTGAACCATATCAGTCTGAGCCGTTGGCGCTGTTATGCTGGCCTATCAACAGACTCAGGAAAGCTGTGGAGACTTGCAGCAGGTTGTGGACCTGTAGAGGGCGTTATGAGCCTTTTTTTACCCACAAAATCCCGTTTTTTAAATACACTAAAAAAATACTAACTTTATCAACAGTGTAAGTGATTTTCATCACAATTAAGCAATTCTGTGTTGTTTACAATTTAAAAAATGACATTTTTAGGTACACTACCCCTTTAATTACACAGAGGGCTGCATGGTGGTGTGGTGGTTAGCACCGTGGCCAGCTGGTTGGAGCCTTGGCTGGGGGAGCTTTGAACGGTGGCCTTTCTGTGTGGAGTTTGCATGTTCTCCCCATGTATGTGTGGGTTCTCTCTGGGTACTCCGGCTTCTTCCCACCATCCAAAGACATGCATGTTAGGTTAATTAGTCACAGTGTGAATGGTTGTTTTTCTCTGTGTTGGCCCTGCAATGGACTGGTGACCTGTCCAGGGTGTACCCTGCCTCTCACCTACTAAATGCTGGGTTAGGCTCCAGCTTCCTGACGCTTATTGACAAAGCAGTATAGGCAATGGATGAATGAATAATTACATAAATTAGTTACTGCCATTAACGCGTTATTTTTTGACTGCCCTCATATATATATATGATGATATGTGAATACATGTAAACTGTGTTTACACATGTTTATGTACATGCTCACCCTGTCAGACCCTATACTGCACATATTCTGAATTATTATTTGTGTGTGTTCTTGTTTGTAACCATATGTGTGCTTCTGCTTACTGCACCTGTACTGTTGCAACTAAGCAATTTCCCCACTGAGGGACTAAGAAAGGTTTTCCTATTTTATATGTATATACACAAATTGTATTTGTTCATAATTGGTGGTAACTGTAAAACATTAAGTTTAGTTCATGAGTTGCGTTTGTAATGTGGATGTCAATTAATGTATAAATTTGCTCCGAACAGCTGTTCAAAGTATTTTTATTGAGTATGAAAATGTGTTTCATATATCATCATTATAAGAAGTCTCAAGAGATAGTTCCCCACAATGTCATTTGTTCTCTAAAATATTTCATTAGTTCACAATGTAAACAGAAAAATATAGCTTGTTATCTGTTCTTTTTTGTTAGGGTTTCAACACTCAGGGCTATTAATTCCTGAAATCCCTAACATTATAGGCCTTTTAAAATACATGGAAGCCCATTTCTTTTAACATAATATGAAAAGAATGATCATGTATGTTATCATGATAAACGTTCTATAAAAAAATTAGCTGCTCAAAGTAAAAATATTACAAACAAGAAATCACATTTTCCATATACTGACAGAAGTCTATCTAAAAATTGTGCACACTTTCATTCTTGACATTCTGTAGAAGGAGGCAAGAATGGGTTTGAACATCTGGCAAAAAATATATGTGAGCTGCATAAAGGTATCTTGAATCTATATTTACACGTGACAAAGGTAGTGATAAAGATCAGAAAAGTGGAAAACTATGGCTCTCTGTGATGTAATTATTTTAAAAGTTTAGAATCTTTTTTTTATTATTTTGAGGTTTGAGGTTTATTTATTTTCATTTGTATATTTTAAATTGTCCACAATAAGCGTCTAATATAAACAACAGAGGTACAATTACAATCACAAAGATTTTTTTTTATATATTGTCATAGGCTACATTGTGTCTTCTCATTATGTTTCCTTTTTAGTTCCTTCATTGCTGTGTCCCAGAGATGAGATTTAAAATGTTCTTCATGTGGATACTGCATTGGGCTTGAGGAACATCCTGCTGTGCCAGTAGCCTGGATTGTCAAAAGATCTGTCACCAGCAGCAGGTTCTCCCATCCCAACTCCTGCTCGCACTTTCACGTGGGGGTTGAACCCAGATGGAGGAGTCTGTGTGCCATCCATTGCTCCCTCTTCCTCTCTTTGCATGTTCTGGTACACTACTGCATCTACAGGTGGTGGGGCAGCAAAGTAGTCCATGTCCTCATATTCATATACCTCACCATCATCTCCCCCCTGAATCTTCAGCTCCCTTTTGTCTTGAAGAGCTTGCCGCAGCTTTGGCTGTTTGTTTGTGTAATGATAGTTACTGTC
Source organism: Rhadinocentrus ornatus (assembly GCA_037177495.1). Classification (NCBI taxonomy): domain Eukaryota; kingdom Metazoa; phylum Chordata; class Actinopteri; order Atheriniformes; family Melanotaeniidae; genus Rhadinocentrus; species Rhadinocentrus ornatus. The sequence goes on from JBAMHW010000003.1 coordinate 26,437,606, forward strand.
CTCCACATATTCATCCTCCTCTTGCTCCTCCACCTTTCCTCTCATTCTCATAGAAACTGGGGGTGGAGGAGGATCACGTGCGGGAGGGATTTCCTCTTTTTCACTTCCTCTGATGTCCATGTATTCATATTCAACTTTGCTGGATCCCTGCTGCTCTGAATCAGAGTAGTCTTTGCTCCTTGTGCGCCCTCCTCTGACTTCCACGGACAGTGTGCTTTCAGAGGAACAAGCCGTTGCTTGTGATGACACAGAGGAGGTTCGTTTCTTGTTCGACTTTGACCACTGGCCATTGTGCCTCTGCGAGACAGACGTCACACTCATCTGATTGTTCATGTACTCATATTCTTCATCATCTGGGTCATCCAAGAGACCTGAGTGAGACTTGCCTATTCTGCCAGGAATGGCTCGGGATGACAACAGAAGAGGATCTGAAACAAAACAATGATGGATTAAATTATGTAGAATTTTTGTTTCATTTTAACACATTTTATAGCTTTGCTGAAGCCATAAATCCAGTTTTTGAATGTATTTGGTATAGAAATTGGCTACTGTTTTAATTGTGAGGTGATAATTAAAAAGGCATTTGGATATCCATCTGATTTTTTTACTTTTTTTTAATACTTTTAAAAGAAATCCAACAACAGTGATGATACCTCTAAATGTAGCTACATGCTTTTCATCACAAAAGAGAGAACGCAGCAAATTTGCATTTTTTACAAGCATCTTTATATCTAAACATTATTTCACATTTACCACATTATATGATATCTAAAAAATTATAAAATCATGGAGTCACCTCTTTCTGGGGTGCTTCCAGGAAGTACGTATCCATTCAGGTCTTCTTCCTCCATCTCTAGGGAGGGAGTCTCTGGTGGTCCACCGGACATGCTGTCTCTCTGTGACACATAAGCACTGTCCTCTCTGTGGCGTCTTTTCAAGCTTCCTGCCAGTGAGAAGTCCTCGCTCATCTCCTGCTCCACTGCTGTCCCACAGCCCTCTGAGCTCTCAGACATAGTGCGTGCAGAGTTTAGTCGAGAGCGAGACTGCCACATAGCCTACATAAATAAAAAACATTGTGAAGTTAGAAATCTGACAAAAGTTTACATATAATTTAGTCTGACGGTGTAAAAGCTTGTTTTAGCTACCTGTACTGTATTGTCAACACCTGGAGTCATAGGCAAGTATCCAGTCCCAGTTGATGGATTAGGAATTACCTTAACCACAAACGAAAAAAATTAGATGTAGATAATAAAGGCCAGAAAGCATCTTTCAGAACATAAACTGGCCATTAGATTGACTGAGAATTGTGTCTCATACTCTCTGAGTGTCCATCCTGGAAGGACGACAGACACTTCTGGACAGGTCCTCTAGATCAATTTCTGCATCATCCAGGTCATCCAGGTCTGCACTCCGTTGGGTAACTTCATCTGGAGGTGACTCCTGTTGGCTGCAATCCTCCTGACAGACCGAGATGATACACAGATTGCCATATTGCATGAGCAGCGAATTTTTATTTACAGTTAAAATAATTTAAAATACGGTATTGATCAAGCAAGGAAGGTCTTACTTTGATCACAAGGTAGCGGGGAGGGTCTCTGGCCATTTTAGTAAATTCACTGGCCAGCTCCTTAAATGTTGGACGGACATTCTCATCAATCATCCAACCTGGTGAAATTAAGAAGAAAAATATCTGTAATTTGGCACGTTTTTTTAGGTTGTGCGACTCTAAGAGTCAGGACATCAAAATGTAGTTACTTACACTTAACCATGACCATGTACACATCAATAGTGCATATTTGAGGCTGGGAAAGACGCTCGCCCTTTTCCAGCAGATCAGGAACCGCCTGTGGACGCATTGATGAATATGGTTCTGTCCCATAAGACATCATCTCCCATATTGTCACACCTAAAATGAAACAGAGATGCTTAAAGTGGACTGAAAACGGATGGACACATCTATATTTCAGTTTTGAAACAGTATATATTAGTCTGAAACTTTTACTTGATGCTCACCATAACTCCAGACATCGCTCTGATGAGTGTATCTGCGAAACAAGATACTCTCCAAGGCCATCCACTTAATTGGTGTCTAATAATAAATAAATAAAAAGGGTTGAAATATGTGAGAAAAATTTCATAATCTTAATGAAAATTTATTTGTCTATAGGATCTTTTTTTTTTTTTTTTTGCAAAACACCTAACCTTGACTTCATTGTAAAAGTATTTTTTGTCATCAGGATAGAGCAAGTCTGCAATGCCATAGTCTGAAATCTGGGCCGTGAGATTATTGTTCAGAAGTACATTTCTGGCAGCCAAGTTTCTGTGGACTATCCTGTTCTCCTCCAAGTGATTCATACCCTGGTGGTGGGAGGACAAGAACATGCTCAGTGGAACATGTGCATATATGAAAAAAATGTACATCCTCAGAATAAAAACCTGCTAAATCTCTTGGTTGTTTACCTTTGCGATTTGAACGCACCAGTTGAGCAGTCTCTGTGGACTGAGCTTGTTCTTGTTGTTCCTGACATGCTCCAGCAGGGAGCCCTGATTGGTGAGCTGGGTGACAAGCTGCAGGCTCTCACCAGGACAGATGCCGAGTGTCCTGACGACGTTAATGTGGTTCATGCTTCCCATTGTAATCATGTGCTGCAATGACCATTTAGGTAAAATCAGTGGATTTTATTCAATATCAACAGCATTCTTGGTTTAAAGGAGCATTTCACAAAAGAAAAGCCAAAACATTCAAATTACTGACAAGAGAATAGTCTCTACAATGCATTGTTCTGCCGATATTCATGTGAGTTCAATTTGTTTTACATGAAGGCTTGGGGACCACAACTGAGAGCCTAAGACACGCACCTGGACTTCAAATTCCCCACATTTAAATGTAGTCAAGTATCTAGTCCCAGAACAAATTAAATCCCCTGACATGCCTCCACTTCAGGTTTTGTGTGTGGCCTGATGAATAATGAAGTATATGTGTTGGAGGTGTGACCAACACAAAACCCGGCAGGTTGTTATAGTTTTGTGGTTGATTTGTTTTTACTTTACTTAACCCACCCCCGTCCCGGTCTCATTTTCTTACATCTGTCAACTGATAGAAAGTCTGTCGCCCAATGCGATCATGAATTATCTTTATGGCAACAGGCAGCTTTACTGTGTCTCCTTCAGGAATCCAAATGCCCTGTGAAGTACAGAAAACAAAGAGATGGTTTCAGAATTTGCTAAATAAAAATTGAATGTGCAAGATGAGAATTTTACAGAAAACCGTCAAAATAATAAGTACCTTGTGCACAGATCCAAAAACTCCATTACCAAGCAGCTTGATCTTACGCAGATCTGTGGGTTTCAAGATTCGGGCTTGGATTTTCTCTTTCTCCTCCGAAGGCTCAAAATTCTGTTGGTACACATAATAACGTTAAGAATTATAATATAACTTAACACTGACCTAGCATCAGCATAGCAGCACTATGAAACATAAAGCAAAATTGCTGACTGACTTCTCCACTCTCCATGTATCTCCTCATAGCTCGCTTGCGCCGGATTGCGAGACCTCGTCGGTACAGAACAGTCAAGATGAAAACAGAGAATGAAACAAAGACAAAGGCAATCGCTCCCAATACGATGCCTGTGGTCGCTTGTCTAGTGACAAAAATGAAAACATGTACACACTCAGCACTCGATAAAGAATCAAATCTCAAAGTGAAATATGTTTGGATGAGAAAAGTGTTTACCCAGAAATGTATCGGGAAGACAGCTCCACACAGTCCCTGATTCCTGGTCCAGTACACCTGAATACAGATCACAACACTGGTCAGCTTTAGAGAGAATAGCATGTGTGTGCCATCCAAGGTTTCTGCTCAATACTTACCCTTGGCTGCAGTTGATGTGGCATGGTTCACAATGGCCCTGCTTGTTGGGGTATTTAAAAATGACTTCCTCCCCACCCATCACACCCTCAGGACATGAGGAGACACAATGTGGACCATCCTGCAGGCTAGCACATGCTACACACTGATCTGCTCCCTTGACAGAAAAACAATAAAATGAGCTGACAAGATTAATTAAAAGCTCAAAAGAGAAAGAAACAGTTCCAAACCACTGAAAATCTAGTATACAGACATGCCAATTGAGATGTCACTAGGGGGCAGCAGTTGGCTTAAACTAAAAGTTACTTCAACTGATGTGAACTTAACCCTTTAAGACATGTGAGTGTTCTTCTACCTAATTGCTGCAGTATGGGCTAAGCCCTGTTATGAGATGATTAGTCATCGAGAATAACATACCAGGCCCCTGCAGGTCTCCTTCCCCTCTTGGACCTTACACTCATGGTGACAGGGCATACACTCCCCTGACTGAGTAGCAAACTCCCTCCTCTCCCTGCATTTAAAGCAAAAGGTCACTTTCTTTCAGCAGTCTGACACAATCAACATCATCATTCACGTTAAAGCACATAAACAAATTATTTTCTTATTGACGATATTGTGCTTTTTTAGGAAGACTGACCCAGTTAAGAACAAGCAGTCTGGCACACACGTCCCTTCCCGGCTGTACTTCTTACAAGAAACACACTGATCTGGCCCGGGACCCCAGCAGCCATCAGACGAGCACAGAGGATCGCATACATGGCCTTCATTAGCTACACACACAGCAGAGGAGAGAGAAATTAATTCGACAATGTACCATAGTCATCAACAACATTAAGAAAAATGTTAAAAACCATTACTCACAACAGTTAGTTGGCAGTCGGTTGTCTTTGATGTCGATGTGCTTCTGGCGTCTCTGCCGGGAGTTGCTGTTTAGGATACGCGTCCAGTTCACAGTCTGGTAATAGCAGAGATTTTCGTTCCCTGTGATGTAGACACCACCATCGTTGATTCTCCGAAGTGAGCGTAAGCCAAGAGAGGTCAAGGATTTGATCCTCATCACCAGGAGAGAGTAGCCCCTGAAACAAAAAACAAGCAAGTCAGTGTGTAGAATAGAAAGGCCTGACAGAAATAACTTTGTTCAAAAGGATATAAAGTTGATTAAATGTTACTGAATCCTGAATTTTTTCATTTAAAAACCATCTAAAAAAACGTGGCTCATATTGTTTGTTTTTTCCCCCCACACATGCAAATTTAAGTTTTGCATTATTTTTGTTGAAACTATAAAAATCTAATATGCTTTTCAAATTGCAAAACTCTACATACTAATAATTTAAAAGAGAAATAGATCTAAATAAAATTAGAGTTGAATATTTCAGTGCAGCAGTAGGAATTTTCTGATTACATTACATTACAGTCACCTAGCAGATGCTTTTATCCAAAGTGACTTACAGTGGTTAGGCAGTAACGTTAACGGTCTTTCCCAAGGACCCAACTGGAATGTGTTAATATTATATTTATCCCCTGGGGAAATTGACTGCTTTACCAACTGAGCTATCCAGCCACTTTTTTGTTTGCCAAATGCAAGTCAACATGACATAAAGAATAACTTGGTTTAAATTTCTTCATTAAGGAAAGTCTTTGATTCCACAAAACACAGCCACACCCCGAAATTCCGCAATTTAACACCCAAAACTTAAAGGAGGGAAAAAAATTATAAAATGAGTGTACACAAACTAATTATAATTATAAGCCCACCACCACAAAATCCCGGTGCAGAAGCACTTAGAAGATAAATTAAAATTATTGAGACAAAAAAATGATCATGCGAAACTTTTACTGTACCTTCTAGAGCTAACTCCTCTAAACAGGGTAAACATGTCACATAAGAAGGAAGTGAAGAGATACAGACACAAACACAAAAAAAAATCAGTCATATCAGCAAACTGCAATTCAGGATACAACAAAAAATGGCCTTGATTGACTAGAAAAAAAAAAAGTAAATTCAAAGAGTGAAAAAGAAAAAAATCTCACTTGTAAAGAGTTCTGCCTTGAATTGTTTGGAGGTTGGAGAAGACTGACAAGTCAGACATGCTTTCAGGCCACGACTGGATACTGAGGATATCTGATAATAGAGACAATGTGTTTCAGAGGCTTTATCAGATTGAAAATAAACATAATGTGACACTAATTAAAAAAAACAACCTCCACATACTTTAATAACTGACTGACTCTCACCTGTGATCTCCTGGACAGTGTTGAAAATTTTTAGTTTTTCTGGATCGAGAGCTGGTATGCCGACGTACTCATCACTTTCAAGAAACAGAGACAAAATAATCATCTATAGCAAAATACCATACTTTGACATGTGGATAAAATACTTAATGACTTGCTAGTCATAGTGTAACCTGCACTGTACTTTACAAAAAGGACTATCAACTACTACAAGAAAGAGTTGTATTTACCCTTTTATTCCTGTTACCAGGAAGTGCAGACTGCCCTGGATCTTAGTGCAGTTTATAAAACTGTCTATGTTATGAGCATCAACTGTTTGTCTGGATTGACTTCCAGTGCCATGACAAGCTGGAAGGAAAATAAAGAAGAGAATAATTTTGTCTTCCTTCTTTATGGGCAACAATGTATTTCAAATGGTACATTTAAAGCTGTAGTTAGAGATACCTTTTGGGCAGAGGCCTACACAGGGCTCACATCGCTTCACTCCATTTTTCTCCACTTCCATTTTATCTGATGGGCAGTTGCTCACACATGAGCTGTCGTCCACAACAAAGTTTGCTGTTCAGAAATAGAAAAACTTGTGTAAACCACTACAAGGCAGTGCAGCTGGAGCTACATTGAAGCTTTAGTAAACCTTTCTAGCATAAAATCATAACATAAAATCTGCACTCATATAGGAAGAACGGTGACTGTTTTCATATGACATGTGTGTGTGTGTATGTGTATGTGTATGTGTATGTGTATGTGTATGTGTATGTGTATGTGTATGTGTATGTGTATGTGT
>JBAMHW010000003.1:26444590-26486284 GCA_037177495.1 Rhadinocentrus ornatus
TGTATGTGTATGTGTATGTGTATGTGTATGTGTATGTGTATGTGTATGTGTATGTGTATGTGTATGTGTATGTGTATGTGTTTGGAAAGGTTTTGGGGGGGACTAACCAGGGCACTGGGACACACAAATAGAGCCATACTGGTACTTTGCATTGGGGTTGGGCTCCATTTTAAATGTTTGCTTGTTATAGATCAGAGTCTGAGGACACTGAGGCACACACGATCCCGAGTTGTTGAATTTCTTGCAAGCCTGTAAATGCAACATACACAACTTTGATAAACACAACAGATCATTTTACAGCAGATTTGGTCATTTATCCATAACTTTTAAATAAACAACAAAGCAACAAATTTTATCATAATGCAATATTATGCTGGAAAAATCTGCATCCTGGCATTCACATGATATCACCTCCCTATATGCCAACTGCACTCCCCTTCAGTGGCAGCCTCCCTCTACAGGACAGCAAACAACCCCATGATAACAGTTTAAGAGGGACCAGAAAAAATATGGCAGTCTGTAATGTTTCCCCAGCCTCCAACCTCCCCAGATAACAGTCTGATGGGACCAGATGTTATCATCAGGAGTAAAGTATAATTTACAAAGGTGCCACACTGTAAACCAGAGTCCGAAGCCAAAAATTGTCAATGTCCCAGTCCCACGGCCATATACTCCAGAACAGTCTTAGATGGACTTTGTCAAAGAACTGACTGGTTTGAGCTCCTTTAGTGATTTATTCATGTCTCTTAAATGTGAAATTAATCTGATGTAGAGACATCTGGTGGTACAGAACCACTATGTACATGTTCATATATTTAATAATCTTTTGGAAAATGCATATGACAGCACAACCCACGCTGAATGATTATGACCTCTTCTGATATTTTCAGTATGCCACCTAAAATTGCTTTAATTAAATTTAGTGAGATCAAAACAGGTTTGTAGTCCATTCCTTTATATTCTTTAACTGCAGTTCACTTAGATGCTCTTTTTTGTAACTTTAGTATTAGCCCTTGGAGCTGATAGCAAGACGTAATAGCTGTACAGTGCAAGTAAAAAGTTTGAACACACTTTCTTATTAAATCTGATGGTGGTGTCCAAGCGTTTTACTGATAGTGTAAAAAATCCTACAGAAACTTCATACTCACAAAACAGTCTGTATCAAGGGAGCCCGTGCAGCCTCCAGCACACTCACTGTGGCAACATTCACTCGGGTTTTTACCAAAGCATCGGCCATTACACTGAGGAGCGCACACTGTCTTCGTCACTGTAAAACAGAGGAAGCATGTTGATCCATCACAGCTATGTCAGCAGCTGGAAACTGGTGCAAAGATGTGACACACAAATGCCATTAATACAAATTAAAATGTAGGTTATTTACTGAAGTTTAAATAAATCTTCATCAAAAGACTTAAAACTTGAACTGTCCATGACTCATTTTGCATATTTGAAACACCCAGGGCAACCTGTTGCTTTACAGATCTGTATAAGTACATGGTCAGTGAAGTGTGTACAGTATAAATAAGGGTTTTGATGTCACTCACAGATCTGGCATGTGTCATTTCCTGGTCCCCAACATGGCACGTCTCCACATGCTTTGTCACAAGGCTCTGGAATTTCAATCTACCATCAGTAAATGCATTTATAAAGTAAACACAAGCTGAAGTCTGAAAGCAACTTTGACAGTCTTGAAGGCACTCATGTTAGCCCATACACTGAAAGAGTTCTTGGTCCCTGCAACTATCCCAGTTGTCCATTACCTTATTTAATCAAAGTGTCACCTTGTTTTGCTGAGCTGCAGTCAAAAAACAGTTGAAGGAATAGTTTGCACTATAAATACTGTATATCTGTAAAACACCCAACTTGTTTCTCTCATGTCTTGTATTTATATTTTGATGAGAAATAAAATTCTGGTTGCCCAGAGATATATTTGCATTAAACCACATGTGCTCATATGTGTATTTATCACAATTTGGACTCACTTTCGGGACCATTGTCTTCAATCTTTAATTCAGCTGCTCCATCCTTCACTATGTCCAACCAGTTCACCTGCGGGGCGTAGCTCAGGAACTTATTCTGGATGATATTGACACCTCCCTCCAGTATCTCTGTGGTCGCCACACATGCAAATGGGGAATGACAATTAGCAAAGCATGCCTGGACAGGCCTATGACTCATCCCATCAAACGCTGCCACTCGCTGTTTACTACATCATGTACAATCACAGGGTAATCTGCCAGAGCTCATGTTACAGCGACAGTTTGGCAGTTGAGCAGAGACATTCCAGGGACTTCTCCGAGACTACACACATCACTGCACAGTATTCTAAGGGTGTGGCTGCGCTGTGTGTGAGTGAAAGCGCCAACAGTAACAGAGTGCACATTCACCTCTTATCTGCTCTACTGTATCCTCTCACACTTAAAACACACACCATACATGATCTGTATACCTGTCAGGTGTGTCAGGCCCAGCTCTTGGACACCATACTGCCCGCCTTTTTGGTAGTTGACCATCACAGCCAAAGCATACTTGTTCTCATATAGAGTGGTGCCTCTAATGACACGCAGGTTGTCCAAAGGTAGGCGAGTGAAATCATTTAGGGCAACCAGGATGTAGCCGGTCACCTCCTTAATAGACTGCAAGATTAATAAAACACACAAAACAACAACAAAGAATAAGATAAAATGCAGGAGTTAAAAAAATCTCTTTCTTTCCTGCTTTGGCTGAACAGATTGTTTTCAGGGTCACAACCTGGTAGCACAGGTGTGTCTCAGTCATTAAATTAGTCACCATCAAGGCAATGCTATGAATAAAAGACCAGGAGAACAATATAATGATCTCATAGTGACACAACCCTCTGCAAACACCCACTGTGTGATTACTGGGGAAAGCTCACATGTGGGAATGTTTCTGGCATTGGTTGATTCACTTCCATGTCCAGACTGGTTAGTAATTCTTTTTAGTGACACACACTCTGTAAAAGGATTACTTAGAATCTGCTCTCCATTGACTGTAATGTTGATAGACTCACATGCAGGAAGCTGAAGTCTCTGCTGTGTTCCATCATTGTAATCTCAAGGTTGCCCATCACAATGTCACAGCCGGTGTACATCTTCTTCATCAGGTTGTACTGGATCTCAGAATTTCCAGTTGTGCTCAAGCCATTCTGGGTGCCGGAACAAATGACCACTGGAAAGGCAAAGAACATGCAGGATCTTTTTAGCATATATTTTTATATTGTTTTGGTAAATGGTCTGTACTTAAATAGTGCTTTTATCCAAAGCAATTCACACACACATTCACGGCGGTAGCTGCCATGCAAGGCGCTCACCACAACCCATCAGGGCATCAATGTATATCAAATAGTACATTTGAAGCTGTTAAATAGTTAGGGATACCTTCTGGGCAGAGGCCTACACATTGCTCACATCGCTTCACTCCATTTTTCTCCACTTCCATTTTCTCCGATGGGCAGTTGCTCACACATGAGCTTCCATCAACAACAAAGTGTTCTGTTTAGAAACAGAAAAAAATTGTGTAAACCACTACTAGGCAGTGCAGCTGGAGCTACATTGATTCTTCAGTAAACCTTTCTAGCAGTTTTACAGCTGGAGCTTTATAGAAAGCAAACATTAAATCTCATATAGGAAGAACAGTGGTTGTTTTTATATCAGTGTTTAAGGGGGGTAACTAACCAGGGCAATGGGCCACACACATAGTGCCATAGTGGTACTTTGTATTGGGGTTGGGCTCCAATTTTAATGCCATCATAGCCTGGGGACACTGAGGCACACATGATCCCGAGTTGTTGAAGTTCTTACAAGCCTGTAAAATGCAAGACACAAAACAGTTATTAAAAATAACAGATTCTTTCCACCTGTATTGTGCCTCACTTACTTTTGTTCCAGCAGATTTTTAGACATTTTACGACAAAGAAAGCAATATTTTCTTTTTAGTCCTGTTTCCAGGAGAGAGACATACCAGGTAATAACCTCATTTGTGGGTATATTTTTAATCATTTATATCTTTTAAACAAACAACAAAGCTCATTTTGTCATAATGCAATTTTCTGCCAGAATAATCTGCATCCTTGCATTTACATGATATAACTTCCCTACATGCCAATTGCACTCCCCTTCAGTGGCAGCCTCCCTCTGCAGGACAGCAAATGTATCTTAAAGGTGAAATTAATCCAATATAGAGACATCTGGTGGTACAGAACCACTATGTACGTGTTTATATATTTAATAATACTTTGGAAATATCATGTGACAACATATCCCACACTAAATGATTATGACCTGTTCTGATATTTTCAGTATGTCGCATAATATTGCTGTAATTAAATTTAGTGAGATCAAGTAGGTCTGTTTCTTTATATTCCTTAACTGCAGTTCACTTAGACGCCCTTTTTTGTTACTTCAGTAATTCCATTTTCTATCTAATTTAATATAGATGTACAGTGCAAGTAAAACACTTGAACACACTTTCTTATTAAATCTGATGGTGGTGTCCAAACGTTTTACTGGTAGTGTATGTCAGTGATAGTGTAAAAAATCCTACAGAAACTTCATACTCACAAAGCAGTCTGTATCAAGGGAGCCCGTGCAGCCTCCAGCACACTCACTGTGGCAACATTCACTCGGGTTTTTACCAAAGCATCTGCCATTACACTGAGGAGCGCACACTGTCTTTGTCACTGTAAAACAGAGAAGAGAATGTTGATCCATCAAGTAGTGGCAGCAGTTGGAAACTGGTGCAAAACTGTGTCACAGATCTGGCATGTGTCATAAAAATATGACCCACATAGCAGATATATTTGTGCCAAATCCAGCTACTTATAGCACCAATGGCTCAATTTCGGCACTGGCAAGTGTTGTGTGGGCCAGATGTGGACCAGATGCCAATTGCCAACCTGGCTTGGATTATGGCAAGTCTCCTGTGGGTCATATGTGGTCCAGATGTATGTTGTTGGTCTAGACATGGATCACAGTAAGTATTATTTATAGCTCAGAATTATTTACAGGTCCTAATACAGAAGGTCTTCTTATGGCAATCTCCTTGTTAGCCGCATGTGGTGGTCATGTGGCTGAGTTTTGGCAGCCACTATGCTGTAAGTCATGGCTAAATTTGAACCAAACAAAAACGCACATTTGCATCATATTTGAGGCAAAAATCTTTTTGCTATCTGGGAAAGCTTCTTGATGAGCCCTGACAAGAAAAAAACTAATAATAACTCTTACTATTGTAACCGTACTTTTCTTGCCTTTTTTTGCTTTTGTAAGCTGCATTTTTGCAGAGTAAAAGTTAATGGAAATTTCTCAGTGAAAGGTGACTTATTTCTTCGTTACAGTAAACACGATTAGTTCAGTTTCTATTAAACACATTCTTCATTCATCATCGTGCAGCTGTAAATAATCCTTACCCACTATGCATTATTCCACAGCTGAATTAAGTGCTCAGTAAACACACTAATTCATTTTGATTGAGAAATAGTTGCTTAAAACTACAGTCCTCTCCAGTTTCAGCTGAAAAGCACAGAGTGACAGATATTCTTTCGTTTTTATTTTTAAAATTTCATGTATGGCTGACATATTCAATGCCAATACTGGATGTGCCTCTTTGTCTGGTGCGAAGTTGCATAACACAAAAAAACATAAAAAGAAAAGAACAAACTGATGACATGTGATGATATAACAAGAGAATGGTGCAACACAAGTTCTAATAAACAGCGTGGGTTTTTACAAAGACTGTTTTATGTTATTTACTATAAGATGCTGTGTTCAGCTCACTCAGCATGAATGAATGTTTTGTAACATTGTGAAACAAGTTAAGGAATCTGTGCAGCCCATTCTCTTTTCTCTAACAAATACACAAGGCCTTGTTTATGGTGTGTGGAATTTCAACCAGTCAGCGTTACTCGAAGGGTGCTTTGCTATTCAAATGTAATTTAAAGAGAGCCAGCAGAGAAAATGTAGAAAAACATTACAAGGATGGGGAACTGGACTTAATTGTTATTTTGAGTGTCATTGCGAAATTAATATTTTGCACAAATATGTAATTATTCACAATATGTTAGTACTGCCCTGAAGTCTCTTTTGGTCTATGATGGATTAAAGTAAACAATGATGGTAAATTAAAGTAAACAATACATGGAAGTTCTGTCTGCATATTCACAAAGATATGGCCACAATAAGATACCAACAGATGACTTTTTACCTTAAAAACACAAGATATTCTTCAGGGCCAGAATATGTGGCGAAAGATCAACACTAGTAAACTGATACCAATGACTGTGTCCCATCAATCATTATTCTAGGTTTAATTTATACTGACTGAGACAAACTATATTTCTATGGTAAGAGTTTAAGAATGTAAACAGGACAAACATGTTGCTTTAGAATCTGCTAAATCGCCGTCTGCTTCAACTTCAACAACTTAAGACCTTTTCTTTGCACAACATCCGTAACACAGTGCCCAAAATTTACTTCCCGTTCACGTTGTTTATATGAATATACAGAAAGCTGTGTTTGATACTCAAGGAAACTTTTAAACATGATATTTTTTGGCAAGTTGGAATCAAAAGGAGCATACTTTAAACCAGTGTTTCCAATCTGATTAATGAGAAATAAAATAATAATAATAATAATAATAAAAAAAAACATAGTTAAAAAGTCTGAACTGGCAGCATCCTCAGATGTTGTCTCAAAACTAGGAGGACAAAACAAAAAAAGTAAGTGCCACTTAAGATAATTCTAAAAATCCTTTTTTTTTCTTCTGGTGTACTAATCCTTTAACCTCAGACTGAGCATAACCATCAATTAACTGCTTAGTCATTATTACAACAAGAAAGCTCCTCTCACTTTGCTTTAGTTGATTTTTATGTTGAATTGAATATGTGCTAAATCACAGTCGTACGCAGGTCACACAAACACATTCCATCAACTGACATCTGAGTCCAAACAGAAGCAAGTAGAACAACAGGATCAACAAGGGCATAAAGGACGCATGATTATTAAACTCAATTACAGGCAGGTCAAAGAACACTGTGTGCGTGTGGATATGAGTACACATTTCCTTTACTCTTGCTTCAAGGATAAAATTTTTTGCAAGACCACATTTGTGTTTATCTCAAACCGAGGTTTAACATTACATTTCCGTTATTGTTCACGTCATGGTTCAGCACATTGCAATTTTAGATAACTATCAAAGACGTGTTTTAAATAAATTTAATGTCTTCTGAAGGAATGGAAAAACAACTCTGAGTGTGTGCGTGTGGCGATGTGGCAACAAGCATATCCTGGGATCATAAAGCCCGATATGGATTATTTTATTGTTTCTGAGGACACGGGGTTCACTGGAACGAATTTCGCAGTGGTTATATCACTCATAGTTTTCCTTTCTGCATTATGTTCGGTCGGTTAGATCATTTTTTGTTTTATAGATATTTTTAGGCACATTTTGCTTTAGAGGTCCTGTCACATCTGTGATACAGAATTTGTTTATCCTGGACCAGACTTGCTTTCCAGAAATACTACTCATACTACTCCTAAAAGCAACATCCGTGAAGTGTCAAGGATATCAATGCGATCTCTTCTGGGAAGAACATTGTTGTTGACCTCACTGAACGTCACTCACTGAACAACCTAAAAACTGTGCAGATCACCTGCGAAGCACTAGAGTGATGACAACCTCAGCATTTGCCAAAGTATACTGTTTGAATAAGCACCACAAGTGAAAGCCGAAAGTTATTTTAAATTTAGTTTAAATTAACAAACAAACACAACTGCGTCAGTTTCAAAATTGATTTTTTCTGCTTGCAATGTTGTTCAGCAGCCAGCTTTCTGAATGCATCTGCATTTTTTTCGGTTCTTGTACACTATCAGAAACTCATGACTTATAGAAAAGACTTGAGCTCATCATATAAAATGTCGTCTTTTTGGAATTTAACCTACATTGTACTGAGCTACAAGTTAATATTCCTCAGAATCTGCGTAGTTTTAAGATACCTTTCTTGATAGCTGGATTCTCACAAGGATCGTGAAAAAGTCGTCTTACAAAAAGGGTGTAAATCACAAGTTTGACAATGATACCGTATTGTATCTATTTAATGGTTTAATGCTTGCCGATATAACAAGTGCTGCAATTGTGCCATTTTGGTTGAATTAGATTCAAAAGCCAGCAAAGAATAAGAGACTATTTTTCATTTTGCTCTAACACAATTACTTCCACTTTTATTAAATCACAAAAAAAAACAAAATCTCAACATCAGAATAGATTTTATTCTTAAGCTCAAACAGATATTCTTAGAAAACAACAATCTCTTCTTTTAACAAAAATAGACTGTGCCAGATTTTGTTTAATAAATTATCAAATGTCCACATAATGTTATAGAAAACTAAAAGAATAAATTTCTACTTGTATACATTACAGCAGGATTTAGTGCAAACCTTATTCTTTTTTGTCTTAAATTAAAAAAATTTTAACCTAATTATAACAACTACAGCAGTACAGTCTGAGTTTATTATAGTAACACAACACATCTTGGTTATTGAAATCTTTTGAATATTAAACATTTTAGCTAGAAAATAGCAAATGTAAACAGTTGTACCTGTTCTTTTCTTTCCCAAATTATTATTGTATCAATGTTTGATTGATAATTTATATTTAGATCAAGACTGGATCGCTATTAGCTCACCAATCGTATCAATGTAGATTAATGTGTTGCTACACCCTCGTTGTGCAGATTCTTTCAAAATATTGTTAACAACATTTTTTTCTAAAGTAAAAAAAATTTAACCTGGTTTGGAATTTTGGCAAATTTTTAGACTTTGTTGATCGGACATTGCAAACGACTGCTTGTACAATCTCACATACACGTCCTATAATGTCTTTCAGTCATATTAAAGCTGAAATGACTTATAAACTATAGCAACTCTCGTGTATCAGCTATAGTAACTTATTTAAGATTTAGAAAAAAAAATATTTAAGTGTGTTTTACCCTTATTTGAACTCAGTATAGAATAAGCCAAGTACGCATAAATAAATAAAACACATTTTAATTCCAGAGTTTGCTTGCTATTTTTAAAAAAAATTGTATGCCACAGGGACAAAAATCATTTTATAGTAGTGGTCACGATTGCAAGCCAAATGCAACCAGCATTGGAGAACTGCAAATGTGCACATGCATTTGCACCTGCACATGCTGATATTGACCACTTTCATGCATTAGATTTCCTTTGCAAAGAGTCAGTTTTGTGACTTTGAATTAAAACTACATGAGTTATAAGGTTGCTCAGGAGCGAAGCTTTTTATCTTTAATCTGCCCTATTTAACTCCTGAAAGCAACTCACCACTATCAGTGGCGGACTTGAGCTGTTACCCTGTACTGTTTGAATTACTTGTTGGGAAATACCTGTGAGCACCTGAGAATCTTATTTTTTAAGAACCTACATAGTGCACCGTGCTTTACATGGTGCACTATGTAGAGTATGTATGCAGAGCAGGCATAGCCCACAACAGAAGAGGTCAAACCGGTATGTACAACTTTAGGACACAGTGTGACAAAACAGCAAGCTGCAGCTGTGGAAGCTGAAAATCTCAACAGGCTGAGTGGGTTTTCTCTGTCAAAGGAGGACTTTCAGTGTTGGCAGATGGATGATGGACAAAAAAGGACTGGGGTGGAGGGTTTAGAGTCAATACACACACATTGACAGACACATGAACACAATGGCCCCATTTTAAGAGCTCAGAAGCAAGTCTTGTGGCTGTATTTCTAAACCTCTCTCTGTCTACGGACTTTTTGCTCTCTGAGCTTCCCCATCCTTTACACACACTGCAGTATGTTAGACCTCCAACTTAACCCACTACTCACTACAACACACAGTATATATACTTGCAGCGTTATTGTGTCATTGTCCTTGGCACTAACATGTAGCCTAGCATATGATCAAACATAGCATGGATTAGGTTTAGCTATTTTTGTTTATCTGTTACCAAGGTTTCAACACAGAAAAAAATGAAAGGAAGAGAAAGAAAATAATAGAGGGAAGGAGATAAACAAGCTTATTGAAGCAGCTGTGACAATGACTGATGTAAGCAGAAACTTGGCACAGGATGGATACAGATTACTGCATACCTCACAACTAAGCGTGCACAAACGTGCACGCATTATCACAAAGACAGACACCTGAGATCATGAACTACTTTGCTTCATTATGGACACACTGGTTCACAGGCAGAGATTTGGTGACATTAAATAAGCTGATTTTTCTACTTTCTGTGTTCTATCTTTTCCTGTGTGCTAAACGTGACTGAACACAGAGTTCTTGACATTTGGCATCAGGTGCAACAACATCTTTGCCTTTGACACATCAGTGAATTGGTCTGGTTAAACTTTTTGGAGATTCTCAAAAATGTTAAATTAAATTGTACCTCAAGGTTAAATACTTTCAACAAGCTGAGCTCTTGATAATTCCACTTATAAGACTATAATGTCAACTAAACTGTGTCATGACAGTAAATCACTTGTTCTTCCTACTGGCACAGTGACAGTTTTTAAAATCAAAGTACTACAAGTTGGCAATCGATTGCTGTTTACTTACAATCACGTTGTGTAATTTGTTTTTCTGACTTCACGCTGAACTGAGCATGTATAATCCAGTTTCTTTAAAAACAATGCTTACTTCCAGGAAGGTGCAACAAGGATGTGAAATGAACACTGGTACTGAAATTTTGCAGGGAACAAAACAAATAAATTTCCCAACAAAATGATTTACCATTAGTTCTTTTATTACCTCTAATTACAAGACAACAATAAGACAAAGAAACTCTTTGTGGAAAGTTAAACTCTTGAAATGTATTTTATAGTTTTAGATTAAATTTTTGTATTCTGTAAAACTCAGCAAATCCATGGGGATATTGCAATGCTCATCTCCTTCACTGTGGAGATTTTCTGCACCTTCAATGTTTGCATCAAGTTAAAACTACTGTAGTGTAATGTATTGCAGCTACTGTATACGTTCATTTTTCTCATTAAATGACATGAAAATTATTTTTAAAAAGAAGCAACACTTTCCAGCATTGTTTATTTATTTGTTTGTTTGTTTGTTTGTTTGTTTGTTTGTTTGTTTGTTTGTTTGTTTGTTTGGTTGGTTGGTTGGTTGTTTGGTTGGTTGGTTGCTTAGTGGTTTAGTATTCACCAGAGGGCTTTATGCTGGAGCATGACAATCAGTGATCTCATTTTCACATTGTTTTTCTTAGAATCAAAGTCACTGGATTTACCTGGCAACAGGGTGGCAACAAGAACAAGGCCAAGGTTCACACCACTATTCAAATGACAACACCTCTCTTTCTCCAGAGCATCACAACAAGTCATTAAGTACATTTACAGAAATACTGTACTCAAGCAAAACATTGTACTTGAGTAGTGTCATTGTTTTCTACTCTGTTATGTGTTATTCATTTTACATGAGATGGAAGGGAATCCTTTACTTTAGTAAAACTACTCAATGTTGCAAAAAAAAGGGTAACATAAGCAAAAGGTTAACATTTCTATAAAGAAATATGCCTCAAGTGATTGTTACAATATAGCTTTACGCTATCATGTTAAAATAAATCCAAGATTTTAGTGCTGTCATTTTTTCTGACATTATTTGTTCCTTTAGGCAATACTTAGAAATACGTAAAAAAAAAAAAAAAATAAAATAAAATAATTTTTTTAAAATTTTAAAATTTTAAATTTTAAAATGAAACATTAAGAAAAACATCCGGGATCTCAAATACAACTAGAATTTGCTTCACTCTGACCAGTGAAAGAGTTTTGTCATATTACAAGTCTTTATAATAACACTAATGGGTCTGTTTTCTTCACTAACATATTGCCAATACATGAGCTCTGTAAGAGATGTTATATTAACCTACTTTTACTAAACCAGCCAGTTTGACTGGGCACTTGTTTCACAATCGATCCTAGTTTCGCAAAGTGGACTTAAACAAGTCAAAGATAAAGTCTTCCAGCTGAAGGTCAGATTTTGCCTGCCTGACTGTGACTGTGTATCTGGTGAAAGGCTGGGCTCAATTGCAAAACTTTGAAACAAATGAGACAAACACGATAAAGCACACAGAGTCGTGGGAGAGGTGCAGGTGACTCACAGCAAACACGTTTTATATGTGGTTCATGTGGAACAGGTTCTGCGTCTGAGGTTTGTGGGGACAGGTGCGCTCGAAGCCAGACCGACCTGTCCACGGTGCTCAGATGACTTGGTTTAAGTAGTGCTACAGCGCGAATATCAACAATAATCAATAAATAATTATAATAAAAGCTGAAGTTCTCTCACCTCCTTGTGTCTTAGTGCTGCAGAGTTGGAAAACACCCACAAGCAGCAGGACGCAAAGCACCTGTTGCACCCTCCACAGGAGAACCGTCATCCTACAATCCTTGAAATATCCAGGCTGGTGACGTTTTAAACAAACGTTGCAATCAAATAAAGAAAAAAAAACTTTTACTGTTTAAAATTCTTTCCTGACATTTAATTGGGAGACTGCCATTCAGTCCTCCACGATAACCCAAGTCGTACCCTTATTGTGTTTCTCTGCGGTGCTTTTCCTGTTAATGAACAAATCCACCATGAAGAAAAAACTGTTTGTGTTTTCGCTATTTTACATTTATCTGAGCCGTAACTTGACTTTACGCCCGCTCCGGTCTGTATGAGATGAATCTCTGCGGTTCAGTGATTGGAGCACAACGCGGAGCCAATCAGCGACGGGAGCGGCTTTTTTTTTATGTTAGGAGGGCTCTGCCGGAGCGTTGCTTACGACACCTAACCAACCAGGCTTCAAATCTCAGAAAGTTATTACAGACAGTGGGTTTACACCATTTACTGCCCAGGCGACCGAGCGGATAGCCGGGTGGGCGGAGTTTTCACTCCATTTAAACCGGGCGTTTAGCCGGGGCATCAGCCCGCGCAGATCCAACAGCTTGTTCGGCGAGAACGTCCCTTTTAAACACCTGGGTGGAAATTAGAAATGGTTCCTCATACAATTTCTGCCAATATTATGATTGTATTCAACTGCAGTAGCTAAAGTTATGTCCAAATCCAACTTCTTTATACTACATTGCTTCTCTCTGGGTCATCGCTCGGCTGACGGAAAAGGAGCGGACCCATTGAAAACCCTTTACAAGATGCAAAAAACTTTTTTCTGCTTCCACATCCCGGTGAACCTTGTTTTTAAAAACACAGATGTATTCAAGGAGCTGTTTAAACGATGCTCCAACACACAAGGTGTTAAAACAAACATATAGCTACTTGCCGCCATGCTAAATTAGTAATTTTATTCAATAAGCTACCTATGATGCCCCAACATTTGAAGAGCTTTTCTGTATCTTTTGATTAGTGTGGATATTCACAACATTTTTTGTAAAGTATGTAAGATGATCCAAAAGATGCATTGGCCTATAAACAATAGGCTATAAAGCTTAAAACTGTTTTTACAACGAGATGAAATAAATAATCTGTTTAGTGCTTCTGTGTGCACTGCCTGGATAAAAACCTTGTTGCATGTGTCATATTTTCCTGCTCTTTTGTAGTTGTTAAATAAACCAATACGGGAATAATACAAGTCATTTAAGAAATGCAGACAATTCTGTGTTTTTAACCACTGCAAAAATGCAAATGTAGATCCCAAGTGAATAACATTTTGTGATCATTTATGTCACTATTATGCACAACTAAGATTTCCATCACTTCTGAAGATTGTTAAGCACCACTCATACAAAGGAACCTGATGATGGCCCTTAGTTTTCAACATAACTTAATATTAAAAGGTGGCTATTAAAAAAAATCTTCAAACACTTTTAAAAGCTATTTCCTCAGTTTCCCTCCATATATCACTTGTGGTTTACTGGCACATTTCTCACATATGATGCCTTAACACGGAGACTTTGACCCCTCCACTCCTTTCTGCAGAATTTCTTGAGATGTAAAAGCATTTTATTGCTGCATCATTGCATTGCTCCTGGATGAATTTACCTTTGGACTTAGGACTAACTTGTGTGCAACACCTGTGTATAACAAGACCAATTAATTGCTTTTTTTGCTGGTAAACAACATTAATCCTTGTGTTAGAAAGGTCCCTTTTTATTGGTTAGAAAAACCATACCTCCCTGTAAGATAGTGGACAAGCGGGCCGAACCGCTCTCTAGAAACTGGTTCTGCTTGAATGTTCACTTTATGTCATATAACCACTACACACCACGCAAACGGCATGTTTCAGTTTCTCAGTTTCATCAAATCAGACAAGACAAAGCTATAGATTAGAGAGAAAAACAAGTGCTTAATCACCTTCTTCTTTTCCTGAAATATAAGAAGGCTGTTCTTAACCAATGGTTAATGTTTTACAACTAACAGGAAGTCAATACCAAAAGTATTTCTTCGTTTTGTTTCCACAGAAACCTGCTCAAAACCAGATAAGATTCAAGAAAACACGAGTAAATCTTCACATTATAACTGGAAACTAAAATGAGTCTATTCGGCTCAAATGGATCAGACGTTCTCTAAAAGAAAAAAATCAAAGTTACGTCATGATAACAATTCTCTAAAAAGATTATTCAAGGCATTCTGCACTTAAAACCCTCTTTCATGGAAACAAAGAACAAACCAAAAACAAGCTCTGACACTACAGGAACTTAACAAGAAGGAAGAAATTATGAACTTTGGTTTCATAACCTAAAATATTAATTTCTGGTCTAAATAGTTAGAGTCAAATGGTCAAAAGAATGGCTAATGCTAATTCCCCCTTTTGACCCAAACCCCATGTTTTTAATTATTGTAGAGACAAGATAGGTACTTCTTTTCTATGAAGATGTGGTCATCAAGGCATCCAAGAGGCCCCAGATTACCACCATTACATAATCCATGTCATGGTTGGCAAAGTTGCTTGTGTAGAAACTCTGGTTGAACTTAAATCAAACATTTCAGCCTTCCAGTAATTGAGTATAATCATCCTAGGCAGTAAAAACATTTACGTAGAAAAGCATTAAGTGGTAATCATTTCACTTATCTTATTCTTACGAAATACTAAATGATCAAGTTAACATAATAAATTAAGCAAAGTTTAATATATTATGTGTTTAAATTGATCTAAGCACTAAAAGACCGTTTTTCTTTTTGTTTTGTAGAAAAAAATAACAATTTGTTGCCTTATATAAGAGCAGTGTTGTGCAATCACACCAATCAAAGTTTCATGCATACAAACAAAATAATTTACCACATAAAATCTTTTTTGTAGAACTTATAACAATACAACAGCATGTAAAGTGATAACACAGCATAGTCTCTAATATGTTTAATATGTTCCTTTTCCAGCCAATTTCATAGTAAAGATATTCTTTTAGACTGCCCTCTCCTGGTACAAGATTGTAACTGCAAGACATTCTCTTCAATTTCCTCAAATAAATAAAAGATGTAAAAACGCAGCTTTGCAGCAGTAATGATGACACTCAGCTGGAGACAGATCATACAGAAAATGGGTTTATTTGATATACAGCATGATCTGGCTGTCTTACATCACATACAGATGTCTCCATGCCTTCAACTCTAAACATTGGCTTCACTGTGTTTAATTCTACTTATGTAACTATAACAGTACAGAATTAATCATTAGAGATATATATTTTTACATTGCTGATTATCATTGTTTCACAGACACAGTCTAAATTAATGTTTATTTTAAAACCCAATAAAAACCAAAGAAACCAACCATTGAATATAATTCCTGTACAAAGTAAATACACTTTATGTCAAAACCTTTGCTTGATCATCGTGAAGTGTGGAGCAAAGTTTGCCTTTTAAGGGCATGAAGAAATAAATCTACAAGTCACTTTTTCATATAAATAAATATATTTGATCACAAATCTTTACAAAACCAGCTGAGAGGAACTCATTCTAAATATAAGGCCACATAAACCAAACTATCAAGTTCTTGATGTAATGTATAATAAATGCTGGGCATGAAATGATCCTTTAAACAAGTGGATGTACAGTGTGTGATGCTGTTACTGGTGTATGAGTAGTAGTACTCATGTGTGGCACAAGGAGATAAGTTTTATTGACATAAGTCTGTGGATTCTGCTGGTATCAACAGTGATGCAGTCAGTCGCCTGTTGTTCAAAAGTAAGTCGTGGACATGCTGATGAATTTCTTCAAATTCACCAACAAAATGATATGTTGACCCTGCTTTCCTTCACATTATGGAGACATATCACTGAAAAGATGCATGTAAAATAAATATAGTTACAGCCATTTATAGATTCACCCACAATATTCACATTAAGTAGCACATCTACCCGTGACAGAATCAACCCCTGATCTGCATTACAATAACACACAAGCAAGTTTGATGTAGTCTGAGTACTGATATGGACACACAAAAAGACAGACAAGCAGCACCTGTACAAGGGGGCTGATTCCGAGCTTCAAGCTGCCACACGGGGAGTAGAAACACATCACAGATATCAAAAGATAGATGTTTCCTGTGCAGTTACAGAGCTGTTCGTGATTAATAATACACTGAATAAGCATGTATGCAATAAAGTACTTGCAAATGAGAAGATTTATATAATGTTGGAATGAATCTGTAAAATATGGTTGTTCTTAAACATGGCTCTGTCACCCTGCAGGATAGAAAACAAACAACAAAAACAAATAAAAAAGAAAATGGGAATGGCCTCTGACATACATCTGTTAAATTCCTGCAGCAGTTACAGCCTGCAGCTGAAAAACATAAAAGTCAGATCTGACTGATTTCTGAGTGGGTGGAGTCACACGTGATTCTTCACAGCACCTAAAGACTAACATACCGTACACTGCACCTAAGGACAAGAGGTGGACGAAGGAAAAGAAGTGTCTGCTGTGATTGCTTACAGTTAGTGTGTATTTGTGTGTGTGTGTGTGTGTGTAGTTAAATATGAACATCAGAATCTGTTTTCAAATACCTGCTGAAAACTATCACAAATAGAGCAAAACTGAAATGGCCCCCAAACCTAGAATCGTGCTTCACATCTATCAGTCAAAGCCTTCCTAACCTGCATCCTCCATCCACACAAGAAAGAAAAAATTAGATCGTGTGGCCGCTGACAGGCTTTTTTTGTGTGTGTGTGTTTTTCCAGTTTTCTTCTTATTTCTTGTTCTTGAGTTGATTGGCCAGCCAATCAAGACCCTCATAGAGGCCATCGCCGCTGGTGGCGCAGGTGGCCTGGATGTACCAGTTGCGGTGACGCAGCGAGTGCAGGCCTAACTTGTCTGTGATCTCGGCTGCGTTCATGGCGTTCGGTAAGTCCTGTTAAATGTGAAAGAGTCAAGAGGTCAGTAAGTAGACAGTAGGATCACACAAGGGATACTTGTGTACTGTTTGTCTGTGGAGAGATGATTACTCACTCCAAGAAAAAAGCTAAAACACCATGCCTGATACTCTTTGTTTCTTTTCTTTCACATGAAGATTTGTTGTCATTTATCAGAATAAAATTAATACACTATCCATTTTTTGGGAAAAAGTTCAGTGTTAAGTCTAAAAAATGGATTTGAAAGCTGATAAATGTGTAATAGTGCAAACGTAGTGGATAGGTGCACTACCAGTCAAAAGTTCGGACACTTTCTCATGAAATCTAAAGGCACACTGTGTCCAAACTTTTGACTGGTAATGTTATTTTCATAACACTGCATTTCTGGTTCAATGTTTACACTTATTGTCATTACTTGGCAAGCATCTAGACTTTTACAGCAGCTTGTGCTCGTTTAATATGGTGACTTATGTTTTTCTGTTATCAGAAAAAATATCTAGCATTTTGGCGGGTTGGCTGGACAAAAGTAAAGAAATGAAAGATAATTTTAGATAATTTTTGTCAAATTTATTATAACTATTATTATTTAAGTAGAGTCGTGATGTGAGAAGAATACATTGTTAGTTGCTCTATTTGACATCATTATCATGTGGAAAAAATAAGTCCTCGGGGGGGAAATTGTTGACTTTTTCAACACACATGAACAAAAAAATTATTTTTTCAGTAGCAGCAAATCAAGATGATACACAACCCAAAATCCAGAAGAGTGACCGTGTAACCCATAACTTTCAGAGACAGTGTAAAATGTAAAAAAACCCAGAATGTTATTCTTTGTAAATCTAGATCTAGATGTTTAAACTTAGATATTTTACAATTTTGTTAAAAGCATCGGCACATATTGATTTTAAAGGCAGCAACACATGTTAATGTAAATAATTACAACAGATTAAAACACATAATTATCTTGATCCAGAAGCATGCATGCATCTGCACATGCAGAGCAGTAATGGTTTCTTGCCTGTTTGTTGGCAAACACAAGTAGGACTGCGTCTCTCAGTTCGTCCTCAGCCAACATCCTCATCAACTCCTCTCGTGCTTCGTTCACACGTTCTCTGTCATTACTGTCCACCACAAAGATTAGACCTGAAACCGCAAGGCAAACATGCTAAAATTGTGTTTCCCTAAAGAAGAGGCATTTTGGTTGTTGTTACTGTCAGATTAACTCTGCTCACCCTGCGTGTTTTGAAAATAGTGCCTCCAGAGGGGACGGATCTTGTCCTGCCCACCCACATCCCACACAGTGAAGCTGATGTTCTTGTATTCCACAGTCTCCACATTAAACCCTGCAAAGAGAGAAGATGCAATGCAATGCGTAAAATCAATGTAGTGCTTCATTGCTAGTCTGTATAAATGTTAAATCCAGAGACACACCGATTGTTGGAATTGTGGTGACTATTTCCCCAAGTTTGAGCTTATAGAGGATTGTTGTCTTCCCTGCAGCATCCAGCCCCACCATCAAAATCCTCATCTCTTTCTTTCCTATGAGGCTCTTCAGCAAATTCCCAAAAATATTCCCCATGATTCAGTTGAAGTTCTCGAATTTCAATGTTGTGGTTACAGTCCTGGTGCTGGTAGCCTTTCGTAAAATCCCAGTTCTCCAGCAAGGATTGATTACTGAGGAGGGCTGAAAGAGAAAAGAAGAAATAACTGTTAAGTAACACTTTTATGTGTATTGCCATTTTGAAAAATGACCATTTTAAAGTGATTAATTAGTAAAAATGCTCTTGCTCACACCCCTCTCTCAGTCTAACTCACTTCTACTGTACATGCACACTGCATGACAGGTGCAGAGCTAACTTACACACCCACAGTCATCATCAGAAAGGGTGACAGAGATGCATGTCTCTGCTATGACTCCAGGCAACAGCTCAATCTGTTCAGACCCTTTTTGCTTTTCCCCCTCTTTCAAATCTTAGCCTACAACAACGCCAAGCCCTTAGAGCACATGCAACATGTCCTACATTACCAGGCACGGTTTTAACACAGTTAACAATATCTCACCACAAGCCTAGAACAGTCTGTCCATCAAAACAATATAAAAGATATTCTGTTGCAGCCTGAATAAATATATTCTCTTAATATACAAACGTATCATGAGCATTATAGTGTTAACAAAAATGTGTGAAAATGATATTGATCATGCATCCTTAATTATTAAGTATGTATGTTATATGAAAGGTGAAAAAGACACCAGATGTTTCTAATTTAATGCTTTGATGGAAACATATCACGTTAACAGTTATAGCTATAAAGCATACAAAAACTAAGTGGGGTAAAATAAAAATATAAAAAAGGGACATTGTGTTCGTATGAGGTTTACTGCAGCCCTGTCCATGGTGCTGAAGAGGTTCAACACTCCTCAGATATTCTCCTTAAACAGATCTATCAGACCACAGGTTTGCATGTCACATCTCTGAATGGACATATTAAGAGAAAGCAGGACGATGTTCATTCAACTCCTGTTTCTCAGGTTAGCCCGGAATACTACGCTAGGGATTCACAATCATATCCTGTCGTTTTTGCGGTTCATCTGACATCTCTCCACTTCAGCTCCACTTAATTTCAGCACACATCCGTAGCAATTTACAACTATAATACTCATTTATCCGTCTAGATTTACACTTACAGAATCGATTAAACGCCGCGGTTGCTAGCATCTGAACCGATCTGATCCACTACATCCGTCCGCTCATCCCCTCAGCAGGCACCCTGCCACCAGCGAGACGCCCGCGAATTCTTCAGTCAGACTGACAGCGAGCGACACGACCACCACAGGGCCACAGTGTGTCCTTCTATTGTTTATCATCTCACAGGATCTACCTGATATGCATCGTGTTGATGGTGCAGTTATTGTCCACACTTACCTTAGCTGAGTAGTCCTCTACTAAATATCTCACGAGATTTTCTGGGAGACAACGCAGCAGTAGGTCAGATCTCGCGATAGTACAGGTCGAACCCAACTAGTAGTTGACAAGTGTCGAATAAAGCACCCCTGCCGTGAAAAGCACCCCCTCTCAAGGAGCGCAGGTCTTGAGAGGGGGTGCTTTTCACGGCAGGAGTGCTTTTTTCGGCATGACACCTGTCGGCGTTTTAATAGAACGGTTAACCCGATTTATATCAAAGAGTATTTGTTTGTGGTCAGTCTGTTTACATTTTAACATGTTTATACATATTTCGTCATCACTTTTACTACAGGCCTGCTATTTATCATAAGTTACATAAATTAAATTAATCACATTTTCTTAAAAAATAAATAGAGAGTATTAGTCTATAGCTTTGCTGGTTTTAGCCATAATGTTATTTAATCCAAGATTAATCTTTAAGATTTTTATATTCTCTCAGGCATCTTACTGATTAGATAGACACATCTTCTAAAAATGCTCATTGTAATAACAGTTTGAACGTTGTGTGTAGGCAGTAGATTTTACATGGCCTTTTTGATTATATTTTTATTGACCCCTCTTTATTAAACTTTTCGTACCTAACACTTCTGTTAGCTTTGCTGGGTGGAAAGAATGACATATGATTCACAGCTTCTTTATCCACCTACAATCTGAGCTCATGGTCTCGTTTCCAGACTTAAAGAAAATGCCTGTGCAGATGAGCAGGTCTTTATATGTCTGTTAGAAAATGCCTCATCATACAGGAAACCTGCGTAAGCAAGTTTCACATTGCCCAGTGCTTTAAAGGAATTATTAACAGCAAAAGCACCAACAACAGCAAAAATACATTTAGGTTTACACGTTTTAGGGTCTTTGTTTGGTGCCTGCTGGTTAAACGGGAGGATTCAGGGGAGCAGATGTATCACCAATGTTAATAATTACACCTGTACTTTTTCTGTTATCATCAGTCAACATATCTGCTCTGAGTGCCTATCAACTATCCTTCCAGTCTCTTCTAATACTGTTCCAGATGGCCAGAGCCCACTGGTAGCTTTAGTTTTAACACAGGTGTTTAAATGAGGACAAAAAAAATCAGGGTTATATAAGAATGTAAGTTGTGTCCTCACCCTCTAAGCCTGCACTGTTTTTGTTTTTGTCAGTTTAGAAAGGGTTTGTACAATGCAATAAATGATCTCAGGTATTAGCAAAGCTGACCAACCCAACTGTTCTTTTTCCTTACATATACTGCTAATAAGTGCAAAGTTATGATACATGTAGTTTTCTTTAGTATTTTGGAGCTATTGATACATTACATCTGTGTCTGATTCATGACTTATCCAGAGGGTACCCGGACAAGGCTCCACCTGACCCTGAATATGATTATGTCACTTTGCATCTTTCTTAACTAATGACAATCTTGACATAGTGGAAATGAACTGCATTTGATTCAAATAATTGGGCTAATTTAGAATTTGAATACTTAGATAGACATATTAAGCATTGCCCATGGCTTGTTGTTAACTTTGCAATCCTTTTCTAAATCTTTTACAAAGCAAAACAAATTGAAAACATATTTAGCAGATGAATACAAATTATCATATTTTGCAGCCTGTTAAACTACACCTTAATCAACAAGATTAACACATAAGTAATAACAATGCAATGATACAATATGTTTTGCTCTGTAACATTAAGAAGGACACAGATAATGTCCATAATTCATAATGTCCCCTTTGGGGTTTTATCTTTTTTTTTTTTACTTAATATAATTTTAGTTAAAAGAAAAACCCTAAAGTTGTAAAAAAAAGAAAAAAAAAGTCAAATTCATAATGAAACTTATATAATTTTATTAGTGTAACATTGTAATTGTTTTTTATTTTTATTTTAGATAAAGCATTAAAGGTGATGAGGGGTACAGCAAAATATTAAAAGATTCCAAGATATCTCCCACTAGGTCAAAAAAGTAAAAAATCATTAATCATAGAGAAACCTGTAGACATTTTCCCACAACTAAATTATTTTAAATGTCAATCAATAAAACTTTAATTATGAAGCATTTTTTATACTAAACAAATGGTGTTTTACATAAAAAAGAACAGCAAAAAAAATGTTTTTTAATTAAAAAGAAAATCCCATCTTCACATATCAAGTCCCCCAGACCACAAATCATTCAGTCACACATAAACACAAATGCATAACTTATACGCACGCATACATAAAACCACACACACATACATAAAATTCTCTAACCCTCACTAATCATACTGGGGAAATTAAAACACTGGGAATTTAAATAACAGATGTTAAATAAAGAGTTAAAACTAGAAAAAATATAAAATAATTAATTAAATAATATAATATTGAATGTTCATCTTCATGATATGTAATTAATGGGTGAAAGGTATAATCAAACTCTTTTTCTGTGTTTTCTGTCACTTCATCCAACACACTATGATATGGAGTTAGAGTTACTGCTGGGGCTTACATGTGTTTCGGGATTGATGATGATGTTACTTATGACTGGTTATATGTTTGGAGCCATTGTCATGCTGCCTATAGCATTTGAGACAAGTCAGATTTAATTTGATATGTAAACTAAACTTCTGCAAACCACTAGATTACACTGCTCTGTGGGCTGTATCAGGAGTGGACAGGAGGAGGCATGCAGGAAACTGATCCAGGACTTTGTGGCATGGTGCAACTCCAACAATCTGCACCTCAACGACGCTGAGACCAAGGAGATGGTGGACTTTAGAAAGCCCATGCCTCGCTCAGAGCCAGTGACCATCATTGGTGACCGTATGGAGTTGGTACAGACTCACAAATACCTGGGAGTGCAGCTGGATCACAGACTGGACTGCCAACACAGATGCTCTGTGCAGGACAGGAGAAAGCAGCTGTACTTTCTCAAAAGGCTGGCATCCTCCAGTATCTACAAGAAGGCCAGGAAGTGTACACTGCACACTTTGCATCTTAATCTGTACATTCTACTTTGCACTGGACTTTAAAAATCCTTTTCACTGTTTTTAAAAAATATATATATTACATGCTTTATTGTCTTAATTTTGTGGATACTGCTGGAACCTGTGAATTTACCGCTGGGAATGAATAAAGTATTTATCTAATTTAATCTAATCCGAAGAAGATCCTGATGATTTTTAAAAAAAGAAAAAATGCCTACACCTTAAAACACTACAAATCCGTTAAAGAGCTGACAAAAGCTGCTCACAAGCACAACTGAAATCTAATTATATGCTGATATGTAATATGTAATCACACCAAGTACACAGATAATGTATCAAGTAGAACTAAACACAAGATTGGGATTTTTTTTTTCTCCAATTCTGATTGCTACTGAGTGCTTCTTTTCTAAAGTACTTTATATTTAGGTGAAGTTACTGACAGTTCAGGAAATGATTAAGAGGTTTCCGGCACCAAATAACACAAGCGCAATATTCCAAACTGCAGAAAATGAGCAAAATGAAGTATTTGTTGCATGAGAATGAGTGAGCACACATATACGCATTATGAAATGTATTTACAAAACCATGCAAAAGTGTAAATAGGTTGAGAAGTTAAAAGCAAAGAGACATAATCTTTTGGTGTTGAAACATAGTTATGACTCAGCATCACACTGGGTTATTTTTACCATCTGCTACTGAAACAAAATCTGTTACCTAGCAATATTTCAGTGCGCACATTGAATGTGTTGATTGAGCTGTATGAATGATCTTAAGAAAAGGAAACTATTGGTTTTTATAAGCATACATTTATCAAGCTCTGAGATCTGAAGGGGGAAGCAGACTGCTTTTAGTTTACAACATTTTTGTAAGTTTTACTGAGTAAAGTGGGTTTAATTCATGAAGGAAAACAAAACTAATGCAGTGATGCAAACAGACTCCTTAGCCAAACATGTCAACAAGTTTACCAAGTTTATAAGAAAGGCAGGAATTTTCATATGCATATAAGTTATACTGAAGTGGCCAGAAGTACCTTGGTTAACTCCAATTCTAACCTAAACCTCCAGGCCTTTAGGAAGGATCTTTACAAGATGCAATGACAGAAGAGCGGAGACATGGCCTTCAGAAGCAAAAGATTTATTAAAACACTATTAAAAACAATTAACAATTAGCAAAAATTGGCTCTGGATGATCTGTAAAAGGAAGAGAATGCTAGATCCGTAAACTCCTATAGACCCACCATTGGAAATGGCTTAATCTGGCCCCCTAGAAAAAACAAAAACAAAACACACACGCATAAAACAAAACATCACCTAGGTGCTCCCCTACAACATGCACACACACATAACTGAGTGAGACACGCAGAGCAAACAAACCAAAAAGAACAAAAAAAAGGGGGAGAACGGCCCTTCACCCAATGGGTGGATTGGTAAACCCCCTACAGGAAAACCCCAAAGCAGCACAGGATAGACACAGGACAGGACATAACAGCAAAAAACTAAACATAGAGGTGGGCATAAACTTTTAGAACAAAATATAAAATTGACACAGAAAATCGTAGCAGGCTAACCTGTAAAGAAAATAAATCCCATTAGATGCTAATAAATTAAAACCACCAAAAACCCAAATCTAATAGTTTAAGGGGAAAAAACAAAAGGAATTATACTCCCGGTTTGGGAAAAGCAACAATTTACTCCTCCACCCGATTTCTCCCAGACACTGCAACTGACGACGGTGGTCACAGGCCGGGACTTTGATGCAACCTGTTAAAATCCTACACTTTAAACCAAACCAGTGATGTACTGCCATGATTACTTCAACATCCACTTAGGAGAAGTTGATTCACTGCTCTACCCCCCCCCCCCCCCATCCCCCAACAAAGTGTTCAAAATTTGACAGTGACAGTGAGTCATAGGTAAAGAAAATTGGTCTTCACATCATCAGCAGATTCAGAAAATATCTCATAAACATATTTGTTTTTGTTCCATGTAAGCTGTGAGATAATCACAATGCATCATGCTGGCAACCTGCTGACTAAAAGTAAAGCAAAACGTCAGTCCTTGATTGCTTCATAAAGGCTCTGAGCGGCTTTATTACGATGCAATATCACGTACCATCTCGAGACTGATATTATTACTTCATATCATGTCTTCCTGTGTGTTGGCTCATCTGTTGGCAGGACTGCTCAAAAACTGTCTGCTTTTCATGAGACGTTTGTGGAGAAGTGAAGTATGTGTAAAGGAAGAATTCATTCAATTTTAGAGTGAGCAACTCAATAAACGCTGCACCAGCAGCGGATTCTTTGTTGGAGGTGTGATTACAAAAGTATCTTGTGATCCATTTGACACTGTTTAAACAAGACAATAAAACAAACTAAAAACCCAAACATGTAGGATTAATCAGATCAGAGTTTGAAGCCTGATTACCTAATGGCATGTTTTAACTTATTACATGTTTTTCAGTCTCTATCATCAGATTAATGTGTTTTTGTTTTTTTCTGTGGCAGAACATTTAAAATATCTTAGCAATGCTTTAACGAATCAAATCAAAATCCCAGTTTCTAACATTTTAGCTAATTTGTTGGCAGAAATTAAATGCAATGCTTACATATATGTCTTGATTAGTGCAGAATTGAGTGTGAATAAGAATGACTGTGTTTTCACTACTTAAGAATGCACCCTCTGCCATCTTGCACCAAAATGTTGCTACAGTTTAAGAACAACCTAAACAAAATCTAAAATTGAGCTTTTCGTCAGCCAATTTTATTTTGGGTTGTTGTTAGGTATTCAATTGTCTGCAGCTTATTATTATTTTTGCATCCTATAAACTGGACTTTTAAGTATCTGAACAAAGGACTTATTTTGACATCTTCAGGTTTGCAGCTTTATGCAAAATTGTGTTTTTCTGATTCACTTTTTGCTGATTCTTAAGCTGACAAGGATGTCTTTTATTTATTTTATTATTATTTTTTTTTTATTATTTTTTTTTTTTTTGGGGGGGGGGGTCTAACTAATAACAGCAGCAAATTAGGCAAACCTGTTGAACCAGAATAAACATTTTTTATTTGTCTTGGTGTTTTCTACTTTTCTCTGGTACTTCTATTTCAAATGAAAGGTTGATAACCCATAGCTAATGCCATGATACTGTATGATCAATAATCTCAAAATGGGAAGCAAATACCTGTAGACTGAGTCGACAAATTGCCTTCTTAAAAAGTCTGTCAAACATTTCATGTGTGAGAAGATCCTATAACTGAGACTTTTCAAACGATCATATTGATTTAATGATGAAGAATAAAAAGAATATTCAGTTGGTAAACTGAAAGCTAAATAGACATAGTCGGTGTTTACAAGTAATATTTTTATTATATATTTAATTCTTCTTTCTTAGTCTTGTCTTGTTTTGTGGAGCTGCCATTAAAAACAGTAAAGGGTGGCTTATGTTGCCAAACTGTTGTCAGAACTAAAGATCCAGGTGACGTTTGTGGCATGACAATATGATAAGATAATAACCAACAATAATTTTGCATCACAAATTACCTTTTTACATGTTTTTGAAATCTGAATTAAATAGGGGGTAACAAACAGCAACGTGGCGTCTGCGGCAGCACATATCAGGGGACGTCTGCATGCTAGAGCAGCAGAGCCGGAGCAGAAGCTGCACAGCACCGCCCCCCTGCGCCTCTGCAAGCGCGCCGCTTCCGCTTCCCACCCACGGCAGCTGATGGGATGCTGCTGGCGGAATGTTTGAGGCGGGCTCTTCACGGGGACCCAGGTGTTGGGACAACGTCCATGGACTACTAGTCCTTATCGCCACAGTATTACAACACATCAGCTTTAGCTGCTGCTGAGCCATATTGGTCGCAGTGGTCTGCGGAGGGGCAGACGACGCAGCTCGATCAGCTCTGCTGGATGTAGAAGAAGCCTACACGGAAGTTGCTGGATGGGAGCTCTTTTTCATAAGTTCACAATGGAGACACGCGTTTTTCTACTTCTATTCGCAGTTTTTACCTGTGGAGTCGCACAGGTAGAAGAAAATGGAGCGGTGGAAGAGCTGCAGGTGGAGACACTGGTAAGTAGAATCAGTATTATTTTATAACTCAGTCATATGGCAGCTGTAGCCTCTGTAACGTAATGCCCTCTGGAAATAATTGCTTCAGTCTTGTGAACTCTTCTGGTTGTAGGTGAAGCCCGAAACTTGCACCGTATTCTCCAGAATGGGAGACACACTGGAAATCCACTACACGGTGAGTCAGACATACTCAGTTTATCGGAAAATGAAACAACCTAGCATCTAGCTTGTGGGAGAATTAGTCTTTTACAAAGAAATGCATGGAGCAGCCCAGCTGGGGACGGGCGCAGTTGTTGTCTATGTGGCACCGTCTGCTTGCACCATGTGGACCCTGCTGCATCTCCACGCGGCGGCTGAATGTGAACAATAAAAAGGCTCAACCGCCTGACTGAGAGGATTTCTGATGGAGAGAGTGCGGTTTAGTGTGTGTATGTCTGGTTGACGAGTTCTAACTGGAGTCCGAGACAGAGTCTGGTTTTACTATGATGGAGCGGTGCAACACGTCAGCAGTATAACAGTCCTTTCTGTCAGTGGGGCAGCAGCACAGCCAGTCAGTCCGCACATAGGCTACTAATCATCAACAATTAAAAAGGAAGGGGGAAAAACGCGTGATATAAAGCTGTGGGTCACATAAACAAAATGCCACACATTTGAATAGGCCTTACAGTTCTCAGCTAGTTGGCAAATAGAGTCAGAATATCTGAAAAAGCCCCAAAGATCAAATTTTCTGCAGAAATTTGATCATCTCAAGTTTTGTGTTAAGTGGATGTTGAAATTTTTTTTAAATTTCTTTCTTGATTGGATATACAGTTTTAAACATTAATTAAATAATATTTTGGGGGTTTAGGAAATAACTTAAGAACAGAAACAGGAGCTGAACAGCCTTGCACAATCTAGCACTTCTGGGTTGATTGGGTCGAGTGAATTGTAATACATAAATGGGATCAAATGGTTTCCATTATGCAAAATAAATTTAAAAAGAGCCTCATTTTACACATTTTATATTTGATCATAAGTATGTGGAAACTGATTAGTTATATTGTGAACAACTCTTCAGGTGTCTAAATTATATAAAACGGTAGGATGTTTTTTAGAGGTTTATACACACGCCAGATTAAAAAGTAATATAGTTAACATCATAAAGAGAATCTGAATAATTTATAGATTAAATATATCATGACCCAGTCAGTCTTAACAAGGAAAAAGTAAACAATTGTTCAAAATTGTATTGATCCATTTGTAGATGATCACTTCGGATTTCTGTTGATGATAACACATCTGAGATCAGGTAGACTCTGGGGGGTTCGATAATTAGCCCATAATAGCTCAGCTCCTGGTTGAAACCAGTGACCGTAGCAAGGTGAACTACCAGATAATTTTCTAAGAGCACTGTAGCTTATATTATCAAATGGCTGTAAATGGTAATTTTTCATTAAAAGTCTTATCTTATTGCTTCTCTTGTCTTCTTATGGACTTTAATTATATAAGTTTAGTGGTTTTTACTTCAGTGTATTTTGGTTAGTATGATTTCTCCATTTTTATTTTTTCCCAAGTATACAATGCCAAGACAAAAGTCATTAATAGTTGTCTTTATTTTTTACTTATTAACTTATAGGCATTTATAGAGTTTGGAAAATAAATTCTGTATTCATGCAGAGCTAACTTACTGTAAAGGAGCATTATTTCTATTTCTATTTGTTAAAAATTAGGCTGAAACCAGCAGTTATCTTGGTTGTGTCCAATATAAATATTAAAATGTGAAATTAATCAATATTCTTCATGTTTTGCTCCATCTCTCTCCTGTTGTTTAACATTTTACTAACTAGGGCAAACTGATGGACGGAAAGGTGATCGACTCGTCGCTATCCCGGGATGCTCTTGTTGTCGAGCTGGGGAAGAGGACGGTTATTCACGGTAAGACAACAAATGATAATCCTTTTGAGCAGATTTGTAAATATCTAAGTGATTGAAACTTTTAATAGTTTATCAGCCAGGCCAGGGAATACGCTGACTTCACTAACTGCCTGCCTCCGTGTGATTTTTTTTTTATCAGGTCTAGAACAAAGCTTGGTTGGTGTGTGTGAAGGGTAAGTCGACCAAGAAAAGACCCACTGTAAAGATTTGATTGTTTTATGATGAAACACAAAATAATCCATCTCCAGAGAATGACTAAGTTCTTATTTAATTTTCTCATTCAGGCAAAAAATCAAAGCCACTATTCCATCTCACCTGGCATATGGAAAAAAAGGTTACCCCCCTACGATTCCAGGTATGAACGTTTGCTTACAAATGAGTGCACACTAAGTTTCATAAGATTTTGATTAAATATGTGGAAAAACAGCAACACAGCTACAACTGGACCTGACAGTGTTAAGATCAACGTTGTGTGCCCTTATAATTCCTGTATCCACTTCGACATATATATTTGTAAATTGTAAAAACAAATAAAATCTAATGAACACCTCTTCAGCCTTATATGCTCAGTTCACAACAAGAAAAACTATAGACTATCTTTATAAACCTCCATCTATTTTTCCAAAATGTTATTTTCTTTGTATTGTATTTTATAATTTATGATTTCAACATTTTCTAGCCCCATTTAGTTAAATTTATACCTTATTTATGTGAAAAAGAGTGAAACTTTTCAAACTTTTCACTTTAGATTACATATGACTTCATAAACCAATGAACGTGTCCTGTTTCAGGTGATGCTGCTCTTGAATTTGAGGTGGAGGTGATTTCTCTGTCACAGCAGACGCCGTGGCAGAAAATGGTCAACGATGTTCTCCCCCTCCTGTGTTTGGCCCTGGTGCCCACCCTGCTTGGCTTGGTGGGACTTTACCTCTACAAAAAGGCCAATGCCCAGAAGCCCAGCAAAAAGAAGGCAAAAGATAAGAAGAGCAAGAAGAAATAAGGACACAGCACAGAACTATTTAAATAAATTTTTTAAATGACTTTTGATCTGTTTCTTTTAGTTTGGCACATGTTTTTGTGTGTGTTTAGTTACACATATGCATTTTTAAAATCTAGCAGTTCTATTGTTTTTTTTTGGTCTTTGATCAATGACAGGAGAGAAGACATCTGAAGACCAACAGTAAAACTTTACACCATTAAAAAAATACAAGATATTTTGGTTTAAGTGTCTTGTATCTGTCAATATCCAGAAAGACCAGATGTGGCAGAAATATATTACCACATTTTCACCTCAAAATAGCATGTGAACTCTATCTGTATAACTAAATTGGGAAACACAAGTTAGTGTGAGGTGTAACAAACATAAAACTCAGTATCAGAATATAATTGGATCTATGATGGGCGTAAAAGCAGCCTATATGTGACAACATTCTTAAGAAAACTACATCAGCCCCACGAATTGAAAAGTCTTCAAAGTTTGGAGCTTTCTGCTAATTCAAACACACTTAATAAAAGCTTCAGATAACACTGGCCCTATAAAGCAAAAGCAAAAAGCACATAAAATCTTCTCACGGAGTAATTGTTGAGTGTCAGTATGATTGATCTATCTGATTAGCATACTGAGACAATCAACTTGTGGTTGCAGTCAAAACAATGAGAATGTGAAAAACATACAAAGAAACATCGGATTTCAGCATTTAGACCAACTTCTATCAAGTGTGAAAGTGGAATAGTAGTATTTACTACAATTTGAATAAATCTGCACCTCTCAAGAGAAGTACATATTACATTGGTTTTTTTGCAGTAGGCATATGAATAACTGTTGACTTGCGGAGTATCAGGTAGAGTAGAAGGAATGCAGGATTTTAGAGAGTATACTGACAAAAATATTACCTTCAGCAACCACATGCTTCTAACAAGCAGGGATAAGGCAGAGAGTATCCAGAGTGTGTGGGATCAAAACTGATGTTTCAGTCTTTCTTCTGAAGACAGATGATGTCGATGTCACTGAGAGAGAGCAGTGTTGTCGCTATGGTTCTTTCTGCTGCTTTCACCACCCGTTGCAGATCCTTGCTGTGTACTGCAATGCAGCTGGTGAACCACACTGTGCACCAGTAGGTTAGGATGCTTTCAATAGTGGCCTTGTAAAAGTTAACCAGCATGTGTTAGGGGAAGGAGGGGGGCCGTTTTAGCTTCCTGAGGCAGTAAAGGCACTGTTGAGCCTTTCCTATCTGACAGGCAATGTTGGTAGTCCAGGTGAGGTTGGCTGTGATGTGGACTCTAGGAACTTAATGCTCACCAAACTCCCAACTTCTTCTCATCTGATGGAGAAAATGGAGAGCAAAGGTTTCCTTGATTTCCTAAAATCCTTAATAAGTTCCTTGATCTTGGATGGGTTGAGATCCAGGTAACTGTGGAGACACTAGTTGATCAGGTGATGGACTTCATGTCTTTGTGCTGACTTGTCATTTGTTTCTTATCAGTCCTACAATAGTGGTGTTGTCAGCAAACTTGACAATGGTATTGGTGAGGTGGAGGGGGTAGCAGTCATGGATAAAGAGGGAGAAGAGCAGGGGGCTGAAGACACACCCTGTGAGGCCCCAGTGTTAAGGAAAAGAGTGGAAGATGTGCTGAGGAAACGCCAATACACACATTAATCTGCCTTTGTCAAAGTTTTGTAAACAGTTTTTTGGACCCCAACTTTATTAAATGCAGAGCTAAAGTCTACAAGTAGCATCCTCACATAAGTATTTCTCTGGTCCAGGTGTGTGGAGGCTGTGTGAGCATCATTATGATTGCATCCTGTGTTGACATGTTTGCCCTGTAGGCAAACTGATGTTGGTTGAGGTCAGCAGAAATGGCAGACTTGATGTGGAGGAGGATGAGTCTTTCAAAGCGTTTCATGATGATGGGTGTTTGTATGCGAATATAAAAGTTTGGGTTTTTTTGCCACATATAAGCTAAGTAGAAAAGAAACAACACCAGCTCTATGTTGCTCTCCTATTTTTTTTCCCCCAAACTGCCGTAATTATTTGTGGCAAAAATTCTACAAGGTGTTGGAAACATACCTCAGAGATTTTGGTTCATAGTGATGGGATAGTACAACATAGTTGCTGCAGATTTGTCAGCTGCACACCCATGATGAGAATCACCTGTTCCACCACTTCCCAAAGGCGCTCTATTGGATTGAGATCTGGTTACTGTGG
The DNA here is from genome assembly GCA_037177495.1 of Rhadinocentrus ornatus. Lineage (NCBI taxonomy): Eukaryota > Metazoa > Chordata > Actinopteri > Atheriniformes > Melanotaeniidae > Rhadinocentrus > Rhadinocentrus ornatus. The sequence goes on from JBAMHW010000003.1 coordinate 26,477,022, forward strand.
AGGCCATTGAAGTACAGTGAACTCATTGTTACGTTCAAGAAATCAGTTTGAGATGATTTTAGCATGGTGCATTAGCCTGCTGGAGGTAGACATCAGAAGACGGATACTCTGCAATCATATAGAGATGGACATGGTCGGCAAAACTCAGGTAGGCTATGGCGTTTAACTCATGCTTGGTTGGTACTAACCTTTGATACAAGGCAGGATGAATCCATGCTTTTATGTTTACACTAAATTCTGACCCTACCATCTGAATGTTACAGTTGAAGTGGACACTTATCAGGCCAGGAAACATTTTTCCAGTTTTCTATTGTCCAATTTTGGAAAGCCTGTGCAAATTGCAACCTCAGTTCCTGCCCTTAGCTAAAAGGAACAGTACCTGGTGTGGTCTCATGGTGCTGTAAAGTTTGAGTCGAGGTGCATTCAGAGATGATATTTTGCATAGCTCAGTGGAAACAACCAAGTTACTGTTTTGACAATACTTCCGGTCATCTCGAACCAGTCTACCGATTCTCCTCCAACCTCTGACATCAGCAATGCATTTTGGTCTAAAGGATTGTTGTTGTTTTTTTGTCAGACAATTTACTGAAAAAATTGCTGTGTATGAAAATCTCAGTAGATCAGCGGTTTCTGGAAGAGTCAGACCAGTTTGTCTGAGCTCAATAACCATGCCACACTCAAAATCCCTATTTTCTTCCCCATTCTGATGCTCAGTTTGAACTTAAGCAAGTCTGCTTGATCCTCATGCCTAAATGCATTAAGTTCTGAACAGGATGACCCAGAGTGATTTAAAGAGGCACTGGGCATACCTAATAAAGTGGCCTCAAATGTATATCATCAATACACCATAATTTGATTGAATCATTACAATTATTTCATTTTCAATTTGGGTTTTATTTTATAACATCACCTAATACACACAAACTCCCTTTCTCTGACACATTTACGCACACACCAAGGGGAAAAGCAGTATGACCCGAGACCAGGGCTACTCAATTCGATCTTACAAGGGGTGTTCATTGTATTCCTGCTCCAACACACCTGACTCTAATTTATGAGTAATTGCGCCAAACTTTATATGCAATTGGATCCATTTAATTTCAGTCTGGTGTGTTGGAGTATGAATACATTGAAAACCTGCAGGACTGCGGCCTTCGTAGGACCGAACTGAGTAACCCTGATCATAGACTTTCTCAAGTATTTAGAGGGCTCAATGCTCCGCTCACTCAGCGTAACGTTGTAAAACGTCCTGTATAAACTCATATCCCTCCGCGAGTCAAGGTCGTTATTATTGATTTAGAGATGGAAGAGTCATTTAATTATTTGTTGTGGGCCATAGATTTGGATACATTAAAGAATAATTAAATAAATCATCAACTTTTTATTGTAAGTGGGGGTAAAAAAAGAAAATTGAAATTCAAAGGGCGGAGCAGAATGTATTTGTTCTCGCGGTACAACCTCTTCCGGTCCTCTTTCCAGCTTCCCGTGCATCATGGTGAGTATGTGCACAGGCGGCGGCCGGGCAAAAATACAATAAACAAATATTTTATTCGAACATTAAGACACAAATCATATGGCTTTGTTATCATAAATACACAACCTAATCGCAACGTAGAGAATTTGATTTGAACATGACACACAACTACTAGAAAATGTTAGCGGGCCTGATGCTAACTGCTAGCAGGCTAGCTATTTTGTGCATGTGTTCCGTGAGCTAGCTAAGGATATTGCTGCTACTGGCGTTAAATGAGACAACAGCGAACGAGTGTGGATATGTATTTGTGTTTTCTTTGATTTTAAGCATTTCAAATGAAGAAAGTAGAGGGATACAGTGTGTAGTTTAACTTTTATTATATAATGGATGTTTGTTCGAAGCACCGCAGCTATACCACGCGCATCATTATCGCCTACGAGATTCATTCGTCTATGGTAATTGGTGTATTGTAAAAGATGCCTTTATGATCACACTGCCACAGCGCAGTGTGATCATAAATTATTTTTAGTATTGACATACCGCCTGCCGAATAATATCCTTCTCCCAATGTTATGTGGAAACACTAGGGCTTTGGGCTGAAGTTGTTTTTTGCTTCCTACGGCTGGTAAAGTGTAAAGACTAGTTTCAGTTTACAGTAGACGGCGAACGTCACATAAATGCAGTCTGGTTAAATCTTACGAGAAAGAGGACTAATAAGGAATGGTTGGATAAGCGGGTACATTGCATTTTAACTGACACCATTAAGGTTAAGTCTATTGTATTCTACACACATTTTTACAAGTATTTTGCAGCAAATAAAATATTTTCTAATACTTGATTGTGCATGTCTTAATGAGGCTGCTCAAGAGTTGTAGTCAGCCTTAAAGTGAAAAGTAATTAATGGTGCACAGTTTTGTACAAGCTTGTATTGCTCCTGACACATCAGATAACAAACGGTGCAAAATACTTACCATTAACTGTATATTTGGATATTGATTATTCTAACTGGCTATTGTTTTGCAGACCAAGAAAAGGAGAAATAACGGTCGTGCCAAGAAGGGCCGTGGGCATGTGCAGCCAATCCGCTGCACAAACTGTGCCCGTTGTGTCCCAAAGGACAAGGCCATCAAGAAGTTTGTCATCAGGAACATTGTGGAGGCGGCGGCCGTGAGAGACATCTCAGAGGCCAGTGTCTTTGATTGTGAGTATGGTTACACAACCAAAGTGCTTTGAAACTAAAGCCATTGTACCATGATCTTCCTGTATAAATTGTAACATATTTGGACTACTTATTGATTTCTGATATTTTTAAATCTTGTGTTGGCAATTGATCAATGACCTGTGTAAAAAGACATTTCAGAATTAGTCAAGATGAAGCAAGAACAAAATAAAATCATTTGCCAGAAATTGCAGATCCACCAGTTTATTTTTCTTATATTTCCAAAATGACTAGAAAACTGCTGCAACTCTGCAATGCAAATATGCACTACTCAGAGACTGAGTTCTTATCAATTATACCTACCTGGCAGTGAATGTATTCAGAAGCTTTGAAGCACAAAAAGATTTATATTTGATATAGCCCCAATCATAAGCTTTTTCTTTGCATCTTGGTATCTCATTCTCATCTGCACAATTCTCCACTTTACAGCTTATGCTCTTCCTAAGCTCTATGTGAAGCTGCACTACTGTGTCAGCTGTGCCATCCACAGTAAGGTGGTGAGGAACCGTTCCCGTGAGGCCAGGAAAGACCGTACCCCACCACCCAGGTTTAGGCCCGCTGTGAGTATTGTCCAGAACATTGAAACAGCTGGCTGTCACATAATGTCAAATAATTCTAGAAATATGTTTCAGTATGGCACCTGCTTTGTAAAATTGACTAGTCACGGGAAGTACACACAGGTGTAACCAAAAAATAACTAAATATGGCTTGCTCCAGATGAACAATTTTTCAGACTATATGAGCTGTGTGTTGTTGTTTCATGTTGCCATAGTACAAAAACTGATTTGTTTTCCTTTTTCTCACAGGCTGGTGCACCAAGAGCTCCTCCAAAACCCATGTAAAGGAGAAAGTAAAGATGCTGTACACCTGAAAATAAAATAAAATCTAAACTTAATGGGTAAAACTCATTGATCTGTCTTGTTGGAAAAACCATATGATCAAGTTTTTTTTATTTGGAATAGACTCTTACAGTACAAAGCGTACAGTAGTTTAATATCAAATAAAGCAAATCTATAATTACATATGATACATTTAAAATAGCTGTGCAGTTATTTAAACCAACATTAGACAATAGTGTAGCGGTTACAAAACTTCAGGGACCAAATAGAAAACATACCACAAAGCTTGGGATAATTTTTAATATGGTCTTGAAATGAGGTAAAATTTTATTTGGTTGTCTGAGATAAAACAAAGGTGGCAGCTGAAAAGTGAACTTCATTAGTACCACAAGCATTAGGATTAGAAACCCATTACGGTCTAGTGCATTATATCCTGTTTGAATCTCCTCCCAAAGCAATGCCGGACTTGGATATTCTGTGTCTATATTAAGGGTAGACAAATTGGACTGGATCAGTGTTTTGTTTTTTGTGGATTGACCGACATACTGAAGATTAAACGGGAGCTAAATCAATTTTTGCTGATTTTGTTTGGTGTTATTGGCTAGTGTCTAATAAAATCTTGACCCAGCCAATAAACAATCTTGAATGAGTAGTGGATCTGACCAATAACTGAGTTATTAGCATAATAAAAGATGGGAGTTATTTGCACTATGACAATGCTATGTTTTTACACAGAATTGCAAATGTTTACAGAGAAAATGTTAAACCCTCCAGCTAAAGGCACAACAGCAAAACTGATTTCACATCAACGACACCAACTGGAAAGGAGTCTGGTAGCATACACAGTGAAGCAGGGTCATTGGTCAAAGTAATCACCTCTCCCAGAAAAAGTTCCATTTTTCAATTGAGTTTGTCATGCAATCAGCAAAATATGTAAAACCTGTTCTGTCCCAATGTGATCAAACGGTCTTCTCATTAAGGCAGGAACATTTGAGCAACTTCAGAGGATAAAAGATTATTACTACAATCATGAAAGCCAAACTGTTGATATACATTTTTTTTTCTCAAAACTAAGGGGAAATAAACATTGTCTTGAATCTTATTCCTTTACCTGCATGTATAAATATATTTATTCACCTTAATTTTGCATGTTGCTGCCATAGTGAGAAAAATGCTGAACATCAGGAAACACTGGTTCTTTGGTTCAGCTATAAAACATTTGGTGTTGTAAGGAACCATGCTTATGCCAGTCTTAAATGAAAAAACTTTTCCCATTAAACGAAAGAAAAATGATTTTTTGCACATCTAGACAACTATTGAAAACAATAATCCTCTGACAAATGGGTCCTGTATAACAAAACTAGAACAAATCACAAAACTACAGTTACTGTCAATATTTAATAAGCAGCCAAGTGGTTTTAGGTTAGCTGGAGCAAATTTTATGAAAAGAAAACTTTCTTGAAACTGAAAGACAATAGCTGAATTAATGCCAAGATAAAAGCTGCAACAGGGCAATTATTGTAAGCCATTTTCGTAATCGTTTGTGATTACACTTAGTTAAAAAAACCCCAGAATGGATCACATTCTTTGTGCCACTTATCTTTGCTGCTATTAATATCTGGTACATTATGGAAATAAAATGCAAACATTAAAGTTCTTCTTGTATCCAAATCAGTGATTCTGACTAATAAAGGGTTCAAACTGCCTTCTGGACAGTAAACATCTTGTGCTTTAACCTTGTAAAGTCAAATGTTAGCAACTAGAAACGTAAAACGATGTCTGATGTCACAACATATAAACAAAAAGAATTAAGAGTGGGTGTGTGAAGATACGTTTCTCTTGGCGTACATGTAATTTTCTTTTTACAGATTTCCCAGATAGAGTAATTTGTTATAGATCAGAGGCAAAAGGTTTACTGTATTAACATAAATGATGATGACTAGAATGGAAGAATCTACTATTCTTAAAACATGTTTTGTATTTTACTCGTGAGGACGGCAGTGCACTGCCACACATCACTGCACTCAGGTTATAGCAGCAAATATAAAATTGCATGCAGATTTTGCCTTTTGATTAAGCTTAAGAAATGAGTCTACTAACAGAATGAACGAAATCAAGCTAGCTCTTTTGTTAAACAGCGACTGTAAGCTATAGGTCACACACTGAAGTGTCTGGTAAACAACTTGAATGCTTATTTTGTCACCTCACGCATCACTCAGATATTTTTCAAGACCTGTCCTCCTGTCTGGTGAACAAGGTGAAGAAAGGCACAATACAATGACGTTACACCAAAATCATGTTTAAATATACCATAAATAGAGTTGTTAGATATTAGTGTTGCTTTGCAGTTTAGTTTTAAAAGGAAAACTACAAAGACCATAAACTTTAGTAATCTCTTAAAATTGTGGCAGTGATGTCTGAACCCCTTTATGTGTGAGCAGAACATTCCACAAGTTTTTTTCCTTCTTTTTCACATTTTGAGAGAAATGTGCAGATCATTAATGTATTTCTATAAAATAGTTTAATATAATAATAGAATTCTGGCAGGTATCAGTGCAACAAAAGCAGACATAGAAAAGAAAAGGAACAATGCATACACCATCCCACATGGGATTGACACAAATAAAGACCTTCATTTGTTACTTACACAAAGCACAGGATCTATCAGCTTTTCGTACACACACAAACACTAACACACACACACAGATCTTTTCATATTACCCCCTTCAAAACCAAAGTGCAATTATAATTCAAGGACAGCCCCCACAAAGATTTAAGTCTAACTCACCTCGACCTGGTTAGAGTTTGGTCTGTACTTTGCATTTTATGAAGCAATGACTGTACAGCAATGCAAAGTTAAAGAACAAAACTTGTTTGTATTTTCTTTTTGAAACGTTCTTATTAACAATCTGTAGAGATTCCACTGCAAACAAGCTTCTGAACTTGGCTTTTTACACCATCTTTGCTAAAGTGCACAAAAGGATATTTGAAGGTAATGGACAAGTTTCCCATAATTTGTGCATTGAGTCTGAATTTTAGAGCAAGGCACATCTGTGGATGAAAAAGTGCACCGGCTCTATATATAGTCTCAAACAACTTTAATTAAAGTGTATTTTAAATATATTTGTTGTTGAAGCACCAATGAAAATAAATAGGGACACTTTTAAAATTTAAAAAATGTAGAAATGTGATTTTCAAAGATTTTTCTTGCTAAGTGTGCCAGTGCCTCTTTAAATATTCACAATCAGCTTCAATGCCATCAGCTGGCTCCCTTTAGCTCAAGCGCAAACCAAACCCACCCAGGTCCTTGTCACAATGTAAAAACATCTTTAGGTGAAGCAGGTTGTCCAGTTTTTGTCCTTAATCAATGATGTGCTCTCCACGCACGATATGTGAAGAAAATTCATAGCGGTCCTGGCAGCGGTGGCCACAGATGTTACACTCAAAAGGCTGGCGAAAACCATGACAGCCCATGTGGATGGTAAACATGACATGATCCAAGAAAAGCACCCGGCAGTGCTCACAACGAAAAGAACGCACGGCTCGACCCTCCCCATCTACAACCCGAAAAGCCTCCCTGGACGTTGAGGAAGGTGCTGTAGGTGAGCTGGGGGTTGGAGCATGGGCAGAAGGTGGGAAGGCTGGGTGTCCTCCATTTTCTCTTTCCACCTCTCGGTCTTTGGCATGGCTTGGGCTGTGTCTGTCCCAGCTCCTGTGGTGCAAAGGGGGAAGAGGTCTTGGGATATGGTTGTTGGAGCGGAAGAGGTGATGCCCGTTGTTACTGTGCAGGGTTGGAATAGGACCTGTGCTGTTGCATGGCTCATCTGGCATGCTTTCTGTGTCCGTAGAGTCCTGGCAACCATTGCTAGGGGATGCTGCATGACTTCGACCAGCTGGAAGGTCTTCATGACCTTCAGCTGCCTCCCTTCCCCCTACCCCTACATCTCCCTGCCCAACGCCAGTCCCTGTGCAATCCAACCTTGGACCTAGTGTAACTGAAGTGTGAGTGGAACTGTGGGTCGGCCGGAGTTCTGATAAACACGAAAGGTGAGTGGTGGGAAAATGTAGAGGCCGTAATGTGTCTGATACCCCTCCACCTCCATTACCTGCTACACCTGCATATTCCCCTCCAAGGCCAGCAAAGTGTGGGGCTTCAAGGTCCCCTGCACTCATGTCCCCATCTTTATCCAAACTAGCAGTCATCTCATATGGTGCATCTGCAAGATTGAGACGTAGGTGCTTCTGTCCTACAACATTGAACACAAACACACACAATCTTTTATTCTCTGCAAGATGTTAAATCACTATTTTCTGTAAAAATAGATCAATAATTGTAGCATTGTCCCAGACAAATAAACATCCTAACAAGTCTTTTGCATTTATTAAAATATCATAATGATGCTTACGGTTATGTCAACACAACACTGTATTACTTCTGTTTAAGTGTAATGACCTGCATATATTGGTGAGACAGCTGTTAAAAACAAATACTGGTGGCAAGTTATGCCAAACCACACAACTTTAATATAAAAGACTGAAAACTGGTGGTCACATCATGACGACAAATAGATTAGACATGATTTGCGGGGTATCCTATTTTAAGCTGATAAATATAATGCTTACTTAGTTTCCTAAAACAATCCACACTGACACCAAATGCTCACCTACAAATTTTTGTGGTGTGGATCTCTTGCGTTTGGTGATGCTGTTGGCCAGCCGATCGATAAACACCATCTTGTCTGAGGAGGGCGGTAGAAGAGAGTCTGGTATAAACTCTAGCTCTCTCATCTCCTCTCCTGCAGAGTATAAACAAACTGCAATATTATTTTGGAGTTTTCTTAAAACCCCAAAAGAATTTTTTGTAAGTTGTAGACTGCCTCAAAATTTAAACCACCTTTTGAAACTCAAAGCGATTATGACCAGAAGATTCTTTGCTTTCCCTTTTTAAGGAGGTAGACTTCTATTCTTACTTACATACTATTAAAATCCCCTCTGGACTCAAATGTTATACCATTTTGTGAAAAAAGAAACAGTTTGTACCACACCTGAATTATGTGCTCTGTTTGGTGGTTGTGACTCCATACTCTGTAAGTAATTGTGGCAGCGTTCACGGTGCTCCTCCAAGGTATTTTGCTGCTTGTAACTACGGCCACAGTAGCTGCATTTATATGGCTTCCCTACAGTTGGAGAGGTAACTGGGAACAGAATAGGAAGACAGCATTATAAAGACAACTGTTCACTTACTGTATAAAAATAGCAATTACATAGGGTTGAATATCTCCAACCTGCATGAGTGCGAAGATGGCCTGTGAGGGCATCCCGTCGTCGACAGGCATAGTTGCAGAAGGGGCATTTGAAAGGTTTTTCCCCTGAGTGCAGCTTGATGTGACGGAGCAGGTTACCCTTTTGGGTGAATGAGGCACCACACTGAATGCACTGAAATGGTCTCTCACCTGTGAATCAGTCAAATCTGTTAGCCCAACTTCTGCAACTACATCTTTAGTGACTGGCAAACAGTCCAATTACACAAGTCTATGAGGACATTTAACATAGTAGTTTATTTTATTCTCCCAACCTTCTTGTACAAAGACACCCACCTATGAAATTAAATCGTTGCTTTACTGAAAAACATGTCATGAGAGAAAAAAAAAGTCCTTAATACTATGGCTGAACATATCAGCCTTGGAAGTGAACTTTTTCAACTTGTAGGATAGTACTTGTCAGAGCTATA
>JBAMHW010000003.1:26509451-26525016 GCA_037177495.1 Rhadinocentrus ornatus
ACACAAACACACACACACACACCCCCCCCCCCCCACACACACACACACACTTATAATGGCAGCTAAGTGTCTTCCCATGATTATTCTGTGTCACATTATAAAACCTGCAGTAAAACGTATAAGTTGAGAATAGATGCAATGCTTGGCCATATGATAATCAAAACTTATATTAGAACTTATTTACAAACAGCAACAAATTATTACAAAGTATCCAATAAAAAATGGTGATGTTGAACTGCTGAAAAAGCATCTTTGTACACATGAAAGTTGAGATGGGTTAATTGCAGAAAACTTCAAAGCACAATAAAAATAAATAGAAATCCAGAAAAGTAAAATTCTAAAAGGAGATTCCTTTTACCCGTCGACGATAACACCACATATAAAAGCACAAAAGCCTAACCATCTTCATGCAGTATGCGATCTTTGGGTCTACTTCCTTTTGATCATATTTGCCGTGTCGCTCGTTTTTTTATGAATCTGATTGGTCAGTAAAGTTGTCAATCATCAACTGCCAACCAATCCCGCCGCCCCCAAAAGGATTGCCACCACCCCCGTTGAGAAGCACTGATCTATCCCATATTTACCTCCCAAATATGGGATAAACTATAGCTTTTATATTATTCCTCTTCTCTATCTAGTCTTTTTTCTCTGGCCATGGTATAAATGGTGTTTTAGAGAGCTTAAAGTAACGTGGATCATTTTGTCCTTCAGGTCCACAGACTGGTGGTAGTTGATGAGCAGGATGTGGTGAAAGGAATTGTCTCCCTTTCAGATATACTCCAGGCACTGGTGCTTACTGGTGATGAAGAGGGTAGGTACAGCTGTCAAACTCAGAGATGTTTAAAGACGGCATATTTTTCATATAGGTATTATCAATATAGTGTTGAAGGCATCTGAATAATTTTTTTTATGGCAAACTGTAACTGATGGTTTGATTTTTCTGCCCACAGGCACAGCTTGAGGGAACAATGGGGTACACAGTTTTATAAAGAGACCAGAAAAAAGGAAGAAAGAAGAGACACGTAAGAAAGGAATTGTGAGACTAAATTGAAATATAAGCCATGTCCTGTCTACACATGAAAAAAGTTTCCTTTCTGTACAACAAAACATTTTTAGTTTTAGCAGTACAGCAATTTACAAGTCTAATTTATAATTGACACAGGATGTTCAGAGCTCCCTCTGAACTGAGCCCAAAACATAGGACTAGGAGAGATTAAAGAAAAGAAAAAATAAACACAAGATGCTTCTGAAGAGGAGTTGTGGCCTCTCAGGATAAGCCAGCTTCCCTCCTTGGATGATGTGCTGATTTTTGTTATCTGATTGCAGATATGATCCCAATAAAACCACAATTAATTCTCTTCTGAAGGAAGACTAATTTCCCCAGATTGCCTTATGTAAGCAGCATTTCAATTTTGATTTATAATTTCACTCTACAAACACAACAAGACTGCATAGGTCATCTAAAAATGTGCAACTTTACCATATGAAAATCTGCATATTGCAGTAACGCAACACATTTTACTTGGGCCTGTTTTCTGCATACTTTCCAGTAGTACATTATTCATCTTAAAAAGTTTAATTCTTAGGTTATTTGTTTATTTAAACACAGTTAGACCATTTAATTGTTCTTCTAAGTACTCTTTTTGAATTAGCAAAAACATTGATTAGTTACTCAAATATTTATCAAGTATTTAGCTTAATTTACTATTCAAACACTATACTTGTGGTCCATGGGGAGTCTCGTATTCACAGATAGATACTCAGAGAATGGAAAAAAAATCTACTTATAGTCTAAATTAATTTTGAAGTCTGGATTGTTTCCAGGTTGCAGCCTCAAAACTGGTTTTCCCAAAGACATCTGAATTAATTTTTTGTGTTTAATATTTTGCATTTAATCTGTTAAGTCTGTTGTGTAGCCTGGCAGCAAAGTAGCAAACCTGGGAACCACAACAGCATGAACTAATCTGCCGATGTAAACCATTAATGTTCTGTTTTAATACCCAACTCTGGGTGTTTATGGGTTTTGTAGTTTTCTACTTTGTGTGCTGTTGATCTGTATGAATACAGATGTAATACATTTTCTGACAGAAACATCCTTTTCTCTCTCTGTTTTGTGACACATAATTTGAGGTTTGACAATATTTTTGTTAAAGAGTTTTGCTGTTTGCTTCATAGCTGCAGAATATCTCCATTTTTTTGTAAAACTGGTTCATCACTTTAAGGTCAAATTAACAACCTATCTGATTAACGTTGTTGGTGTCCTATGTTTTTGTTTTAGTCATTGAGAACTTTCGGAATATAAGATTATTTAAGTTTATTATTTACAATTTTTTTGTTCATTGTTTTAAGGGGACGGAATCACTAAACTCACGAAAACCAGCATTTCCGTTTTCTAAGATGACTGAGAAACATTTAATGTTTTGGTATGTGAGATGGAACGTGTACAACTGTTTATAAATGCTTGATTTTTGTACTAATTTGACATAATTTAAGCAAAGATTAATTAAAATTCTTTAAGAGTGGGTTTTTTAATGGCCTTATTCACTTGGACATAATTTGGTCTAAACACCTACCTGGTGGCTTATAGCTTTTGCCGATGGTGTAGCCATAAACCACACTTGGTTTATGTGGAGTTGCAGTTTGGTATGAACAATAAGTTGAAGGACAATATTTAGGTGAGAGAGTCTGCAGGCTCTTGCAGTAGTTTAATCCTGAATGGAAATAGTAATGCCATCCTCATTAACAATAATTTAAACTGCAGGAACAGATGAGTTGTGTTTATATTGTATGTTTAACAGCCAAAGCAACATCTCATTTCTCATCCCTCCATATAATCTTTCATTTTTTAAATAATTTATAATCTCAATTACACAAGTTTAAAGAATGTTTTAATTTAGTAGACATTTTTAAGCTTTTCATCAAAAGCAACACCAGCAAAGTCAGTTTGTTCATTCTTACAAAAATTTTGTTCCCAAAAAATATGACAAGCACAGGTAACTTATTCAGTGTTTGCCTTTAACTTTAATAAATTTACCAAAGGATCATTATGAAAAGTCAGTCCCTCGAGTTTCCAGCCACACGAGTAAGGGCTCTGCAAATAGCGTTTTCATTTTCAGAAGGATGATCTTAGATAAACACTGGTGCCTGCAGCTGGAGATGATTCAGAGAACTGTTTGCTTTTTAATGCTGTGTCATCGGTAGTAGTGCAGGTAAGGGTTGCACATGAGTCAAAGTCCAGTCTCTGCAGTTGTAGTAGTGGGAAATAATTCTCCAAACCAAGTTAAAACTTCGTTCTTCAGTTAAAAAGGCGATAAAACTTATCGCTTTAGTTTTATTATTTTTTCTAATGAATAAAACATTTGAACAGGTGTTCTGTTCTTGATCATCCACCCACTTTGCTTGACAATAACAAAATAGGAAAGCAGGTTTGTCATAGCTTTTACTTTAATTGTTTGAGAGCAATAAAGGGCTGGGATCTACATGACATGAACCCCAGGTGCTGGCTGTGCAAAAGGCCTCTGACACAAACTGGGAGATACCTCTTAAAAATGGTGGAGAATTACAGGTTTAAGTTCCTGTGAGACTTCCAGCTCCAGACTATCAAACTGGTAATGGCTAACTAAAAAGACATTGTTTAGCCCCCCCCCCCCAAAAAAACAAACAAACAAAAAACAACAAAAAACAACAAAAAACAAACAAACCAACAACTAAGGGCTTGAAAAGAAAATTGAAAAGATGTGGAAAGTGAAGCCAGTGCCAGTAGTAATCGGAGCACTAAGGGCCTTGACCTCCAAACTGGAAGGGTGGCTTCAACAGATCCCATGAATAACATCAGAGATCTCTGTCCAGAACAGCATAGTCCCAGCAACGGCTACAATCTTCTGGAGAACCTTCAAGCTTACAAACCTCTGGAAGAGGACCCAAACATAAAAAGTGTAATCATCCACACGAGGGAAACAAAGCCCACGTCAACAGTGGCATACTGTAGATGTAGCTCTTTACAAAGTTGCTTCATCAGGTCATTATGGGCTGCAAGGTTTTAATATTAGGACCGAAATGAACATGATAGCCACTATAGATCTCTTCTCTGTCTTAGCAGTTGGTTCTTGTTTTTTTTTGATAGATTTGACAACTACGTATTGATTTTTAATTAAAAACTAGACTCACAACATATGTAAGATCCCTGTCTTGGAGATCAGTCATTTGCTTGCTAAAAATAGCAAATACTGCTCAGTTTGTGCAAAAATGTGTCATCAACTGTACTTTTTTTCTATAACTAATGCACTCAGCAGGGAAAAGCTGTCAAAGATAACTCAAAATAGTTTGTATTAGAGGAAAATTTCTGTTCCAGCAGAATTTTATCTTTGATAACATGGACTCAAGATCATACTACCTTCTTGGAATATATAACTCCTGTATCACCTTAAAACCTTTCTGTTTTGACAGGTTTACAGTAGATGCTATCAACTTTCAAAAACAGAAAAAACTCTAAAATCTTTTTTTTTATATAGAATTTACATTATATGTAAACATCTCTTATTCTTTACTCGATAAATGTGAAAAACATTTTACCAAATGCTAGTCCAATTTGTGACATTTTGCTGGATGACTCAAACCAATCAGAGTTGTGGGTAAAATGGAAAAGATCACTTGTCAGAGTTGCAGGTCTCTTTTGAATTAGTGGGTTATGAGGCAAAATAAGAAATGGGTTTCAAAAAGGAAATTAATGCAATCAGCCCTTTAAGAATAGGAAAGGTGTTTTTGGTTATAAAACAAAAATTCTCAGTGTTATTCAAGTCATTCTAAGAATAATAATCAGAAATAGTCAGTCACTGCTAAAGCTCGAGACTACATATTAATCCATCCAGTTAAAGGGATTGTTTAACATGTTTCTTAAATGCAAGTGACTTTTAGCGTTTTAAATAACATGAAGTAATAGACATCAAACATGTTTAACTACAGGTAATTACAGCAAAAATCAAAGATACTGTAAAGAACATGCAGAACAAACATTTCTTACTTAACTTCTAAAACTTAAAACATTTGCACAATATTGCATATCAGCTCTATATAGCTCCATTACAATTAGTTCAGAATGGGACAGACAAAATTGTGGTTGTAGTCGCAGCTACAGTCTTGACAGATGTATGTATGCTTTAACAGTTTTGGTAATTATTACAAGATCAGAAATAACATTGTCTAAACACCTACCTGGTGTACATCTGCATTTCAGCTTTGGCTATTAGTGATGTACACAAATTTCTGTTCCAGTGATTTCATACTGATATTGAATAAAATAAAATCAGCATAGTAAAAAGATCTCACAAAGGAGCACAAGAAATTCTTAACAAGCAGTAAGATGCTTTAAAAACTCTCACCAGAGGGTATTTTGAGGTCAGTGCTGTTGCAGTAGTTAAAGTGACACAGCAGGGTGTTGAGAATATCTTCATGCTTACCGAGGTGGTTGAAAGGTTGCCCAGGGGAAGGGATACGATGGGGTCCTATTTACCATAGTAAAAGATGGAACCCATTCACACTCTGTCACTGGGAGGCAGTCTGCTGACACAGAGCAGAGGTGCTTTTACAACACAGACCTACTGAGGAAAACAGGCAGAGCAGGATAAATAGAGTTAATTATAATCCCTTGCATGAAGTGACCGATGCTGAAAATGTCTGATCAAGAGCCCAGTCTGAAACTTGAGATTAGAACAGTGGTTCCAAAATTTTTTTGCAGGGCCCCCTTTTCATTGACAACAATAATGTCAAGCCCCCTCGATCCCAGTACCACATGTACCCCAAAGCTTAAAAAGAAACATACGAAGAAATGTGCCACAAAATAGTTTTTACTTTTTTGGCTGCTGCTTCGTAACTGAAGTAAAAACCATGGCAGTGGCAGAAGGAATGATGAACTCATCTGCTATAGTGTGAGATTTTTTAAACCAGGAAACTCCTCCAACTACTTCAGGTGAGCTGAGCTTTCAATAAGACAGATGCTGCTTTAGTAAAACAACTCTGCTATATATGATAGGTGAGTAGTTTAAAAAAAAGTAATCAACAGTCTTTTCTTTGTGTTCAGGATGATGAGTCCCCAAGTAGCGTTATTACTTCTTTGGTTTCATACTGTCAGATGCAGATATTTTAAGACATACAACATGCTGTGGTCTGTCTTCATTACCCACCATTGACCATTACCTGGTCAGGCCTAGGGACACAAGATATGCCTCATTATATTTTCTTCTCTTCTTTTTTTTTTGGTGCTTGAAATCTCTGTTATTGATTTGTCATTGTTTGCCCATTGTTATTTTTACAAATACATCCATGTTTTCCTAGCAGTGCAGAACTATAAGTTTTATTTGGCCTTGCCCCCCTGTTATGGCTCTGGGCCCCCTCTGGGTGGCCCGCCCCCCAGTTTGGGAACCACTGGATTAGAACATAAAAACTTTTAAAGGTAAAATCTTATAATGTCTTTTTAATAAAATAGTCCAAAGTTTTCTTTTATGTGATCCTGCAAGATTTGATGACCTTTCTTTCTCCAATTATTCTTTCCATAACCTATTCAAACTCTACCAGGCTTGATAGAAAATGTCAGTGCTCAAGTGTCTCCAATGATGTTAAGCCACGTTCAGGTTCAGAAGCTGCTTCTAAAGTTTTTTTTAATGTACACTTCAAGTCATTGTGTTGTTAAAATTTGAATCTTCAACCCAGCTCTCCATGAGCTCTCCAGAAAAGGTTTCTCTCAGGGTTGCTTCAGTCCATCACAGAAAAATGATGTGTGGCTAGAGCTCAGCTTTGCTTCCTATGGTTAAGAGATATTGTATATGGTAAGCTGTAACGTACTATAGATAAATTCCCAGCTGGCTCTTGCATCTTTTTTAGTGAGGAATGACCTCTGCATGGCCATTCTACGGCATTGTCTGGAGGGCTTAAGTGCTCTTTAGGTGCTTGCCCTCATGTTATTTTGTCTGCACAGAGAAAATCTAACCCTTAGTGACCAATTGCTTGTTGGTCTGATCAAGGCCATTCCTCCACGATGATGACAATTAAGCTCTTTGTGCCATTTCAGTAATTTCTTTAAATAGAACACGAGGAAGTTGAATTTATAACTGCAACAAAATGTAAATTAATAATCTATTCTTTTAGCTTTGTTTAGGTTTTCACCTAATCATAGCCTCTATACACACCCTGCGTTCTCCATCCAACTATCCTCCTGTTGTCTTGAAGTCCCAATTATTTCATTACTGTAATCCTTGAATTCACATACATTTATTTCTCAGTGGATTTTCTGCTTGAAATTCTCCGTTCCTTTGATTTTTTTTTCTTTTCTTGAAAAACTGTGTTTGACACGTTGCTATAAAGTGATGAGTTTTCATCATCAAAGCTGACAGATCATTAGCTGATCTTGACTTATTATGGAAGTTTAAATTTGTCAATATGTTCAGGGTTTACAAATAAATAAAGTTTTTGGTAAAATGGGTCATAAGAAAATATCTATAACTCATGACTATGGTGAGATTTATCTGTAATTTGAAACATGTGTTCAGCTTTGTTTACAGATCATAAGCACTAAAAGTTTTTCACTTTATCAAACTGTCACTAATCCAAAATGTTTGTTCTTTACCTTTGGCTGCATAAAGTACATGTAAACATGTAAAAACAAAGCTAAAAAAACACACAATTTATCTAAATCAACACGTTAAGTTTGATTAAAATGTCTTATTAGATTATTAAAAAAGAAATCTTTACTTATTGACATTTCAGCTTCATAACTTAAGTGATCATATGTGTATAATTTCTTGTAATAACTCCTGCATTAATTAAGTTCTCATATAGATATGTTGTGAATGTATGTAGTACTATATTTATTTACAACTTAAAGTAAACTGAATCCATGCACTCACAGAGATAATGAAAACAGAATATATAATAGGACATATTGGCAAAATCATAAAACATCCAAGGGATGGACCAGACCCTCAATTTTGTTCTCCATACAGCATGTCCAGTACTTGCAGTGATACTTGAGCAAAATTATTTGAAAATAAATTGACATTACACATGAATATAAATAAGCTATGACATAAGTGTCTTTATTTACATGTTGTATTCAGGTACACGTATAATATTTTGTTTTCCCGGCTCTGTTTTATTTAACTGATGAGGTAGACATCAAACATATTTATGTGTCCCATGCGTCGTATTAAATTGATGGGAAAGCTTTCTTCAGTCTTTCTTCTTACATTTTGAATATATTCATAGAAAAATGATTATTATGTTGGCATTAAAGCACAAAATATGCAGAATATTTACACGTCAGACTCTGAAAGTCTTTCACACTATAGCAGTGCTTTTCAATCCTGGTCCTTTGGACCCAGAGCGCTGCATGTTATAGATGTTTCTCAGCTCAAACACACCTGGTTCAAATAAATGGGCTTCCTCAGCAGGTTGCCATCAAGTTATTCATTTTAGCCAGGTGTGTCAGGGACCAGGAGAAGCATTGTGTTATAGTTTAAATTTGTAAGAATATTTTTAAAGATAATTATTTGGAACATTTCTACCAAACATTGAAGCAAGTTTTTGAAAAATGTAATGGTTCTAAAAAAGGATTTGGTTATTCTCAAAGCCGCCAGTTTTGAAGTATTTATCTTTTGGTCTTCTTGCTGTTATTGGCCCTTTTCTTCTCTATTCCCCCCTTCTCTTTTTCAGCCTTATCCTTTTCCTTCTTTTTCTCATCCTTCAATTCCTTGTACTTCCATATGGGTGGTTCTAGATAGCCCTTTTCCTTTCTTTTTTTCTTCTTTTCTTTCTTTGGCGTTGGATCTGAAGGCCTGTCAACACTAATGTTGGGAATACATCCAGAGGGGAACACACTGTTCTGTCTAGCCATACTGCGGGGAATGAATGCTGTTGCAACTTTTGCGGAGGCCACTGAGAGGATGCTGCCTCGCCGCTCATTGTCAGGATAACAAGTTGAAGCAATCTTCTCTGTAGAGTGGACTATGGGCGTGATGTGCGACACAGAGCCATCACTGTGGCACACTGAGCCTTCTTCTAGCGCCTTCTGTGGGTGTTTCTTCACCAGCTCTGGTACAGCAAGCCTCCTCTTCCCCATTTCTGGAGGGCTTGTTGGGCAAAGTGGACGACAACCTGTTGAAATTAGAGGACTGTGAACACTAGTGGTCATCTGCACCAAGTGGTCCATGACCCCATTCTCCTGGGGATCTCGTGGGAAGTTGAATCCAAATGTGTTTTTGATTCTCAGTGTAATTTTTTCTGCAGGACTTTTCTGAGTTGTTGCTTTGGCCACTCGCTCCTTGAGCTCAGGCCACTCGGGAACATAGCTCTCACAGAATTGCTCAGCTTTTGGCCGCAATGTAAGGCGGCGGAGACGTTGAAAGGTCTCAAAGCGGCCTGTTTTAAGTGCCCAGTCAATAGCACATTTTCCACGTGTAGAGTCCACTGCATGTATGTCAGCCCCTGGAAAGAAAGATGGTAGATGAGAAAAAGCAGGAGAGTGAGGGTTAATTTTTAATTCAAATATGAATAATCCATCTGATCTTCTTTTTTTAGAGCAAGCTCACTGGGCTTTTTATGGCTAAAAGTTAAGCTTGCTGAAAAAAACAAGAAAAACACCATTAATAACACTAAGTCTGTTCTAGTAGACAGGAAGATGACTCTGTAAGACATACCAGCACATCATATACAAAACCAGGCTCCTAACAGTAGAACATCAAACCTGAAAGCAGTCAATCTTAATGATTGATTACATTAGCGACATGCATTTAACTAAGGTTAAATGGTCACTCTATATTCTCCCTAGGAGTGACTGTGAGCATGAGTGGCTGTTTCTCTGTCTGTGTTTGCCCTGCGAAGCATTGTTGGACCCCTGCCTTTAACCTAAGTAGCTGCAGGGATAGACTGCAGCCCTCCTGCAATCCTGCAGTGGAATAAGTGGGTCTAGATAATGGATGGATTGATAAACAAAACTAAAATAAAATTTAATACAATAGACATCTCTCTATATATAAAACTTAAAGGTTATGTTAGAGATAAAATAATCAGATAAACTAAATGGTAAAACAGTAAAATAAACATTAAATTAATTGAGTTCAATTCAATCACAAAAGTACAATCACTGAATTAGCTTTAAGATTTAGTGAGACAAACAAGCTTCAAAACAAACCACCTAGCATGTTACTGAGGATATGAAATTACCATATGACCACCAATGCAATTTCATTGACAATTTCTATAAAAGTATCAATCATGTTTGCCCGGGTCGTAATTAAGGACATGCGTTATATGACATGCTATATGCTGTATTAAAAAAAAAAAATCTGTTTTGACTTTAAGGGGTTTTAGAGAATGTGAAGACTAAAAATAAGCAAGTGGCTAATCTACAACCAGCCAGGATGACTAGTAAGTCAGAGATTACTGGAGCGCCTGTTAATGCCCTCAAAATGATCCTTTTAACTGGTCTCACGTCACTGGCTCATTAACTCATGAGCAGAATTGGCTGGTTTCAGGTACGGAAGATAAAGTGAGGGGTCAGCTATTCTCACCACCCTGTCCCTGTTTATTCGGAAGTCAAGAAGTTAATGTCAGGGTTTGAAAAACACATGATAATAACAATACAGTCCGACATAGTCATTGGGTTTGAGTTGAGGTGTGGCAAAATAACTGCACTCACCTGAACAACAAAGAGATTTGACCTTGTAGATCCAAAGTAAACTTTTTTACACTAATACAAAGTTATTTATTCCAATATCTGAATGTAAATGATGACAAACTCAAATTATTGATCTGATGCAAGGTATGGTGTTTTTATTATTTTATTTTTATCAATACCTTCAGAGGGTATTAAAAGAAAGCTAATTTATTTAGTCAGAAATAACAAATGTGTGCTATTTTTTTTACATACCAGCCATAACAAGAGCTGCCACAACATCAGTGCGACCACTCATAGCAGCTTTAATGAGCGCTGTGAACCCTCGGCAGTCCCTTATTTCAGTGTCAACACCAGGGTAGTAGTTTAGGAGATACATTACTGTATTGATATGACCTATGGTTGGAACACAAGATTCATGGATTATCAGTTGGTTAGGAAATCAGCTGAATCTCAGATTAGCAACATATTATATATACTGTCATTTAAAAGTATCATTGCTTATTTTTGCATTGTAGTGTTTTATCTACAACAGCTGAGTTTTACAGATTTCACTTGCCTGCTTGAGATGCGATCATCAGTGCAGTGTTGCCCTCATTGTCCCGGTGATTGATGTCAATGAAAGGACAGTTGTGGAGCCCATGCACAATCTCCACAAAACCTTTGCAGCAAGCCACCATCAAGCCGTTCTGTTGTTAACAGTAATGGTGGGGATCAATGGCATTCTTTGTTGTTAAACATTTGAATTATAATTAAAACCATGCACAAAACTCTCACCCAGCCATTAATGTCCAGCTCCATCACTTCCTCTTTTGTCACCCCTCTCTCCAAAACATCTCGCAGAGCAATGGGGTTGTTACGGGTGCATGCCTGATACAGCGCTGATGCAACTTTCCCATTTTTTGTCTCCTGTGTGTAATCTGGAAGCACAGAGTCATCGGACAGGACGCTTTCAGAATCAGAGTCCCTTCCTGATGAAGGTGCATCATCATCGTCTGGGCTTGAGCCCAAGTGGGGATCCTCTGCTGCAGTGGCCATCTCCCACAGGTGAAGTGGAACTCAGTCTGGTTACATCTACAATTGAATCACAAATGGAAACTAGTCACACAAAAGCAGGAAGTTGTTTTTGAGAACAAAGATGCAGTTACAAGCATTATTTTCTCCTCCTGTAAAAGAATAACTACTTGTTTTGTTTATCTGTCCCACTAAGAAAATCAGAAGAGTGTGGTATCTCTGACAGAGCTGTGGCGTCAGTGAGTTGAGCTCAGTGTGTTTTTACTGTTCAGTAAAAGGATCAGCTGTAAATACGCAGCTGAATGCACAGCAGCGCTAAATGAGGAACAACCCACCTCAGAATAACCTCAGTCACATGTGGCAGCTCTCAAGTCATTCTTTGAACCTGTTACTGCTTTTTGATGCCAGTGTGGTTATAGAAACTAATGACAACTGCCTTCATGTTTTTATTCTCCAGTTAAATAAATGACATCAACTGCCTTCATCCAGTTGTGTGAAGTTTGTACTTCACACATAATAAAAGTTAACAAATTCTGATATTAAAACTGCAAAGATGTAAATTTTATCAATGACATACAAAGAGAATAATTGATTTGGAATCACAGTCTTAAAATATGAAATCTTTTATCTGATCTATTGCATTTTTATTTAATAACACACGTACAAATCACATTAAGTATTGAGTACTTACCATAAATGGTAATCAGTAAGTTGAATGAGTAGTTTTATTCCTGTGTGTGTCACACTTCTGTGATTTCTCCTGAATTATTTCTGATTTCTTTCAAAACCCTGAATATGATTCCAGAGCAGCTGTCACAGTTTCCTCTCTGGCCTGCAAACAGACGTGCTTCACCCTTTTCCATCCTGCACGTAAGAGGAAGAGTCTTTACAGAGTCTTCACAGAGACGCTGTAGGTTTATCTTCTGTGCTTAGCTCATCCCACTTACAACAGCTTTATAGAAAGGATTACTTGCTGCTTTGGCCATTTTCATCTTTTTAAACAACATCTGTGTTTTATTCAATGTGTAGAAACTTGAAGAGTCAGTAAATTTAATGACACTGGCAACTTCTTATGCTTTATGTATGTTTTGGGGTGAATAGCAGGTTTTATGCGTCATATTTACTGTACATTGTAATAATAACACCATGGCATTACTAAAAAACTAATCAAGATTTGTAGGAAAAACATAGAAAAGAAAAGTTACAGCTAAATAACTACTGCATCATGCCTTCCATCAGGAATGAATTAATTGCTATTTAATTATGAAATCGTGCTCATATTAAATACTTTACAAAAAATGTACAGTATGTTGCCTCCCATTAAGTAATAAATCAATAATCCAAATGATAAAGCAAACAAACTAACAACAGCATCAACAAACAAACGATGCAAGCCAGTCAAGCAAGAGAACTCTAATTCACTGATGAGATTACCAAGTTAAAGGCAAAATCCCATCAGGCATTACTAATATGCTGTGAACAGATGGGTCAGATCCTAAACACCAACTCTTTTTACAGTACAACAGCTGCAGCTGAGGTTGGATGTTGGTTTTTCTAAGATTTACCACTCAACTGGAACCTTTTGCAGAATCTCAGACTTTAGTTTCCATAGTATGATTATAATAAAATGAAAGTTCAGATTTCTGCCTGGGCTGCAGCTGTGTTCACAATAAATGTTTGTTTTTACTCCTGGATGCTTTCCCCCAGCTTTGGGAATGGACACAGGCTGAGTGAAGATCTGTAGGGCATGGCTAGACCTGTCTAGATGGATCAACCCACTTTCATCCACAATGGCCTGAGGAGAGATCCCACCACAACTGACTAGCTGTCCTCATCAGACCAGAGGAGAAGAATGAACAACCGCAAAGCATAAATTTTCTTTTTTAGATATTTTTTTTCTTTTTTTGTCGTTTTGGACAGCAGTGCAGAATGGTACAGATGTTTCTCTAAAGCCATTTTTAACTGTTTCTTTGCTTTTTGATTAAAAGATAAACAAAGTATGTGTGCTTGAATGAGAGGAGAAGAATAAGATGCCACTGAGAAGAAAAAATGTGTGACCACAGAACAAGCTTGAGATGAACCTGAAAAGCCCAGAATCTAAAATGAATACTTTGGCAAAAGCACCAAGGAGGACTGAAGGTGTTCTGGGAGACAGCACTGATGAAGTAAGTGCACATGGTCTACAATAACTACATCATTTAAATAATAGATTTTAATCAAAAAACAGTTCAATTTAATGCTAAATCAACTGGAGCTGGTTCATCATCAGTAAACATCCACAAACTTAGTGTATGTGATATTTACCTGAGTAAGATGCCTATTTATAACAAAAAACAAGACATCTGTAGATGGAATTGAATTGAATTTGCCTTAAATAAGCAGGTTTAAATGTGATCATATTGCAAATAGAGTTTGCCATATACTGCAATGAGATAAAATATTTACATTCACTGCTAAGGAAAAACATTAACCTGCTAATATTGTTGAACATCGCATCTCCTTGGCTGTCAGATTTGATACTATGCAGTCTGCTAATCAGTTTGGTCCCCTCAGAGAAATTCCACAGATGAGATAAGAGACAAGTTAAACTGAAACATAGAAAAAAGAATGACAAGCTTCGAGAAGAGGTAATGGTAAGCACTTATAGTTAGATAATCACTTCTTCTTACTCCAGTAGGGTCGATCTACTGAGACATACAGTATATTGTCTTTTTTTGTGATAGTTCAGCATTTCAAATCCCTGCCATGACGTTTGTTTATAACATTTTTCCTCTACTATTCAATCTTTAGGAAACACAATATTGTTTTTCATCTGTACATGGATGATTTACAGATTTATTTTCCATTAAAGTGCATGAGCACATGCACCATCCAGCCTCTCCTCAACTACCTTATTATTATTTCATTTTATTTCAGACACATGGGTCCATATTAACAATTAGTGACATAAAAAAGTTGGATGGCACACAGCTTTTTGAATTCTAATGAGAGCAAGCCAGAAGCCGTTCTATTGGGATCAAACAACACCAGTAGGACTCCTGACACCAGCCTTTCCTCTCTGACACTGAATGAAAAACACATGATTACCTGACAGCCATGTTAACTTTGGTTAAGTCCTGCTTCTTTCAGCTGAGCGACTTGCAAAAATCGAGCCAATTAAAAAGAAAACAAAAACAAAAGAAAACAACAAAACAACTTAGAAACAGTGATCCACGCTTTTATAACTTCCAGACTTTACTGTGAAGTGTTCCAGTTTGGGATCAGTCAGGCCTCCCTTGGTTACCTACAGCTGGTGCAAAATGCAGCAGACAGATTTTTAATAAATACAACGAAGAGAGAGTATTTTATTCCAGTTTTGTCCTGGCTTCACTGGTTGAATTTCTAATTTATTTAAAAATTATTTTATTTGTTTTTAAGTATTTTAATGGTGCTGTCCCATCTTTTTTGTCACAACCGCTGCATCCATATGAACCCTCTTGCTTTTTTAGACCGGCTGACCAGAGGCTTTTATAAATTTTATTCAAAGGTGACAGTTGCTGCTTTGAAATGATTTACCAACACATAACAGACAGGCTTCTTCACTCAGTGTTTTAAAACCCTTTAACCCAGAATGAGATGTTAACAAGGATTTAATTTGTTTAGTGAATTTATCTTATTGTTTCTCGGGCTTCTTTAATGCATCTTAAGTATTTTATTTATTTTTTGCTATTTTTCACCCTTGGAGTGTTTTATTTTAATTCTACATTTTTCAGTGCAACACTTTGATTAGCATTGTTGCTATTTTTAAAGTTCTTTATTAATAAACTGCTAATATATCTTATCTTATCTTATCTTATCTTATCTTATCTTATCTTATCTTATCTTATCTTATCTTATCTTATCTTATCT
>JBAMHW010000003.1:26533940-26553078 GCA_037177495.1 Rhadinocentrus ornatus
AGACCCGAAACCCCCTGTGATCCCAGGTTACATCACTGATGATGTGTCCAGGGGCACCATAAGGTGTATCTAAGAGCCACCCTGTTTATTTAGACGCTGTTGAGTGTTTGAAAAGAAAAAAAAAAATCCTCTTTTTTTTTTTTTTTAATCTTGTTTGTTGCTTAGGATTTAAAACACAATATTCACATATGGATGACTTTAAATTATTTTCCACAACAATTTTTTGTTTTTACCATGTCCTAAAAGTCAAATTAAATAAAATGAGAGCATATTTCAGATTATTAAATATATTTTAATAGCTTACAGCCTCACAGGGGCGACTGGTAATCAATTACAGCTGCAGTAATGAAGTAGGTAATGAGTTTAAATTAGATGGTTAATGCTTAGGTTTTTAGTGCAAAGCAATTCTTGCTGGGGACTGGCTGTCTGCAGGAGATGCTGTATTGGCTTGGACACTAGAAATGTATCCAAAACTTTCCCCTTGATGACTGACATTCAGTGTTTCAGTGTATAAATTATTGTGATTTGCTTCATCACTGGCAGCCAAAGTGCCAAGCTTACATCACTGAGCATTAAGGAAAAGCAGTAAATCATGTTTTAGGACTTTTAACCAGGATGTAGTGTACTTGCCAATGATTCTAGTTTTTGGAAGGACATTGTGAACTGATTTCACACACATTTCAGATACTGAAATATAAAGAGAACAAGAAATATTTTGTATTATTATGAAGAGAGTTTTGTTTGTAACACGTCTGTACTGGTTCACAGTTGATTTACAG
Organism: Rhadinocentrus ornatus; assembly: GCA_037177495.1. Taxonomy (NCBI): domain Eukaryota; kingdom Metazoa; phylum Chordata; class Actinopteri; order Atheriniformes; family Melanotaeniidae; genus Rhadinocentrus; species Rhadinocentrus ornatus. The sequence goes on from JBAMHW010000003.1 coordinate 26,534,720, forward strand.
GGTAATCAACCAGTCTGATCACTACTGTTTTAACTTCGAACTTGATTTAGATTTTTTTTCCTGACGTGACTACAGGTTAATAGTGTCTCTACATTAACATTAAAATTGCAAACATTCACGTTAAATTATCTCTGCTTCAGGCAGAAAAGCTCTCAACATTTGGATGTGGGTCAAGGAGGATGTCATATTCATGCCTGCATGTTGGCTCTCACCATCCTAAACTATGTTTCAACCCTTTTTGGGAGTAAGTGGATGCAGATGACAGGAGGGTTGCTGATTTGCAGTTTTAGTAATGAATGCTGATCTAAACTTGGATGTATTTTTATTTGGCTCAGCTAAAATGATCCCTGTTCTTATGAAATGAAGTCCTGATCATAATCAGTATGTAACACAAATGTAGGCCTGTGATGAAACATGCAGAAAGCCTGAAGTAGTGCTCCAAGCATCTCAATATTTCCTGAAGCAGCTATAGCCATATAAGCGGTTTAATTGTTAACTATATCTGGACTGAGGGAGAATAAGCACATCAGCAACACTTTTATAATGTGAAGTACATTATTGATGCAACAGCCTCTTTCTCATCTCTGGACTAGATAAACATGAATACTTTATAAAAATTGTTATCAGAATCTGTTGAAGATTTTTCTTTCTCATTTAGGATTTTCTCATTTATGTGTAATAATCTCTAAATGTGTTTGCTCTTGTTTAAAAATAACTAAAAGTTATGTAATATGGTATCTGTCCACTGCATTTTCATCACTGAGGAGAACTGATCACCAAGAGGCCTGTTTTAAACAAGCAGTCTTGCACACATTCATGTCAAGTACAAGTGCACTCAAGGAAAAAAAAGACAACCTTTTCACTGGTCAATAGGTTCATTATAACTAAAGACAATGTAAAAATTAGCAAAAGTACAATATTACAAAACAGAGTCAGATGACTTTCCTTCTCCTGGCTTACATATACGCTTATCAGTGGCTCTACAAAGGATTTCATCTGTGCTGAAAAACACAATTACAAAAGACTAAAAAATTACACAGACTATCAACTCTTTTTCAATAACAAGTTAGTTTATGCTTAGGCTTGTAAGTGTTGAGCACGCAAATGCATTCACTGCTCACTAAGCATCCAGAAAAAGGAACTAAAAACTTTATTTAATAAAACCAAAGTTGCTGCAAAAGTAGGAACTTTTAACAAACAAAAAAACAAACACAAAGGAAATAGTCCAACAACAGAACCAAATTAAGACCAGGGAATATAGAATGAATTATTACTCAGATGCAGACGACTTTAACCAAATAGTGGATTAATAAAAAAAAAAAAATAAAAAAATAATAATAATAATAATAATAATTACAAACTAACAGAAAATCACTTGTGAAGCACATATCAGAATCTACAGCAACAGAAAAAATAAGACCAAAATGAATTAAAGTCAGAAAAAAAAAGAAAAAAGTGTGTAATTTTAAGGAAATGCTCAGCAACAGGATTCCTGTACACTGACTCAGTTTTGTTCTTGTTTACGGTCTTTTTCTTTTGGATGTTTTATCCGCTGAGGCTGTAGAGAGAATCAAATTCCTCTAAACCTTCACCAAACCATGGGTTTGTATGCAGTTCACTATTTGTACAACTTACAAATTAGCCTTCTAAGCTGATGTGAAACATTCACACATTCAACATTCTTTTTCTTCTTTCAATCAAAACCAGACTTGGAATTAAAATACTCGATGTTCAGAGAAAGCTTAAACAATTTAAAAAAATGTTTATTTTAAGTTGGCTGTCCATGAGGCCTGTGTTAGAGGATGCATCAAGAACATGCATGCTTGCACACACTGTAGATATTCCCTGCAGTCCTGATGGTGGGCCAGCTGCTGCTGCTTGGGAATATTACAAATTACATAACTCAAATAAAAAAATCGTGACAAGATAAATCACTCAGCTTACCAGTGATTTGGATGTCACAACTCATGTCCCAACACATACCATTAGAGGTCAAATAAGAGAAACTGTTCAAGTATTTGAAGAAAGTATAATCTGAGCTGAACATGTAAGCATGCAGTTTAACCCAAAAACAAGGAAAAACTGAAAAAAGAGAAGAGATTAGTGATTACTGCAGTTGCAGGGTTAAAGCATGAAATATCTGAGTTTATTTCTTTATAAAATTCTTATTCAGATACTATTTTTGATTTCATAGCTGACAAGATGGTGAGAAAGTTATTCTGGCACTTTATTGTTAATCATATGGCTGTTTTCTTTTCCATTTAGAAAAACATGCAACATGAACATGGAAAACATGCAACTTGAGTATTATGTAGGGCAAAGGCCATGACAGTCTTTGAACTATAAGACCCTAATGACTGAAGATGGGAAGCCACTGTTAAGTCATAAATTAGTTTATAGACTACTCTTTTTAAACCTAGTTGTTATTCATTTGTCCCCATCATCAGCATTCAAGGAGCTATTGTTTTGCACTTTCACATAGGCTTTAAAGAAAAACTACAGAATTTTAGCAGATTTTCTCACTGAGGCGGCGTCCATCTTCCATCCTACCTGTACTGTGAGCTCTCACAAGCCAGTAAAGTTAGTCTGATGTTGACTATCATCTTATTTTTTGCCCTGTCTCTTTATTTTCCTCCTTCCCTTCCTGTCCTCTTGCATTTCGTTATAAATCACTCACGGTGCACATTCAAAATGGCCCTTCTGCTCATATCCGCCTGCTAGCATGTGACACGTGTAAAGGAAAGCTCAGCTGCAATGTGAAACGGTGTCCCTGAAGCAAGAGTTGTCTAGAAATGTATATAATTAATGTCACTGTGCCATCAAGTCAGTCAGAAATGCAAAGATCAGAAAGTCACACAGATCAATGTCACGGCCAGATGTTCCAGCTTATTTAAACTTCTGCTAAGTGATGACTCAAATTCCACACTTTCATTATTTCTGTTTTCCCTAAATTACTTAATTATTTTTGGTCAGCATGCAAGTTTATTTTAAGATATGCAGACTGTTAAAATATGAACTGACTTTTTTTCAGTTCATTTGGTGAGAACCACCAGACAGACACAAGACAATAATCCAACTGTCCTCCCCTCCCTACAAATCACTCCATTACAGAAATGAGTTTGTGCCATTCACAGCATGAGTGATGTACCAGACAGTTACATTTGTTTAATATATCATAATATCTGAATTTAGTCTAGTTTAGATGTGTATTGAATTGTAGGCTATTTTAATGCCTGAGAGTCAGATCAGAGAATTTCTGTTCATACTAATGTAATGAACAGTGAACATAATAGCTGTGCATTTCCCTTCCAGGAAAAATTTATCCAGGCCCTTTTAAATAAATAAAGAAAAATTGAAATAGAGCAGGGAGAAAAAGACATTATTTAGTATTTTACCATCAGTTTAGTGTCTTGTTTAAATGCCGTATCAGGCAGTTTGGGTAAATGGCTGACCCACTTTTCCACTGGCTTCTTGAAAGCTTGTCATTATGATTACAGCTTTCATAAATGTGCTGACAGGAAATAATGACCTCTGAGAGGAGTCCAAAACTACAAAATAGGGTTCCTGGAAGATTCAACTTTGCTGTGTTCAGCAAAACCCAGTGAAATTTTAATGGTAGAGTGCTTGATTTTAAACAGTGTGGTTGAGGTTTAGGTACCACTTAAGTTAAGAGACTTAAAACGAGATCCAGCTGTGGCGTAAATGGATGTCATTTCCAGTACTGGTTCTAGCTGTAGAATGCCAGCTTTCAGTGCGTATGTAATGGCCTCAGCTATGTCTTAAGATAGGTCACAGAACTTAAAATGTACAAATTTTGAGTTGGTTGTCCTAAAAGCAAACAATAATCTTTGTTCACACCCCACATGATATCTGATAAAACATTTAATTCATATGTGTGGAAAACGACATTTAGCAGCTATAACTGATTATTTGAAAACAGTAACACTGTTTAGTGCATTTACTCTGAAACCACTCTTGCTAACGAAAAAAGAGAAAAATGTAATATATTGCAGGGATTTTTATTAGATTTGGAACGCTACTGTATGTTGAATGCTCATAGTATTTAGTACATCTTTGCATTTTGTTGCAAAGGATCTCTCTTTGTGAAAACGAACCTGTTTTTTGTTTTTTTGTATTTGCAGAGATTTAGGATAAGTAGGTACAGTAGCTCCAGCAACTAAAGTTATATTTAGGGCTTAAACCAGGAAATTGAACAGCATTTTTTAGCCCAAATCTGTCTGTAGCATCTGACTTGAGAGGATATACCCCACAATTAGCTACTACTTTATCCCAATCCTTTCTCCCCTCTCCCCTACTCTTCCCCTGCAGCAGAGTTGTATTCAGTGGCAGGCAGTGAAGGCAGCATCGCCCCATCCGTGGGATCTATGCCTCACCAGGCCTCAGGCAGCACCAGCCCCTGCTCACAGTCCTCATCTGGGGGTTCACGGCACCCTGTCAGCGCCCTGAAGAAATGGCTCACCAATCCCGTCCGGAAGCTGAACCCTGATGCCAGAGGTGGAGCAGGGAAAGCCGAGAAGCAGATGTTCAGGTCAGACGGAAGCCAACCAACATTGCTTCTTTCCCACAGTGAGGCTCAGCAAAGCTCTCTGGAAATGCACGAAAACTGCACTATCCTGTGCTCTGGAAACATGGTGAGACTGGTGTGGCAGGTATTCAACCTCCATTTAGATCCCTGAAGAAACACTTCTAATATATCTGTTTTAATATCTGCTTATTTTTGTGTGCAGGACAGGAAAGATGGTCACTTGAGTCCAGCTGCACTGTCTCCTACGCTGTCATCCCATCAAAGCTACTTATGTGACCAACTGCAAAGCGGACTCTCACCTAGTCCAGTAATGTCCTGTTCTACTCAACTCTATTGTTCTTTAGTTTCCAAATCAACAATCAACATTCCCATTTCATAGTTTATTTTCATCTTTTTCTTCATATACAATAGATTAACTGCAATTGTAGACAAATAACTTTTATTCTCATATTGGATGTGGCACCTGCCAACCTGTGAGGTTTAAAGAAAAACAAAACATGCAAAAAAGCAGAACGAAAACTAGGTTCTGACTTTTACTTCCCTTAACAAAAGTATACTTGAAGTAAATCACTATGAAGTGGACATTTCCAGACAAAAACAAAAGGCTAAATCAATCAGAGCAAAGCTTTAAATACTTCTTAATCAAACTATTTAACTAGTGGCTGGAGTAAAATAAAACAAATGATCAATGCCATCAGTCTTTTTATTAAGGCCTTAAAATGCAGAAGAACACTACAATGGACAGTTAAGGCGATGGGTAATTATGCAGTGAGTGATAGGAACATTAAAACACAAATAAAAGCCATTACATTCTTTTTACCATCTCAATGTCCCACTAGTCCACATTGCCAACCTGGTGAAGGAGAATTTGTCTGAGTGTTTATAGGTGCACCATCCTCGATCAGGAAATGGAGCTCACAGAAAACAAGTGTAAACTGTAGCGACTACGGAGTTTAACCACTCACCTGGGTGAGGGAAGAGATCTATTTATAACATGCTTCAAAATTAGTCCAAAAGCCACTGTCCATGATGGGTGAAGTTCCTGTTTATTTTCAATAATCTTATGGTATGCTCTGATGACAGGTCACATTTCTGATAAAAAATAAAGATGCAAATAACAAAAGGTGATTGCGGTAAAAACTGTGTCATGCTCCCCGCACCCAAGCTAATTAAAATGCTCCCCATCACCTGTGGCTGCCATTTAATACACCTGGTGCGCCTATTTACTGACACCCACTGTGATAATACAATAAAAAATGCAAGTGACAAAAACAATTGGCTCATACATAAATGAAAGAAGTAAACTATTAAAAAGAAAGAAATTTATCTTAATCATTCAACAATGTCTTTATTAACGGAAGTGATGGTTAACATGTCCTGATGAACACAGCAGCACCGAAATTATACTAACTTATTAATACAACAGAACATTGCTTGACTGGTAAGTGAAAGAATTGAACTTGATAACACACCCAGATGTGTCAATTTATGATTTATTCTTCAATTACACTTTGACAGATTGCAACTTTTCCTTTTACAATTCTTTTCAAGATCTGATGTCCAAGATTTTTCCTTTAGAATTTGATGGTATTGTCCAGAATTAATTGTTTTATCAAAAATGGCAATCCATCCTCAATTAACTTGTCAAACCATGACAAAAGTTTTCATCTTTAGTACATGAGGAAGGTTAAGATTTATGTTTAATCTGTTTAATTTAAATCTATTTATAAAATGCTATGACTTGTTTAAAAGAATGACAAAGTTTAAGATCATATTGTGCAGAAATTTTGAAACCAAAGCAATTTCAGCCTTGTGTCTGACTTGATAAAAGTAAAATCTGACGTATTGATCAGCGATGGATGTTGTTCAATCTGTCATCAGCTTGTGTCTGTTGCTGTACTAAGGCATCCCAGTACAGAACCAGCTCTGTTCCCCCATGAACACTACAGCCCTGCTGAGCTCCTTCAGAGCTAGACTGCTGCATCCAAAGCATGTAGGATCCCTGGAGGAGGTCCATGCATTTTCCCAATGGATCAGAAACACACTCAATAAAAATTTGATAATTTTATTATTATTAAAAATTAACAAGTAGGTTTCTGGGTAGAACCTGTGCAGAGTTTGCATGTTCTCCCCTTGTATGCATGGATTCTTTCCCAGCTTCCTCCCACTGTCCAAAGACATGCATGTTAGGCTGATTTAGGTCTCTAAATTCTTGCTAGGAGAGACTGCAAGTCTGATTAAGTGTTTGTCTCTCTGTGTTGGTTCTATGATGGACCTGGAGCAGATCCAGACCCCTCACAACTCTGCATTTTAATAATAATTCAATAATAATCATGGAGATAAATTATTCCGTTATCACGAGAAAACGGTGTTAAAAAAACACGTGACCCCCACCGCTGTCAGCTTCTGTAGATTCCATTTTGTGACCTATTTATACAATAAAAATTTGATAATTCATCATCATCATCATCCCTCACTCCAACTATAAATTGTAAGCTTCCCATTTAAAAAATCTCAAGTTTCTTTGGAAGAGGGAAGACAAGTAAAAGATCAAAAATGTTTAAGTCAAGTTAATTCTCACCAGTAAATCATTCACTTCTCTTGTGGTTTCTGCTTCTAGTGAAACTCTTGCATTTTAGGATTTTGAACTAATAAAAAAGACTGAATCAGCTACATCAACACTTATATATGCAGACACAAACGAGGATTAGTAACACACACTTGTAACTATACGTCATGTCAAGTTGTATCAGGACATGAACGGCTTGTTATTTGCACGCATTGTTTAACTTCTACCTGTGGTAGTAACGTGCATGCTCACACAAAAGCAGACATAAATGCATATAAGCCCATGTGACTTTTTAGAGTTATTCTAGCCTGCACTGAGTAATCTTTAGAAGAGTGGAATCAGTCCTGCGGGCTTTTGTAGATACCATCTGGAAATTATCAACTCGCTGGGGTCAGGGTTGGGGTTAAGAAGGAAAAGGGTGAAGTAGAAGAGGCCTAAAGGTAAAGTGAAAAACAGGCTCAGTTCTCTATCGATTACAGGGTCAAGTTTCATAACCCTTACATAAGAGATAAGAGGAATTTTTTTAAAAAGGTTAATCCTTTCACTCATAAAGTACAGTGTTTTGCTTGAAAAATGGCTGACCTCATTTTCAGTCCTAATGGCCCTTTAGAACAATAACACCCACAGCTTCACTCTTGCACTGTCTGGGTCAGTTTAAACAATCCCTCTGACCTTGGAAAGCAATACCTCAATATTTTTTAATTACAGGATGCTATTTGCCTTCTTGCTGAGTGTTAGATTAATTAGATTAATACTATGCTCATGACTGTTCGGTAAGCATAATTTTACAGCCAGCAGGCTGTTTTCTCTACATGATTGCTGTTCAAAGATAACAAATCCACCCACCAGGATTTACATATCTTTTGGTATGTTAAAACCAAAACACATAATTTGCATGTTGATCCAGCCAAATATACAAGGGTGACAAACAACAGGATGACTTTAAATTGTTTTAATGAAATAAGCCAAATCATAACAATGCTTAAAATGACTAAATGTAGTTTTAGACTTATACTATATGAGCTAGTCTGGCTAGTTGTATCTTTATGTTTTGCAATTTTTATTGCAAGTAGAGGCTGGTTCTGACTTACTGCATATACTTTATTGCAGAGGTGTTTTAGTAGCTTCAGCTATTTAATCCAAATCATCTAAAATGGAGATCAGCACATTTCCCAAAAAATATTTTCTTTTTACTTTGCTTTTGCTGATGAGGAAGTTAAGGTTAGAAAGAAAAATAAATTTTGGGAGTCACAATCATGCAAACATGCACATTAGTAGAACATCCACAAGAGATGGAGTCTGAATCAGCCCCAGATTGTTTTTCTAGGGAGGAGTTCTGCTGTTTGAGGATTGGCATGACCAACTGAGAGCAAAAAAAGAGCACCCCACATAAGCATAAAGTCCTTAGTTGACATACAAATATGCATTGATTCGACAAAGAGTTTAGAGATCTGGTGCACAGAGGCAGAGGACAGCATGTGTTGAGATGAAAGTATGTCAAGAGGATTACCGTCAAATTCACATTAGATTATAGTGCTTTTAGGTGAGGAGTGGTATTTGTTATATAACCACTCTCTGTGCCTGGGTCAGTTACCCTGATCTCTGTTTTATGACTTGACAAACTGCATTATTAGCCATCCTGTCTGTCCAACTGACTCCTCTGTAACACTGAGAAAAACTGCTCATTTATCCCAGGTTACTAACGGTTGATTAACTGGAATATTCCTCACAGGATTGCGCTTGGCTGGCTCAAAAGATGACAGATGAGTTCAGTGGGTGAGAGGTTGGATGAGAACACTGTATTTCTGAAGTGGCAGATGTTTAATTTTCTCCAAGTACGATTACAACAATTAAAAAATATTGCTTTATCCTAAATACCACTTAAATAAAAGCTCGTACGCACTGAAATTTGCACTGAGAGTTTCATAAAATTAGTGGTCATTCTGTAGAGCAATGTCAGAAATGCATGTATGTAGACATACTGCATATAAGATAATTAGTTGCTAGTACTGATAGCTGGTGTGCAGATTAAGCTACTTTGAATTTCTATGCTTGCTGCAACCTCAGTTTAGAGGGGACAACCAAGAACAAAAATTCCACTTACCCCTGTAAAACAATATAAATAGAAGGTAATGAAGGAAAAAACAGTACTTGTACTGTAAATTATTTCAAGCAGTGCTAACCTGCTGTAAGCAAAGTACAGAAATCAGAAGAAAAAGAGGAATGTTGCTCTCCTTAATCTGAGATTTAGGAGAGCTGCAGAAGTGGCACAAATGAATTGGTCTTTAAATTATACAGACAGTATTTGAGTATACTTACTTTTACTTCACTATTTTGGAAAGAGCACGGCATCCAGCTGACCTGCTTACACAACATATTACAGTGATGCTGACTAAAATCATAAGTTGCCTTGCTTGTGTGCTTCAGAGTCAGAAGTCTGGCATTAACACTCTACAAGGAGAGGACAGCTGTGGTGTGGCTGAAGACTCGGCCAGCCAGTGCTCAGCTACAGTGGACAGCGAGGAAGAGAGAAACATTGCCTTAGAGAAAAGCTTGTAAGTAATGACCTCTGCATTGATGGGATAGTTTAACATTGATGATGAGACATTTATTCATTTTCTTGTCAAAAGTCATAGAGAAGACTGATGCCACTTTCATGTTTGTAGCCAGCTTACTTCACAGAGGGCTTACTATATTGTACTGAATTTCTTTCCATTTTTTTTAACAAGGAGTGAGACTCAAAATAACCTTGCAGACAAATAAAAGTACTCAGTCTTGTTTTTGTCCATCAATTGCTGCCATTTTCAGAGCTTCCACAAGAAATAGTAAAGTTGTGTTTCTGTAAAGAGGAAACTTTGTCCACATTTGTTGTGCAGACCCTTCGCTAAAAGTTAGCGTCTGAAGTAATACCAACCTGAGCCAGAGCTGAGAAATGCAGTCATTTAAAACAACATACATTTTAAACACATTCTACTCCTAAAACTGAACTCACTCAGGCTGAAGTTAGTTAATCTCTCAATAGCAAAAATGCTGCTGCTAAACTGCTTGAAGCTGTTTATTTATAGCCCAGACGTAGCTTCCTAAGTTGATATGCATAGTTTTTTAAATGCAACATATTGACATAAAGCAAAAAATCAGCAGCTGCTTAGCAGATTATCTTTTTTAAAAAAAAATCAAAACACACTGATCTTTTTAAGATAAGACTATGAATAAACAAGAGGTAAAATGAGGCAGTTTACTAAAATAGTGACAAAAGACATGCTGAATGTTGCAATGATGGAACATTTCTTTTGAGCCTGAAAGTATTGCAGTTATGCCTGTACGTATAACATCTTATTTAAGTCCATTTCTGTTTGTCTTGTCACAACTCTTTTTCAGATATGTGCTGACAGAGCTGATAGAAACAGAAAGGTTGTATGTTGAAGATCTTGGTCTCATAGTTCAGGTATGTCTAATTCAAAATAATTCAAGATGACTTGATAAAAACTGAGCTTTTCTCATTTAAGAACTCATGCGCTGATTGGTGATGTGTTTGTGTTTGGAAAGGGCTACATGACCATAATGGCCAATCAGGGAGTTCCAGAGGACATGAGAGGGAAGGACCGGATTGTGTTTGGAAACATCCACCAGATCTATGACTGGCATAAGGAGTGAGCCCCAATCGTTCGAAACATGAACAATTTCTCAGAGTTCATGCCTATCTTTTTAGAGCTCCTCATGTTTCATGACAGTTTAATTTATGTCATGCTGTGTTTCCTGCCTGTGAGTGGGTATGAATAGTCCTGCCTGCCCTCTGCTTTGTGTCATGCAGCTATTTCCTGGGAGAGCTGGAGAAATGTGTGGGTGATCCAGACAGTCTGGCCCAGCTCTTCATCAAACACGTGAGTGTGAAGATTATCGAAGTGTGGACCCCCACACTGGTGTAAAGCTTTGGTCTGCTGCCCTGCAGATTTCTTTTTGTAGATCTGCTTTCTGCAGGTGCAGCTGCAGAATAAGAAGGTCTCGTAATAACTGATTTGATTAAACAGCCTTTAAAGCCAGCAAAGTTAAAGATGGTCCACAGAGACCAGAGATGCTAAGCGTGAAAATGACCTGGATCTGCAGCTTTCAGAGTTTTTCACCATTGTTGTTTTATTCTGAACTTGAAGCACTGGTTAGACAATGAAGTAAAAACAACTTTCAACCAGCATTAAACACAAAGAATCTGGTCATTTGTAAAACTTCAATTGAGACACTGATTTATTGTTGTGATGCATTAAAACAGGGAATGTTAAACTCATTTTTGTTCAGGGGCCCCATTCAGCGTAATCTGACCTGCAATAGGTCGGACTGATAAAATAACAGTAAAATAACTAAATAAATATAAATAATAAAAATTCCATTTTTTTTTATTTATTTATTTTTTTTAGTGCAAAGACATACAAGCACATTATCAAGATGTTTACATTTAATGAACTAGCCTCAGAAAACATTATGAACAACCTGAAATTTATGAAAACAAAACAAAAAAAATTCTAATATATTAAATTGAACAATTTTTTATTCATACAATTATTATTGTTTTTAAAATTGTATACACTTTTATACCGTTTTAAATTGGAAATATAAAAATATTTGTATTATATATATTTTTGCTTCATTTTTATTTTTTTATATTAACATAAATATACATGTATTACAACTTATATATCAAAGTGTATCTATAAGATCACAAAACATTTAATAAATCCATTATTTCACATGATGATCAGAGTAAATTTCCCAGGTCTAGAAGTTATTTTAAATGTGCGTACGTCTCCACATTTGTGTAGTAATCCTGACCACCTGAACTGACTCATGTCATAATACAAGTTGAAGGAGGGCTAGGGATAGTAGAAGTAGAAAAATAAGTTAAATAAACCAGCTGAGGAAATGAGAATAAGAGTTTTGTAATGTCACAATGTCACGTTTGTTAGAATCTACTGTTGGGCTCATAGAGCCAAAGCTAATAAAAACAATATTTCCCTGTCACTGGAACTATTTACTGGAGCCCATTTCCTCTTGTGTGAAGCGGAAACACAATAAAACTAAAGGGAAACTAATATTAAGGTGGTTCAGAAATGTTACTCTTTCTTTTGTCCTCTTAAACAGGTACAAACCGTCTGTACACAAGTACGAACAATATAGATAAATCATTTGAAAATGGTTTGAAAATGACTTTGAAATTTGCAGGAACGACGTCTCCACATGTACGTGGTTTACTGCCAGAACAAGCCCAAGTCAGAGCACGTTGTCTCTGAGTACATTGAGACGTTTTTTGAGGTGAGAACTAAACATTATCACTTTTTTATTGCTGGAGCTCATGTTGTTAAACTAAAACTATCACGTTTTTTCTGTCTCTTCACAGGATCTCAGGCAGCAGATGGGTCACAGGCTGCAGCTCAATGATCTCCTGATCAAACCTGTTCAGAGGATCATGAAGTATCAGCTGCTGTTAAAGGTTTATTTTTAAGAATTGTGTATTTAGTGTACATTTTTCACTGTTGTCACATGAAGATTTTTACCTTTTGCACGCCTACTTACGCTTACTTTTGGTTGCATTATTTTACATTCTTGTGCGTATCTTTGCATTAGTTTTAAGTAGTTCTTCCTCCTTTTTTATACTAAGATTGCATATGTAAAAATAGTAGATAAAAATTAAATATAAGTTTTTTTTAATTAATATATCCTCAGGACTTCTTGAAATATTATAACAAAGCTGGGAGGGATGTAGAAGAGTTACAGGTATGAACTCACTATACAAAACAAATTCTTATTAAATACTTTCCACATTTTATTTGTCCATCAAAATTCTGTTTTGACTTGAATTGATCTTCATCTATCAGAGAGCGGTGGAAGTGATGTGTTTTGTGCCAAAACGCTGTAATGATATGATGAATGTAGGAAGGCTCCAAGGTTTTGAGGTACTGAATGTCTTAAAATAAGTTCTTGTTGGTTATTGCAAATAAGAGGCAATGAGTTGACAATGCCTGTGGCTTTTTAAAAAACTTTTTCAGGGGAAAATCACAGCTCAGGGGAAGCTGCTTCAGCAGGATACTTTCTCTGTCAGCGAGCAGGAAGGTGGCCTCCTGTCCAGAGCAAGGGAGAGGCGTGTCTTCCTGTTTGAGCAGCTGGTCATCTTCAGTGAGCCAATTGATAAGAAAAAAGGGTTCTTATTGCCTGGGTACACCTTTAAAAATAGCATTAAGGTTAGAGTAAAACTATATTGTAATACATCTCTAGTAGATTTTTCCCCCCTGAATGTTATATAAGCTCTATGTTCTTTATAGGTAAGTTGCTTGGGTGTGGAGGAACCCTCTGAGGATGATCCATGCTGTCTAGTGCTGACCTCCCGGGGCACTGACAGCAGCATAACACGCTTCATCATGCATGCATCATCTCCTGAAATACAGCAAGCTTGGTTTGATGATGTGGTCCAGATCTTAGAGACTCAGAGGAACTTCCTAAATGGTGCCAGTGTTCGACTTATCTTTAATAAATTCATAAATTTAGCAGTTTGATGTGTCTGACTGATGTGACATATATTTTTGTCCACTGCAGCCCTTCAGTCCCCAATAGAGTACCAGCGCAGGGAAGGTACGTCAAACAGCCTGGGAAGGAGCACAAAGTCTCCAGTTGTGGCACCATCTGGATTGTGGCCCCACTCTTCAGCATCCATGGAAAGACGCCATCAGCCCTGCCAGCTGTCTTACAACAACTCCCTGCCCTCTCTGCACTCACCCCGCCTCAACCCAGCCTCAAAGGTGATGCCTTTAGCCATGCTTGCGTCAGATTTATATACAAACATGCTTCTCTGATTCCCATCTTTACCTGATTTCTTTTTCCGTTTTAAGGTGTCTAATCAATCTGCTGTGACGCTTCAAGCTACTCATCCTCCATTTTCCTCACACCAGCAGCTCAGTTTGTGCTCAGATGACTGTAGCGCATCAAACGGCCTGTCACCCTGTAGCCATCACCACCAGAAGGTATATATGTCCTCAATTCTCTGAAAGTTGCTTAGCTTTTAGTGTTTTCAACAAAGAAAATTAGCAGTTTTTCACTTCTTCTTATCTGGATGATGTAAAGCTACAGACCAAATACATTTTGTGTTTTTTTTAGTTAGATCAGACCGATGGGGCTGCAATTTGTTGCCATGATCACTGATGAAGAGAGGAAGTTACTCTTTGGCCACCTTGTCAAATATCCTGTTGTTGTTTCTGTGTTGATTAATTTTAAAATCACGGAAACTGACTTGCAGTTTTATCTTGTTCACTCAGACTTCCACCTAGAGTAGGAAATAGTTTGATCACTGTGCTTTTATTAGGTGTGCTAATCTGGCTCTATTCCATAAAGTTGTTCTCATCTTCTTGGCTCCTGCTTTGTGTTTGAGATAAGCACTTTCCATTGTGCTTTAGGTACACCACTGTACAGACAGATTTCCCATATAGCAAGTATAATCTCCACCAACAAAAGCACAAATGTCTAAATCTGGTGTAAAAAAAAAAACTTAATTCATATTATAACAACAGTAATAATAAGCCAGCTCCAGTCAGGCAAAAGTGAGATTATAGCTTTAAATAAATGACATCTTATTGTGTATTGGAACTGCACACATACAAAAAACAAAACAAAAAAACAAACAACATCTTTTTGTGCAAATCATTTTTTATATTAATAAGTTAACAATTAACTGAATAACTCATTAAATGTGTAACTGACATTTTGATCTGTCCTGTGTAATTAAAGCAGGCAGATTAGGATTTTCCCCAACAGTGTATTTACATTTATTCCTCCAGATCTGTAAAGTAGCTCTGTTTCTGATGGTGAACTAGTGGTTCCATTTCCAGGTATCCCAGACCACATATTAAAATCAAGAATTTCTCTTGAGATACTTATCAGTGCCAGTCACCTTGAAAGTGTCTGTGAAATGAGTGAAAGTGCATGTATCCATCCTTCCAGAGATACTCTGTAGTTCTTAGTGACAGATGGGGAGTCCAGTCAGGCCTTAAACTTACTTGTAGAGGACATTAGCACCTTGAGGCTCACATTGACCTGTCTAGACATCATGTGAGCTGTCCATCACATGAGTGGAGGGATGGAAGGGGTTAAGATGTCTGAGGAAGGCCATTTTAACTCCTATTAAACCATCTGTTGGTTTTAGATCAGAATAAGTGCACGTTGAACTCCTGAATCTTATTTAGAAAAGCTTGATCACTCTTCATGTGCTGTTTGGAAAAAACTTGTTAAGAGCAGCAAGTCAGTTGCCTTTGTTTAGCACATTGACCATTGTTATATTGTGAGTGGAAAGAACACAGACACTGTCAGTGATTGAACTAGCAACTTAGTCAGTCTGAAGAATACATCGTGTCTCACTCTTCCTCTGTTGTTACATTCACCTGTTCAGTCATAGAGCCCTCTGGTGGTGAAAGAGATACAGATTCTTATACAGTTCCCAGTATAGGAGTCCTTCACCTGAATGAAAGTGTCTGGTCAACCATGACCTGGATGACTGAGAAATCAGAATCAGTTAGCTGTGTGATAATAAGTTTAAAACACACTCACAAACAAAAAAAAACCTAAACCAAAACAATATTATTTATTATTTGTTTCCTTTCAGGATGTGCCTGCCAGTTTCCAGGCAATCACATTTTGTGATAACGCGACTTATTCTGCACATCGACCTAGCAACTTGGATCAGTTAAAGGAGCAGCAGTGACCCACAGTGAACTCTGCAGTTTGGGTGTTGCTGCTGAGTCGAAGAACTCTGTCGGCACACGGGGAATCAGTTCTGCACAGACGTTGACAAAGTGTGAGTGCTCAGTTTAAAGATGCTGCAGACCAATCCAGACATGTTCTTATGTGATTTGAGCACATTCATTTCAGTATGTGTGGATATTCTCTGTATACACATGTGCTGTATATATAGATGGTGATAAAATGAGTGAAAATGTGATTTTTAAATAGCCACAGAGACTTAATTAATGTTGTTTCATCTTTTAATTGTTACACTTTTTACTCTTTCCACTGATAATTCCTCAATGGATATTTTTGTAATGGATATTTTTCACAAAGAACTGATTCCACTTTATTCCCCTGGAGAATAAAAATGTCAAAGCCCCTGATGCAGTTTTAACTCTGTGTCCTCACTTAACTCTACCCTCATACTCACTGAGTGATTCTAATTTCCAGCCTCACTCTGTTGTCTGAATCCATCTGTGCATTCCCTGCAGATTAGCAAATAGCTGTGTTTTCCGTTTGGTGGACTATTTCAACCCAGCTATTGTGAGTGTTATCTGGACTAAACACATTTGCAAACCCACACAAAGTACATGTCTGAAGCAAGCAGAAAGAGGAAAAAGGGAACAAAGATCAAACTGAGGTGCTCATCTGTCATTGTCATTTTGAATGTAAATAATCTTGTGTGGGATCAAGTTCGTAAAACTTATTGTGTCCTGATACTCACATAGAATTAAAGGAAATGCTGTTCAGATATTTGCTATTGTGTTTCTTTTTTTCTAAGTTCCTATATGTTTCTTTTATGTTGAAGCATGAAATTTGTGTTTCCTAATCATAAATGCATTACTAAACAACCATTCTGTGTCTGTCATCAATCTGTCCCTCTTTGTGGTTTTGTAGCTGACTTTGCAACTATAAATATTACACGTCATTTCAAATAAACACTGCTCTTTCTGCCCATGAGGCCTTTTTACAGTCTGGAGCCCAAACCCCGGAGAACACTGTTCTTATCAGTTGTTACTTAAATGACAGCAGGAGAGATTTTACCTTGGACTGATATCATAAGTTGTAGAAAACCATAATAATATCTCCAAGAATTAAACCTCTTATTTATAATCTAATCACTAAGAAGATAAAAGTCCAGAAGATAAAAGTCTTGATTTCTTTAAGGCCAGATGTGTCTGAGGTGCCTGTTAGTGTTCACTATAACCTTGTTGTGATCTGCGATGAATGTTAATAACCTGTCTTTATACATCAGATTGTTTTTTCTGGTGTTTGGTTTGAATATCATGACAAAAAATGTTTGTCTTTCTATTAATATTGCAAACCTGTTGGTGTGCAACCCCCTCTAGTGGAGAATTATTACCATCTCAGATAAACTGACTGTAAAACTGTGGGATTAACAATAGCAGAACAATGGAAGATGACAAAAAGAAGAAAGTAAGACATACTTTTACAATTTCCAAATGTTTTGAGTAAAAACCTGTTCTGCTGAGATAATGTTATGTATGATATTAAGTCTTGCTCCTGACTGTTTTTTCTGAACCTCTAAAAAACCATTGCAGCATCTCAAATCTCTTGTAATAATAATAATGGATTAGATTTATATAGCACTTTTTCCAAGGCACCCAAAGCGATTTACAGTGTATCCATTATTCATTCACTACTTACTCATACCTGGTGATGGTAAGTCCTGAAGGCTCCTTGTTAATTTACACGATCAGAGAAAAGTATTAGAGGTCAGGTTCAGGCTCTGCATTGACATGCACAGGAGTACAGGTGGTATTAGAGTGGGGGTGGTTCTAGGCCTTGTGGGGCCCTTGGACCTGCACTGTGCCCCCCTCTGAGGGGCCAGCGGTAGTCATCCCAGGCCCCCTGGGGTCTGATCCATGGCCTCAAGTGGCTCTGGCTGGCTGGGTCCTTCCGTCTTCTGGGTGGATACATGGTCACACCTGTGTTGGGCTGGCTGGGATTGGTGTTCTAGAAGTGGTCAGTTCCCCCCCCCCCCCCCTTTTTTTTTCTTAGGTCTCCCATGGTCTGCGTCTGATCTTTGCATGGGCCCGGATACATTTGTATGATCACACTCATCACTGATCATTAGTCCTTCCTGATAATTTGCTCCCACATTTAGTAACCTGCATGCTGATACAATCGGCATGTTGTCCTGTGGGTTTAATCACCAATAACTACAGTTATGTTTTTCTAGGTGTTGCTGATGTTTTTGTTTTTCTGATTCTTGTTTTTTCCAGCTTATCTGTTTTCATTACAGGTGGAGGTCCTGTCAGCTTTGTTTTGTTGCAGATGTTGGAGGGTTCCTGTGTCTTTACAGGTGTAGCAGGTTGTGGCTGAGCAGCTAATGATGTTGCTTTCTTTCTGGTGTATCTTTGTCTCCTTTTTCTCTCTCTACACTCTCCTGATTTGTTTACTCTCTCCTTTTTGAGCTGTTAAATGAGGGATCATGTCAGATAATTTACTATATTACTCCCTGGT
>JBAMHW010000003.1:26553178-26563859 GCA_037177495.1 Rhadinocentrus ornatus
ATAGTTTCCTTTTCCATACAGGAAAAGAATAGGGAAACAATTTGTCTCTTGTTTTTTATTAAGTAACCATTTATTAACTAAACTAGATAATCTGAAAATGATTCAAACAGGGGTCTTATTTGTCTTTATTTTGACCCTGGATTGGATTTAAATCCAATAAATAATACCCAGAAGTGGGTATAAGTGTTTTCCCCTTAACAATATGAAAAGATTTTATTATTGAAGTATCTTTATCATAAACAACTGGGTTTGCAATTATTTCCAAAATAATAAAATTTTCTACTTGCAGTCCGGGAGAGCCATTAATTATAGCCAAGACTGCTTAGTGTGAATTACCTTCTGGTGTAAATACCAATTAAAATATTGCATTTTCTTATTTCATTTGTCCTATGGTGAAGATGCCAAAATGCTTCTTGCATGTTTTAATTTGGTCAAATATGTCATAGTGCTTCACACTTTAGTGAGGTGATCAAAGAACACAAAATTAATGACAAAATGACTAATTCTTAACCTCACCGACCCTCACTCCAAAAAATAAAGCATCTTTTTTTTCCACAGCCATTTTAATAATATTTTAAAATAAAAAGGGCTCAAATCTGTGTTAAACTATTCATGTTAGTGGTTTCTGGGTGGAGCAGGCAATATATTATATTTCTGTGTTAACACGACAAATGCCACTGTTAAAAAAAATTTAAATTTTCTAAACACTGTTTAAAAATTCAACATGAGACAAACATAAGAAAGTACAAAACCCTTAAATAATACACTGATGCTTTAGGTGTCAACAGAGTTAAAAGAACATGTTCATGAAAAAAAAAAAAAAAAGAAGAGAAAAAACAGTAATGTGAAAAAATAAAACTCCATAACAGACAGAAGCATTACACGAAATAGTTCTTTGATATTTGCCTTAACCAAAAATCTTGCGGCACCAGGTTGCTGATAGCTAATAACTTATTTGACAAATCAGAAAACAATGACTCAAGGGCGCCATCTGAAGGCCATGGTATAAAACAACAGCATCCTAACTTTAGGCATCATATCTCTGGACAAACTTTCTCACAGTATAAAAACAGGACCATGTTGCTCACCACGTCTCCTCTCCGTTGTCTTTCACTGTCTTTCACTCAAGCTCTGACTACTCACACTAAGTTTCAAAATACAATGAGATCATTAACTAATTAGCTTTTTTCTCAGTGTGCTTGTTTTGTCTCTACTCATATTTTCTTATGATTGAAAAAAAACATGCACTTTGGTTCATTCACATTTTCTTGTAGGCAGCATGTAAAGGATGCAGTTTCCTGTAATTCACCCACATGCACAGACACAAACGTTCCTTTCTTTCAGATGCTTGTTGAAGAAACTGGACAGTGACAGACAGCAGCAGGGAAAAACAAAGCTGCTTCCAGATCACGTTACAACACATGTGGCTCCTGATGGTTAGAATAAAAAGTTTCTCCTCCTCAGATGGGTATTTATCACTCACATAACAAGAAGGGCTCTAGATAAGGAGGTAGAAACACCCCAAAGACAGCAGTCATACTTTTGGCAAGACCATTTAGTCACGGAGCTCAAGTACCACACAAAATAGTCTATGAATATGTTCATTATGTGGCACTGGTTGGCAAGACACATTTGCCCTCAGTCTAAAGAACTGTCAGTCCATGGGAAGTGTCTTTTTGTCCCTACCAACCTTTAGTCCTTGTTCTCCAGCTTTAAAATGCTGCTAGTGGCTTTTTTAATGCTAAAAAACACATTGTTCTACCTATGGAGAGTGAGATAAAAGACACAAGCATAGATGCAAACTGCTGGGTTTTTCTTTGTGTTGGAATAACTTAAGTTTGGAAAACCAAACTAGATATGACAATGCACAATCCCTTAATAACCCTAAAATAGTATTTTTTTTATTTTTGCTTTT
This sequence comes from Rhadinocentrus ornatus, assembly GCA_037177495.1. Taxonomy (NCBI): domain Eukaryota; kingdom Metazoa; phylum Chordata; class Actinopteri; order Atheriniformes; family Melanotaeniidae; genus Rhadinocentrus; species Rhadinocentrus ornatus. The sequence goes on from JBAMHW010000003.1 coordinate 26,555,094, forward strand.
ACAGTCAGAGCTGATTTTCTGCTTTTGTCAGTCCTGAAATAAGCTAAAACTTAAACCTTACTTTTTTTTTTTAATATATACTGTACTTAATTTTAGCTCACCATGAAGCTCTGACAGATGAAACATGCTCAGACAGAAATCAGAAAAGCCATCTAAATGTTCTGAAGAAAAGGAAAATCAAAATGTTTGTCATAAAACTTATCTGACATTGTAAGATAGAGGAGAACTTCTTTGGCAACTCAGGAAGGGCAGAGGGACATTTTGGGATGAAGAGGAGAAGGAGAACTAATTATGAGTCAAACACTGAAATCTGTTCTTAAAGAAGAGGAGGCCATTTTTTGTGCGTGTAGCATCAGATGATGCTGGTGGATACCGGAACTTAGCATAAGTCTTGTCACTCTCTGACTGGCTGACCCATGGGAGCTTGATTTTGGTTGCATGATTGACAATGACATCATCACAGGAGCCCACGTGGAGAGATCCCAGGCCGTCAATGAAAAACTCTAAAAAAGTAGAGGGAAAAAATAAATTCAATAAATTATATTCATTTAATTAACTAGCCCTTGTTGGAGGCCTACAGAAAAACACAAAGATCTTTTCAGAGAAGTTGAAACACTGTATAATGTAAACAAACCAGGTGCAATGATTAGCGCTTTTTAACCACCAACTGAAAATAGTGCAAAAACAATGCTGTCCAAATATTGTGAGCCCCCCCAAAAATTTAAAAAAAGAATAATGAGAAAAAGGCACAGCGATCAACTGAAACATGAGTAAGCATAAATGGAAATATAACATGTAAGGCAAAAAATGTTTGTTAAATTCTAACGAGCACGAAAGCCAATATTTCACTCATTCATCTGAGTTAAGCTGGAGCCTATCCCAGCATTTTAACAGGTACACCCTGGACAGGTCACCAGTCGCATTGCAGGGCCAACATAGATAGGGACATATCTGACAACATATTCTGAACCCTTTTTGACAAGTTTTCTTGTAATTTCTTTGAGCAACTCTACATTAAAAAAGTTCTCCAGGCTTATTGGAGGACTTTTCAAAGCTCTTCTTGGGTATCTGGTATACACCTGGCATCAACCATGTTTAATTTTTTTTTAAATGTAACCTGTCCTCCCAGCTATTGTTACCTCCAAAAATGCCTATAGTACATGGTGGTGTTACATTGCAATAACCTGGATTCGTTCCCTCTTTCCCTCCCAGAGTTGTCTTCATTTGAATGTTAAACATTTTAATGCAAGTTTCTATTCCCTATGATAACACTGTTTATCTACCAGTCACCAAAACCAAATCCATCCTTTATTCCAAAGATGTGTAACATTTTCCTTTTAATATTATTTTCTTTGCAGACAATATCTTAATACTTGAAGACATGAAGAGTTATGTGGACACATCCTCTGGTCATCTTGCTGCAGAACATTTGCATGTCTTGGACTGTTTTGGTCTCAGACTGCACACAGACATCCCCCATAAAACTGGGGCCAGACCTTTTATCTTGTCACAATTGATTTTGCTTTTGCAAATAATCCATGCATGTATGATTTAGGTGTGTCAAACCACAAAGTAATCTCTATTTCCATCCCTCCACACAAAGCCTAAATACCTTATCTGTTTCAGAAAAATCAACATTGGCCCACACATCCTGTCAGTGGACCTCCAGTATCTCCTTTCTATGCACACATTTTCAGTCAGTAAAATAGTGAATTTCTACAACACCATTCTGGGCAGCATCTTGGATGTCCAAGCACCTGTTAAAGTTATCGAGTCATCTGTCACTTTGAAATTTCTTTCCACTACTATGCTGATGATGCACACCTTTCGTCATCGTCATAATCACAACTTCCCACAGGTCTATATCTCCTGAAGCAGTTTTTAGTCTGCACCTCGCACCAAATTGGAACATCTAACATAACTAGCATGGCTTTAACTGGCCAGGACATTCCCCTCTCATCAGTAGTCACCAACCTGGTTGTTATATTTGACCCTGATCTAACCTTTGAGGCTTATATGAAACACCTCTGCAAGACTGCCTTTCACCACCTCATTTTCCAAAACCACGTCCCTTATCCTACCTGATCCTCCACATCTTTGTCTCCAGCAGACTTGACTACAGCAATGCACTTTTCATTGGAATCCCCAGCAAATCATGGAATAGCTGCAATCCATTAAAAACAGTGCAGCTAGGATCCTGATGAGTGTGTAATATGAGCACATTACCCCCTCACCCTTCACTCACACCAGCTCCCTGTCTCTTCTTGGATTGAATACAAGGTCTCACTCCTCACCTTCCAATGAATCCATGTCCTGACATGTACCTGACAGAACTTTTCAACCCATATACCACAGCCCGACCCTTCCACTCTTTAAATACCCAATGTCTTCTCCCCCCACAGGACTAAGACTAGCACAATGGGAGACTGGGCTTTTTGCTCTGCCACTCCACATCTGTGGAAGATCATCCTAGTCAACTTAAGGGCTCCACAGACTCTGGAAAGTTTTTAAAAGGGACTCAAAACCTTTCTTTTTAAGGTTGAAATGGCTTTTATTGCCATTCTTTTTAGTTGCTTTATACTTGTTTGCTTTAACGTAAAATGCTTTTAAAATAAAATACATTTTTCTTTGCTGCCTTTTGCTCTGTTTTCTGTCAATATGATACCACACTGCTTCAATAATGTCATGTCCAGGTTCTGGGAAGGATTGATCACTCTGTGAGACCTGTTGCCCCTGATTTTCTGTCCAATTCTGGTTTTATTTAGTACCTCAAATTTATGTGTCAGTTGCTTCAATTTCCAAACATTTACAGCAACTGATGCATCGCTGTTTTTAACATGAACTTGTCTTCTTGCTAGAGGGCGACCAGGTCCTTGCATTGCGTTTTTGTTCATATTTTAAACTGTGTTTTAACTGGAAAAAGGTTTATAAAAGTAGGAAACCAGATATAGATTAAAATGAAGTGAATTAAATGCAACCCGCGACCCAACTCCGGATAAGAGGCAGAAAATGGATGGATGGATGAATGGATGAATTAAATGCATGTATTTAATTATAGTGGAGCTGTGACTGATCTAGTCATGCATTGAAAAGAAAGTTTCACACTATAATTAGTTAGCAAAAATAATCAGGAGATTGAATCTCATCCTAAATCAAGATATGTATCTTAAAAAACTCTAGCCCACTTTGCTTAGTTTATCATCAGTCCCTCAATCTGATACTTTCAACTTCAATCTTTACTGTAAAAAGAGACATTTATCTCTCTTTGCTTATTGTATGTGCTACTTTAACTGCCAATGGTTTTGATTTGAAAACAATATTTATGCTGCACTCACCCAGATGAGCTACTCTAGTCAGACGTGGGTCAAAGCCGACCTGCTGGACTTTGTCGGTGCGAGCTAAGAAGAAGTTAATGACTCCATCAGTTACAACGCAGTTGGGGAAACCTTGGATGACATGATGAAATCCTCTCCTCATGTGTAAACAGTCACCATCCTCCTCTCCTGGCTCAATGGAGATGGTCTGTCTGTAGGTGGCAGTGTACCCTGTGGCTTCCCTCACTGCTCCGCCCACCTGCACACACAAACACACACACTCACATCTCTGAAGTAACACTTTTAGTGCACATTCGGATATTTATCAATCAAGCCCTCACCAGGTCCAGGGTGGTCCTTTCTAAAACGTCCACAAGCTTCTCTAGCTTGGTGTTAGCAGTGAAGATGAAGTCATCGTCCACCCACAGCACGTACTTTGTGGTCACCTGGGACACAGCCAGGTTTCGTCCAGCAAACCAGCCCTACCAGAGAAGACACTGAGGTTACGATTTAGGGGTGATTTGCAGGGACAGCAGAGATGTGAGCTTCTCTACCTTTCCAAAGGGCATAATGTAGTGTTCGATGTGAGGCCCAGATATCGTTTTGGGATTTTCACTGTCATCAGCTATTACGATAGTGACAGTAGGATAGTATCTTCTGATGCTGTCAATAAGATTTTGAAGCTTTTCATAACGTAGGAAGGTCTTTGTAGCTACAGTCACAAGAGCGCTTACGTTGTATTCTGCAGACAACAGATAGAGGAAGGGATTTTTATCAAGTATTCCCATTTCAACAACAGCTGATATGTGTAACGTGATGGGGCTGTACCTCCTTGAGATCCAGTGTTGTAAAGTTTTGGTGTTACACCGTGATGAATCTTGATACTAAAGATGGCTTGATGCCCCTCTGTCTCAAACTGCACTAAAAGACACAACAATAAATATATCCAGTGTAAAATAAACTGCTATAATCATAACAAATTAGGATAATAATAAAGTTCTTGTTAATGTGTTTTGTGAGTATGAAGCTGACATGCATGACAATGAGGTACGAATGTTTTTTTGTCTGCCTTTAAATTTGATCCCTGTTCTTAATAAAGCAGAACAAATAAGCTGTATTATTAGTTTGAATCCATATTGGCCTCTCAGCTCTACCACAATGATAAAAATATCTACATGTTAGGAGTCTCATACAAACCACGAAACTGCATACTACTTTAGGTTAACCGAGCTTTCAAAAAGACAGATGCTGCTTTAGTAAAACAACTTTGCTATATATGATAGGTGAGTAGTTTTAAAAAAAAAAGTAATAGCAACAGTCTTTTCTTTGTGTTCAGGATGATGAGTCCCCAAGTAGCGTTATTACTTCTTTGGTTTCATACTGTCAGATGCAGATATTTTAAGACATACAACACGCTGCGGTCTGTCTTTATTACCCACCATTGACCATTATCATTACTTGACCATTACCTGGTCAGGCCTAGGGATGCCAGATATGCCTCAATATATTTTCTTTTCTTGTTTTTTTGGGTACTTGAAATCTCTGTTCTTGATTTGTCATTGTTTGCCCATTGTTACTTTTACAAATTTGTCCATGTTTTCTTGGCAGTGTAAAACTATAAGTTTTATTTAGCCTTGCTGTGCCTCCCCGTGTCATGGCTCTGGGCCCCCCAGTTTGGGAACCACTGTTTTAAAGTAACTTTTTTCGGTATGACATTATCTGTTTCTCACATTCTTGTGATAGTCTTACATATCAGCCTAGAACAGTTTGGTATACAAAGGAGTTTGGGTTAAACTGAAATACTGTAAAGTGTCCAGATCCTGTGGCAGCAAAACAAGCCCAATTATCATTCTTCCACCACCATGCTTGACAGTTGGAATGAGATATTTGTATTGATATGCTATGTTATGCAGTGCCGTGCCTCATGTGCACTCTAATTTCCAAGAATAACCTCTGCGCCAAATCTGATGTACTTGCCAGTCTGTCTTTAAGAAACAGATTGTGCAAGTACCATGATGTCAGTAGAATATCTTTTGTTTAGTGTTTTTTAAGATGGTCAATACAACTCATGTTATTCCTTTTTTTTAAATGTATTTTCTCTTCATTTTACTTGGTCACAGATGTTTACATAACCATCAATCCATCATTTAAGCATTGCTATAAAATGTAGTCATGGATTACAGAAGGCCTAGATCTTGATTCTATTTAAGAAAATACACCAAAAACAAACATGATGCTGTAGGACATTTTTTTTTTTCAACAATTTTATAGATTCTTTTAAAGTTTGAGTAAGTGCATCGAGAGCAGATGGTAGGTTAGTTGGTGGTCTTACCTGTATCTGCAGTGCTGGGATGAAATAATGTGTTTGTGTAGGTGACAAACTGCAGCTGACGGTTCAGGTTCGGCAGCAGGCTGCTACACAGAGTGATATGCATCTCACCATCACCTTTGATTTTCACCCCATCAACTTCTGCTGCCACGTTTAGGGTTCCAAGCGTGGCAGTGATGTTAATCTGAAAAGTGGATGAAGTGAGAAGAGTGATCACATCTAAAATCTTTAACAAAAAAGGCCAATTGAAATACTCACTGAGTAATGGTCTCTGGGAACATCATGTAAGGCCAAGCCTGGAAATGATAATAATGATTTGATAAGACATAATAGATTCAAAACTACCTGCATTTTTTTACATTAAGAACAAACTTTATTAAAACAAAGCCTTTAGTTCACAGCAGATAAGACAAAAAAATACAAACACATAGAAATACATATTTGAAAGGGAGTGAGAAGAAGTATAACTTGTGAACTTCCACCCCTTCTCCTTAAATAAAAAAATAACAATGATAAACTTCCTGGTTTAGGCCTGTCTGGATGCTAACCTGTTTTTTAACGACTTAAAGACTTCATTTTATATACACATAATACAGCCATGCTTGATGTAAACATACACATACATAAACACACTTACATACACATAGTTATATATACCCGTACCCATACCCAGTAAAAGTGACTAGTAAAAAAATAAATAAAAACAAGCACAGCATCCTAATGTCAGTTAGTGCTACCCAACCCGTTCCTCGTCCCTATACCTCTGGAAAATAGTGTCTTTGTACTTCATTTTTAAATTGTTTCATGGTTGGACACTGTTTCAAATCCATGGTGACCGTGTTCCATAGTCTCACCCCAATGACGGAAACACAAAAACCTTTCCTGAGTGTATGAATTAAGGGAGTATTAAAGTTAATTTTCCCCCTTAAATTATAATTTCCCTCATGAACAGTAAAAAATTTCTGTATATTTCTTGGTAAAAGATTATTGTTAGTTTTGAACATTATTTGGATTATTTTATATTCCACAATATCAGTAAATTTTACTTTAAATGCTTCTTAAGACTTTAGTTTATACTTCTTTTATATGTGATTTCCACTTGAGCTTGTCATCTGTGATTACCCTAAATATTTTATTTCATGCACTCTCTCTATTTCCACTCCATCTTTTGTTTTTAATAACAGTGTGTTATTTGCATTATTACCAAACAGCATTATTTTAGTCTTACTCAGATTTAATGACAACCTGTTTCTGTCAAACCATTTTCTTTTAGTGTGTTCAATTCTATTGTGATATTCTTCTGTAATTTTTGTAAATTGTCCCTAGAACCAAAAATATTTGTGTCATCAGCAAACAACACAAAATGCAATATCTTAGTAACATTACATATATTATTAATGTACAAAAATGAAAAATTTAGGGCCCAACACTGACCCGTGGGGGACACCACAAGCAATGTTCAAACATGATAAGACATAATCACCCAGTTTCACAAATTGCTTTCTCCCATGTGAAAAACTTTTTACCCAATCTGTAGCTCAGGAGGAAGAGCAGTGGTCTTCCAAACGGAAGGTTGGTGGATCGATTCCAGACTTTCCCTGACTACATGTCAGTGCAAGACACCTAACCCTAGGTTGCCTTCCAATGTGCCAATCGAGTGTGTGTGTGTGAATCAGTGAATGTGACAAGTAGTGTAAAGAGCTTTGAGTGGTCAAGCTGACTATATAAGTACAAGTCCATTTACCATCTAGTGCTATTACCCTGATATCATATCTTTCCAGTTTCTTCATTAATATTTCATGTTTGATTGTTTCAAAAGCTTTTTTTAAATCCATAAATACCCCAACAGCATATTGCTCGCAGTCTACAGCATTTGTAATTTCCTCTAGTGCCTCCACTATTGAAAGTGATAATGATCTGTTCGACCGAAACCCATACTGGTTCTCGGCAAGTATTTTCTGCTTTTCTAAAAATTAATCCAATCTGTTATTGAAGAGTTTTTCCAGTATTTTTGAAAATTGTGGTAGTAAGGAGACTTGTCTGTAGATCCTAAAATTATGTTTGTCTCCAGCCTTAAAGGTACAGTGTGTAGCTTTTTTGTTTTTTTGTTAAAGAATCAAGAATTGCTTTCATAAATACGTATTTTACCAAAGTCTAATCACAATCACATCCAAATTAAATCGTTTTCGTAGCTTAGAATTAGATATTTATATTTATAAATACATAGGTGGCGGCACACCCAACTGGAGGCTGCCTTGTTGCATCGCCATCTTTGAATACAGTTGCCGAAAGGGGACAAACTTGTTAGCCTTGTGTATTTTACTTGCAAGTCCCCGCTGTTTCGGGGGAAGGGCGTGGGGGTGGTGTAAACAAGCCAAGACGACCATGGATGATTCAGCTTGCCAGCTTACATTGGAATGGAGGACCATCTATACTCTTTGTCCGCAAGACGGAGGAAAAAATAGCCAAGAAAAGAAAAAGAAATAATAAGCGGGAGAAAATAAGAGTGTACATCGGTGGAGCATTTACCAGATGGTGGCAGCTGATGAGGAGAGGGACTTCGAAGCTAACGCGGAGGTTGCAGCTTTCTGCTGGATAAGTGAGTTAATGCAATCTAACAATGACGTTTATTTTGGCGTTATGTTAGAAGCAGGGCAGGGTGGTCCAGCAACTACTTTGTCCTCCCGTTTAAGTCGGATCATTTACTTTTACTTGCTATATAAAATGCCAAGAACGGCTAATTTGTTAGTTAGCCTACAGTAGAAAAGCTCTGTTGCAACAGTTTTCAGTTGTTATTCTTCACAGAAGTCATACCAGCAGGCGACCGTGTGCTTCTTTCAGACGTATTTTCCAAGAGCTTTCCCTCGTGTTTCATATTTTATTTCACCTGATTTGTCAACGAGGGTGGGGGTACTTGGCCTCCTTCTAGTCAGACAAAATAGACCAAAGTAAAACCAGTTTCTCGGCGTGATTTAATCATCAGAACCGAAGAATTCTAACGCAAAAATATATCTCAGATAAAATAATAATTTTCTACCAATATGTTACCCACCTCCCTGGATAAATCAGCTGAAATACATGTTATTAAACACAGAGTAATGTTACAGCAGCGCCGACAGTCCA
>JBAMHW010000003.1:26571682-26603116 GCA_037177495.1 Rhadinocentrus ornatus
TGTTCCTAAATTTCTTGCCGGTAAAGATAAGAAAAAAGAAGAAAAATGCAAGCAGAAGTGAGAGCAAAGCAGAAAGCGTCCGCACGGCAACAGAGCAGGAAGTAACGAGCCACAGAAACTCTTAATTTCCTTGCACTTGCCATCTTAGAAATGTCAATTTTTACTGATCCTGTTTAATGTCGTAACCTTAAAACCTCAAAACAGTTTAATAGATAAAAATAGAAAAGTCAAACAGACAAAAACTTGAATAAAATGCACTTTAATAAAACCAAGAAATGATTCCAGATAAGGATATAATCAGCATAATCATAATAATCTGCTTAAACTGGCTGTTGACACGCCGTGTCCATCAGGCCAATTGCACATAATTCTGCATGGTTTCTCTTTTGAAATGTGAGTTTATTTTATAGTACATCAGACGCTAACAGCTGACATGTACATAACGATTTTCATTTGCGCTTTAATTTAGTTTGTGCCGGTGTTTTAAACAAACACACCCCAAAAGAAAAAAAAAGAAAAAATCTGATGGACACAAAAACTAGCCAATAACAATACAGCATTTCTCGCACTGACCATTCAGCTTGCACCATGTCAGTTGTTCCGTGTTTTGTTGTCGTCAGGCAAATGGGAGTATGAGGAGAGGGTCAACCATGGCTGCCTCCTTGGTACGATGGCTGAAGAGGTTGTATGTTTTTGTGTTAATATGCCCCCTCTGTGTCCCAGCCTTTTTGAATTTGGAGGAGCTAAATGAGATGAAATATGGGATTGAAATTCTTCCCGACCCCGTCATCTTGGGGCAGGTGAGTGAGCCTGTGAATGAACGCTATCGTGTAGCTTGTTAGCTAGAATGTCCGCTACTTTTAGCCTTAAATATTTTTCTTTCTTGTGCCAGTTTACAAAAATTAATATGAGTGAGTCTGTTAGTAAGCCACAAAACGAATTTTAAGATAATTAATTGAGCTGCATGACGACTTAATGTTGGGGGTTGTTCCCAAGAGACAAACGCAGCATGTGACAGCTGTCAACACATCTTCCTCGCTTACCCATTCATACTCAAATACAAAGCAAGGCAAGGCAAATTTATTTGTACAACACATTTCATGTTCAAGACAATTCAAAGTGCTTTACATTAAACATTAAAAGCATTACAGCAGGGTGGAGGAAGCAATAACAAGTGAACAAACACCAAAACAAATTAAATAAACTGAGTGTTTCAGCTGATCTGAGGCTTTCTGGGAGTTTGTTCCAGACATGTGGAGCATAGAAGCTGAATTCTCCATGTCTAGTTCTGACTCTGGGAACTGATAAGAAACTGGATCCAAATACAGCCCGGTAGATATATCACGGACAGTATTAAAAGCTAGTGCAGTTCACATGATTGTACTTATTTCTTTTTTAGACCAAGACAGAGGAGGTTATGATGGTGTCCAATAAGTACAAGCAGCTCTACGAGTGTCGCCTTCCAGCCCAGGCTGTCCGGTTTCATCAGGATCCAGCTTCTGATTCTGACACACAAGGGTACACTGGACTGGACATCCCAGACTTGCTCAGGCCAATGCACAAAGCCCCATGTCTAGTAAAGGTTGGTTCTCTTTTTTGTTTCTGCTTATCTATGTAATCCACTTGACAAATGCTTAAGCTGTTGATATAATAAAGTGATTAAGAGGTTTTTATTACAAACTACATCACACTGACAACAGCTGTCACTGTAAAATATGATATTTTAGCTGATTCAAGCTTCAACAGCTTATTAAATGCTGTCATGTAATTATAACAAATGTAATTCAAAAGCATGTTAGGGAAATAAAGGGATCTGATTCCTCGAATCCTTATTGCCCATCACAGTGTTATTTGAGACTTAATGTGCAGTCAAAAGTTTATTTTCATTAGCTAATTTAGGTAGGTTAGGATGTCAAAATAATCCTTCACAGAATGGGCCTAGATTTAGAATGAAAGCAGTATGAGAAAGACAAAAAGATCAGCATTTAACTAATATGTAAGCCTATCAGTACCAGTCACAAGTTTAACCCAGAAAATGATAAATCTTAAGGCTTCCCTTTTTTATTAAACAGCACTGATAAAAAATGTGAAAGAATTTACCTTTTCATTTTTAAGTGTTATTATATTGAGACCAGTTATACAGAAGACGGCGTATCATCGGCAAAAAAACGATCGATATTGGCCATCGGCTGATTTTATCGGCTTGCTGATTAATCAGTTGGGCCCTAATTGTAAACTAACAGTGTTGTTCCAAGATGTCTGGAAATCTTTGCATTATTTTCTCTTAATACCGTTTCAGTATGCTCTTCAGCCTGTTCAACTCACAAAGGAATGTGATTAAGATGGGAGGGTTTACTGGCAAAACATAAACACATTTTTTTAGCCCTGTGGCCACTGACATTCTTGGTGTTTGCTTCCTCAAAAGACGATGTACGCTTGTTTAAAAAACGCAACGCCCTTTCACATCGTATTCTTTAGTGTGTCCGCATTTGTGCTTTGTTAAGTGAGATAGAAAATTAGTGGTGTAAATGGAGTATTTTTAACATAAGTGCAGTTGAAATGTAGGTCAAATGTTTATCTTAACTTAATGAAGTTAAGTAATTAGAGAACATGCAATATGGTTCAACAATTTCCTTTGGGATCAATAAAGTTGTTTGTATTTGTAGCCAGCAGTTGCTTTAGTGCTTTTAATGCTAAAGATTGTGTCTCCATTCCCATTAAACTTTAAAGAACTTTTCTTTTTGTATTGTCATTAAATCAAATGGATTCTTGCAAGCCTTACTGTATATTGTTGATGCCATTAAGCAAGTAATCCTAATGATATGGTGCTGTTTGCTGTCTTGGTTTCCTGCAGACCAAGGACTGGTGGACATATGAGTTCTGTCCTGGTCAACATATCAGACAGTATCACCTCGAAGGTGAGATTTTCCTTCTTTTTAATCTGCACTGTCTTTTCTGCACTCTTGTCTTTTTTTGACAGATTTTGTTTTTCTCCTCAGACACGGAAATCAAAGGGGATATTCTGTTCCTGGGTTATTATGAGTCTGAGTTTGATTGGAGCAATGAAACAGCAAAGGTAAAGATGGCTCTATGTTGTTGTTGCTTTTTTTTGTCTTTTCTTTTTTTTCTCTTCCAGTTTTCCTGTGCATGTTAAAAATGACAAATAGTGTGGTTGTGTTATATGAGCTGAATGCATTATCAAATTGAGAATTCATTATATTCAGAGTTTCTTTCTGATTTCCAAAATGTCAGTGATGTATTTTTAGAAAGTTGTACCGACATAACAACCCACATAATCTGCTGAGTCATCTTTATTTAGTCTACCACAGCAAACATAAAGCAGCTGCCAGTTTTGTAACAGAAAAAAAACAACTGTTTTGTCTAGGACAATAAAATCTCAGTGACAGAAAATGTTCAAGATTCTTTATATTGTCGGTGTTTTGTTTTTTTTTGTGATTATTTGGCTTACAGAAACCACACAGTGATTTTATGATTGTCCAAGAGTATAACAAATGAAGACATCTTTTCTGTTCGTCCCGCAGGCCTCCAAACGGCACAAACTGAAACGATACCACAGCCAGACATATGTAAATGGATCCAAGTGTGACCTTAATGGAAATCCAAGAGAGACTGAAGTTCGGGTGAGATATTTGGATCCCACATGGTCTGAGTACCTGCTTGTTTTAAGTTTTGAATTAATTTTATGTTTCTTTTTAAAACTGTGGGAGCAGCTAGACAAATGTTTGAAGCTGCAAATCTCAAAGTCCCTCACCTCTTTAACCTTTTTAGGCCTTAACTGGACTTGTATAGCAGAGAAAAAACTGTCAGGTTATCAGGAGTTGATAATTTTAGAGTTTATAAATCCCCTGATTCTTCAGACATTGTAACAATCAACAGTTCTAAGCTCCATTTAGCAATTTAGTGAGGATCTGAAAGTATAATAATGCTCTTACATGGTTGTCTTGGAAGAGTTTTTCTGAGTAACCTTAGCTGTGATGTGGAGTGGAAATATTCTGTTGTGTAGTAGTTTTTCAGCTAGTGGCACAGGAAACATGGACAGAGGGAAAAACAGGTTTTGCTAAATATTGACATGAATCTGTTTGATAAAACTGAAAATCAATGGGCTGCAAAGCAAGCTGTTTCCCACATTGAAGATCACAATGTATCTGATGGTGCATTTTTAACACCAACACATCAGCCTGAAAGTATCTTAAAACATGTGATCTGAAGGAAAAAGCCCAGAGAAACTCAAGAATTAAGAATAAACTCTTTAGAGTTTTTTTTACATGCAGAAAAGGGGTAAGGACCCAAGGGCATTGCAGGATCCAAACTCTATTTAGAAAACAAATCAAAAAGATCCAATGATTATTAAATTTGTGGAAATTTGAATGTTGCAACTACCTGTATAACTCGATTTTATACAGTTAAATATTTTTACAAAATCTTTTTTAGTTTATGTGTGAAGAGGGCTCGGTTGACTACATTGCCCGTGTGGATGAGCCCCAGTCGTGCCGCTATGTGCTGACGATTCACACAAGTCGCACCTGCCAACATCCATTCCTGCGACCACCATCGTCTGCCAAGCCGCAGGGTATCGTGTGCCAGCCAGCACTAAGTGCCCAGCAGTACATGGATTACGTCAAGGCTCAAGTCTGTAAGTGAACAAAAAGATGAAGGTCGAAGTGTTGCAGCATTTGGAGGGTGCCTCCTCACTTTGGTCTTATTTCCTGTTAAAGAAGTGCTTTATAGTAGAAAATAAATGCCTACTAATACAGTTTTTTTATGTTTGCTTGTTTTTTTGTTTTACATAGTTTGAATAAAATTTAAAGAAAAAAAAGTGTGACAGCTTTCTCTTGTCTCTCTATCCTTTCCAATGTTCCTCTGTCTATTTCCAGCGGACACGAAACGCAAAGTAGAGCAGATCTCCGAAGAGCTGAAAAGCCTTGATGAGATGTTGGCTGGTAATGAAGGCACAGATAAACCAGTGGACATGGCAGCAGAGGAAACCTCACCTTCACCCAGCAGTGACACAGACCCGTTGGATAAAAGGGGTACGTTTTTTACACTGAATAATTGTTGTTAGGATTCACTTTGAGTGGTTGCTTCTTTAGTGCAGATGAGTCAAATGCAGGAGACACGGGACGGATTTGTGCATTTGCACATTTTCACATGCTACAAAATACATCAGACTCAGAACAAAGGACTCTGTGGCCTTATATAGGGGAGAGCACATGCATGCAGACACATCTAACTCCAACATCTGGAAAGAATATGCATATATCAGTCAAGAAGCTAAAAAGAGAATGAGGGACTGTTAAACATTGTTTCTACTAAAACATTCTATCAATGATTCTCAAATAAGTGGCAGTAACTTGTCATCCAAATTTGTAGTTTTTAATCTCATTAAGGGCAGAAGTAAACCTTTTCAATTTTTCTGTTTCTGCTTTTAATCAGGTAATACTGATGTGTCTGAGAACACAGAGTCAGAAGAGATTGAAGATTCTGACTTCTGGAAGGGAGTAACAAAGCCAGGAAATTCAAAAACAGCCTCTCAACAGGAAAATCAGGTATTTAAATCTATTTTAAAATTAAACTTGACAGATTAGTTCTGACTTTGACAGTGCATTAAAAATGAATTTGAGAAGTGAGCTATTAATTTTTTTTATTATTCTTTACACTACCAGGTTTACATAGGTGCACAGTGTTAAAAAATTGGAATTACATTTCCAGAAATGACCTATATTATTACATTCTAGATGTGATCATATGTTGCTCTAACTAAATTGTTTATTTATTGTTAAAATATGGTCACATATCCTGTAAAACTGAGTTTCCAGTCATTTTATTTTGTTAATCTTGCCGATTGGTGACTGCAGACTTTTGAGGGTTCCTTGCAGTTAAAACCCTTTTGACCACTAGAAAGTGTAGTTTTCCCTGTTGTAACTTGACTCTTTTCCTTGCAGGCAGCAGATGGTGGCTATAGCTCACCAGCCGATAATGAAATAGTAGATGATGGTGATGAAGGTACTGCTCTACAACACACTATGAAAAACAGTGCCATTAACTGTCAGTCAAGTCAATCTGTGCCACTATTTGTCTTGATTTATAAACGAAAAGTCCAGATTGATTCCTCTTGGTAATGCAGGATGCTTTTTCTTGATGTTGCTTTCCTCTAGTAGAAAAATTCAACTTTAAAATCATCACCGACCCAGCAGATCTGATGAAATTTGTTCAACACCTAAAGGAGAGTAACAGGAAGGTCAGTACTTGTCAGTTGCCGAGGTTTCCATAAAGGTTCTCATGCACGTTGTTAACAGAAACAGTAAAACAATGAAAAAATCCCCAAATGCACAAAATAAAATAAATGATTGCTTTAGCTGATTTTGGTCTGTTTGAAGAAGACCGGATACAGAAAAGGTTTGATGGAAACGGCTTAATGAAAATGACATAAATACTTAGCTGCTGTTTTTGTTTTAAGCCAGCAAACAACCTAGCATCATCCCAGATATTTTAAAATCCCAGATATTCCTAGAGATTAATGCAGTTCCCCAAGAGGAACTTTCTTCATTTTCTTTTTATAGACATCTTCCAAAGTTGTGTCGACATTGTTTATTTTTCTCTTCTTTTCCTTTTTGTCCCCAGTTAAAGCAGACACTTCTTCTAAAAAAAGAAAACTTTACATTTGTTTAGCTTGTTAAGCCTGTCTACTTAAAGTGAGACTTTTTTACCCCATCTTTGGGATTATGTTTCTTACAGTGCATTGTTATTCAATTTGATTTTCTTTCTTTCTTATATTATTTGATTTTTAGAAAGCACAAAACCAAGCCACAAGTAGAGAAGAGGATCCAACAAGGCGAACGTTAACAGAGAAGCACAGAGCGGAAGAGAAAGATGAGGATGAACGACTGTTAGAGGAGTTTGAGGATGAGATAGCTGACCTCTCTGTGCCCTCTGAGAAGATAGAGGAGATAAAGGAAGAAATGCAGAAGGAGTTTGACAGTATCATAAATGAGGTTTGAGATGACATATCTACAGATGTAACCCATTGTAAATTAATTTTATTTAATATGACTGGCTTCTGTCTGTGATGTAGGCCCAGCAGGAATTGGAGACTGAGGGTTTGAAAGGGGAGTTTGATCGTACTCAGGCAACACAGACACTGGAAACAACACTGGATAAGCTGCTTGATCATCTAGAGGAGAAAGATGTTCAGGATCCAGAGCAACAAAGTGTCCAAAGAACCAGCGACCCAACCAGGGGCAGCCCCAGCCTGGCTCCTAAGCAGCCAGGTAACAAGGAAGCTGCCTGCATGTCACCTGCACGTCCATTCATGCTGTCATCTTCATGCATTATTCATGTGTGCAGCAAGTGTTTGTTGTGACATCTTTCATCTCAGAGAAGACACATAGGGTTTAAACAATGAAGATTAAAAAAAATATATAGATAATTTTATTAGGTTGAATCTGATGCTCAGTTGGTGGTCTTTTCTATGCTGCCGCTGATGTAATTAAGGGTGACTTTAATCTATTACTCCAAATTAAAATTGAAATGACTGAAATCAGTCACACTGATTGAATCCATCACAGTGCACGGCCGAAGTGTTAATGAAGTGTTTTTTTTCGGGAGGCACTTATCGTCTCCATCCTGTGACACTGGTGGTGGGTTTTGAGGTAAATTGTCTTGTTTGTCCCTTTTTTGTCTCGTCACCCCAGACCAAGCAGCTGACGACCATGTTAAGATCAAAATTACTAAGTATAAGACGGGCAGCAGCCCTGATGGGCAGGTCAAAATTCAGGAGATGGGCGAAGGAGACCCCCAGTGGCAGCACATAAAGGACGTGGTTAAAGAACAGCTAGAGAAGGCAGGACTGAAGGCCGAAGGTATGAAAGGGGAGTGTGCAACACTCATGGCCTATTCTCTTTTCCATCTCTTATCTTGAGCTTGCAGCACTCTATTTCTCTTCCCATCTTGTAAAAAACTATAGACCTCCCAGATCATCTCATAAAATGGTTGAGCCCTGAAGAGGGCTTAAAATATCTCAGCAAAAGCAAAGCACATGATGGCTCTAAGTTTAAGCTCTCCTTTAAAACAAGTGGAAGTGAAGGGTGTGTCATTTGTGTGTGTGCTCTTTCCTTTTCACGCCCTCTTGTTCCCCCAAACACTTCATTCTAATTAACACGTGATACAGTTTCTTACTGTGGTGTTACTGGTTATTCTTGTGTTTAATCAACAAGTCCTCCCTTTCTCCTGTGTTTTCTTTCTTTAAGGTAAGATTGAGGTGAAGATCTTGACCCGAAAGAATGCAGAGGAAGCAGGTGATCAGTGGCTGACTGAGGAAGATACAAAGTCCTTCAGGGAACTACTCATAAACCTTCTGGTAATTTAATTTCTCGTTTTTTATGGTTTATTTGCATTTGCATCAGGCCTGAATTGAAAACACAGATGCACAGTGTGTTTGACATCTTTATTTGCTAAATTCATCCTGTGTAAATCTGAGCAGACAGCTGGACTTCTGCACTCTCGCTACAATAACACATTCATGCTCTACATACAGACAGAACTCTAGTTTTGTTAATGATTATATTATCATCCAGTTTGTCATGCTTTGTTCATTATTGTTGTACAGATTCAGACACTTTTTGTTTCATGTGTGAAAACATTTGGGCAGTCAGAACTCTGTTACCTCTTTTTGGCAGACAATCTGTCTCTAAACCATTTCTGTAGCCAGTCCTCTTGTTAATCTAGATTTTTTTTCTTAGCTACTTTCCATCTAAGCATTTTTCTGGGGATTAATTCCAGTGAGCTGTGTTCAAATGCAATTTGTGAGCAAGGACCATCGCTACTAGTCTGTGACCATCCTCTAAAAGATCCTTTTTAATATTTAAAATGTAATTATTTTTCTTTGTGCATCAACATTTTACATGCATCTGTCACGTAGGCATGTTTTATCTGCGTCAGCTCTCTGACCATACATGTAATATAATCTTAACTCTTTTTTTGTCTTTTAGTCTTGGTGTCCAGAGCTCTGTTTAACTGTCATGTATTAGTAACATTTTAGTCTGTGGAAGCTGCTACCTGGAAACCTTAATGTGTTTTTAAAAGACTTCCGTTGCTTAACTAAAAAGTTATCCTTCTGGCTGGATCCACAGTGAGTTCTTTAGGACATCTGACGAAGGTATAAAGAGTCATCAGCTGACAATTTCTACTCTTCTACAAGTCCTAGTGAAGAAATTAAAACCTAACAAGTTAATGAAGTTTTTATGTGACTTGTTTCAGCAGATCAACAGGATCACTTTAGTTTGTTGCTGAATTCTTCCTTGGGAAACAATCTTAACTTTGTCATCATGTCAAACGACATTAAATCAGAAATATTGTGGTTGTTTTTCATGAATTATTCTTCCGGTTTTACCCCACAGACTGGAGGCACTGAAGAGGTTTACAAAGAGCAAAAGAGGCAGCAGGAGTTGGAGAACAATTATAGGTTTGTGTGGGGAGAGAACCAGGAAGATTCCCAGTCCTCCAGCACATCAGACTCAGACGATGTGGACATTTGAACTCACACAGTACTTTTAGTGTTCCTATAGGGATGGTGAACTCCTGTGGACACCAGCAGGGAGAGGGACTCTGAGGTGTTGTCACAGTTTTGAAAAAGAGCCCACTTGATTAAATTATTGCTGTTAAACCTGGCGGATAATATCAACTCAGCAGTTTGCACATTCAGTGTCTTGAAAAGGCAATAACCCTGGTGTCTTTAACTGGCACTGTTCATATGTTGCACGAAGAAACTACATCCTGTCAACTGTACCTGTGCAGTTGACTGACGTTATGCATTTTTGTCTTTTGATGGGATTCGGTTTTGATAAATGCCTAGAGTAGCTGAGTAATAGAACAGTAAGCTCATTTTCAGAAAGACTTTCCAATTTTACTGAGCATTGCATTTAGTTCTGAACTTGTCAACAGCACGGTCTTTGTTTTTGATCTTGCCATTGACAACAAGTCCTTACCTGTAAGTGACTCAGAAGGGAAATTTTGTGTATCTCACCAAACTGAATGAGTTTCTGCACAAGTTGCTTCACAGATTTTTCACAACAAAATAGAATTGTGTCTGAAAATGAAAAACAAGTCCAGATACTCGAGACTTTACATTCCAGTTCTTGCTGGTCTTTGAAACTTTGATATTTTGTTCAGTGAAGATGTCCCAAATAAAGACAAATACACAATTTGTGCACATGCTGATGCACTATACATTTTTGCTAACTTAGTTTGTTCACTATATTATAAATAATTTGGTTTTCATATATACTGCTAAAGAAATTCTAAAGCTGAAAATAAAAATACAGTAAGTATTTTGAGTACTTTTTTTTTTTTTTTACAATTTGTGATTTACCCTGATTTAGCAAAGAAAGATTCAATAACAATCAGGTACTGCATACCAAAATATTGAATGCTCACAAAACCCTTCAAATACTTAAAGGGCTTAATTTATATGGTTTGTGAATAACTATGGCTGCTTCAACTTAAAATGTACATAATTATTGTGTCAATATGTTTTTCAATTGATTAGTTGTATGTCAGCACAGTTTAGGTTGGGACTGAGCTACCTGAATAAACCTGTTTAAATTTCTGATTGCGTATCCTCTTCTATAAAACTTGATTTTACTGTGGAACTATACTATATGCACTCTCTTTATTTACATGATGCAAAGCTTCAGGTAATAAGGGTGTGTTTCTTGACTTTGTCAACTAAATTTGCAGAGGATTTTGATCCACTCTGAACGGCTTGTCTGGCCTAAAGCAAAATGACTTTTATTCTTGAATATCAAAATAAACTGCTTGAGAGTAATTAACGTATAATTTGGGACAGATTATCAGCATCATTGCATCGGTAACCCCAGGTAAGTCTGCTGTGGCCAGTGCTATTCTCTATGCTGTTGCATGCTGGGGCAGCAGGCTGAGGGTTGCAGACACAAACAAACTGAACAAACTGATCCGCAAAGCCAGTAACGATGTGGGGATGGAGCTGGACTGTGACGGTGGAGTTGGAGAGGAGAATGTTGTCCATAATAAAGACAATACTAAACAATACCTCCCACCTGCTTCACGACCTGCTGATCAGTCACATGAGTACGTTCAGTGAGAGACTGATGCTACCTAAATGCTCCACTGAACAACACAGGATATCATTCCCACCTGTGGCCATCAAACTGTACAACTCCTCCATATAGCAACGACATCCACTGTTAAACATTTACACTTTGCACTACATTTACATTTTACTGTCTATCATATTGATAATACTGCACATATTACTAACTGGCAGGAATTATTCTGTATCTGTTCATACAGATATTGTAACTAACTTGTATTTTTTCTTATTGTGATTTTTATCTTGATCTTATCCTTTCTTTATTTGGTATGAAGCGACTGTGTGCAACAATTTTCTCTGGAATTAATAAAGTATTCTGATTCTGATTCTAAGTGATGGAGACCCAGGCAATGCAGAATTTGTGAATTCCCATTTGTGAAATAAAAATATGTTTCCTAAATCTGCAGCTTAGCTGGCAATCAGTCAACTTTCCTCCTATTGTATGCCTCTTCCTTGCTTATTCCACAATATGACAGGCAAACAAAAAGTTAGAGGTCATCATGTAACAGGATGTAGGGTAGTGGGACTACACACCCGTCATAAAAATTGTTTATACATGGGATAAATTACAAATGTAAAAGGGTCAAAAAGTCAAGGTAAATAACTTCTTGCTTTCACTCTTTCTGGCACCCATTAACTTGGTATTAATTTTCTGTACATCAATAGAGAGACAGATAAATACCTGCAGACTATAGCTTAATTGTTTGGTCATTAACTTTCATCACCATCCTTACACTAACTATAGCCTGGCTGCATCTCTACTTTTGTTTGCTTTGTTTTGCCATATAGTCCTAAAACTAGAGGTCATTAGAATTATAACTAGACATTCAGTTTTTTTATTTCATCTACTTACCCAAAAGTTTTGTAAGTAGCTTTAGCAGACAGATAGCGATGACAGCTTTATAAAGCTGTAACAAGCAGCTATGACTGCTAGTTCATGTTTTTATTGAAAGGACCAAAAGAAAAATAAATCATTAAATAGGGGAGGGATAATGTGGAATTTTCTGTAATAGAGTAAATTCCAATACAGTAGTAGTCTGTACACAGTCTGCTCAAACAAAATGACCATATACAACAGCTAAAAGTCAACCTTTCAACCAGATGTCATGCTATGCTTTTTTACAATCATAAGCAGGCTGGCTTATCGACTCGTCATTAACAAAGCATGGCCAGCTGACTAGCAAACAATAAGCTTCTTTTTCAGCAGGTGAAACCTGTATTTCTGCCCTGCCAATTACTGATTACCATTATTTCTTGGGGTGGCACCTGGGTGTACCCTGCCCCAGGTGCCACACCAAGAAGAGACAATCAAATTATAACAAGTATTTAGTGTTAACTGACATTTATCTGTGTAAACCTCAGTTTACCAAGTTCAATGGAATGCAGCATGTAATCCTACATTTTACATTAACTCTACTGTTTTCCTGACCATAATGCAGAATTAATGCACCATCAGTTCACCAACTGTCTGCGTGGAAGATAATATTCGTCTGACCAACTGCTTACATTTTATGAAGTGGATGTAAAACTCATAAAACCACCAGATGTGGCTCAAAGATGTGGCTAAAGACTAGCTCAAAACAAGTTTCCCTCATTTTCAAAGATGTAGAAGTATTTGTGCAGCAGAGCCATACAATGTTGGATTATCCCAAGTAAGCAATTACTGATTAGAAAAGTAATTCTGTGTTTGCAAGTTCTATTTAGGTTTTAACATAAGCTGACCACTTTAGCTATAATAACCAGTTAATTATATACTTAAATCTAGGACATAAAGAGCTTCATGTGCCATCCTTTTCCGGTCTGTGTCCCCAAAAGCAATTTGTAGACCTGCTGCTGTTCCATCTGTTATTAATAATAATAATAATAAATAGTTATCCTGTTCTTTTGTACTTTTTAAACTTTGTCAACATGAACAGATGACTTTGTATATATCCGCGCCTTTTTATATATTGCTAAAAATAATAGGTGTAGAAAAAAAGGCATTTTAAGTTTTGTTTGGAACATCTGAAAATTTTTAAATTTATCCCTCAATTTTGTGCTAATTTATGCAGGAGAGGCCTTTGACCGGAAGTAACGGTTTTTCAGGACGGAAGACAGCAGTCAGTCAGACAAGTTAGACTAGTTCATACAAGGATGTGGGACAGCTTTACATTGTGATATTAATGTGCACTACAGTCATATTTTACTACAGTGCTGTCATTTCAGGTAGCTCCGTCGGTCAGCTAGCTCCGTACAATTTCCATTAGCTCTGGAGCCGCGATGTCAATAACTTAACACTGAAGTTAACGTTAGCAGTATCGATTGAATAACGGACTAGCCAGTTAGCTTGCGACAGCTGTCCCAACACAGGGTAGGAGGAAATGATTAAATAGACATGACTTTTAACAGAGTTCGGTTTTTATTTTTTTTGGTGGAGTTAATTCAGTCAGTGATTTTGGTCAACTTGCTTGTTGTTTTGCCTCGCTAGGTGTGAACTTAGCATTGTTTTAATATGGCTGGCTAGCTGTGCTGCTTTCGTTCAGAGGAAACGCTAAGTCTTATCTTTCGCTTTTCAAGAGTTTTTCATTGGCTGTCGTTATGAGGTAATTGTCAGTTAATACAGCCGGTATGGTGTGTGTGTTATCACTGGTGAGTAAACCACACCTAAAACGGGGAGTGTCACGAAACACTTGTCACTTTGTCATTTCTTCGCTGCCGCCATCACAGCAGCCTATCGGACTCTTAGAGCTCGATATCCTTACATCCGTGTTCTCTTTACTTCCCCGATGTCCAGCTCATATGAAGTTGAACAGCTGCCAATGAGACACCTGGTCAAGCATGAAGGCCCTGGGATCAAGATTCTCCTTTTATGCGGGTTTCGTGGTGGGAACCTTCACACTTTACCTGTTTCTGCGGCAGGTGTGGTTTGAGAGGACTGTGGCAGCGAACCAGGCCTTAAGCTTGGAAAAACTTCATGAACACTCACAACAGTTTGAGGAAGACAAGAAGATATGGAAGAAAGAGAGATCTGCTCTTTTCAACCTGAAACACCCTCATCATATCGGTACGTAAATCCATATGGACCAATTTAGACGGACATTGCTTTCAGAAATTAGAAGTTGTGAAAAAATGTGAGTATAAAATACAATCTAGTGGAGTGGCGTTAAAAAGAAGTTTGAAATGATATTATTTACCTTAAACATAGCCCCATTATGACTGTATTTCACCATATAACTTAAGTAAATACACTCTAAAGCCTTCCATTATTTGCTTATGAATGCTGGGTAGAGAGTTCAGTCATATGGACAATAGTGTGAAGATTTCTTGTCTTGTTAGTGAGTAAACTGGTTGTTTTAATCCAAGGGTGCTCTGAGTCAGCTTTGTTTTAGTAAATGTGGGTAACTAGATTTACAAACCCCATGCAAATCAAGTGCAAACAAAACAGTTTTAGCAACAACCTTTCTTCAGAGTTGAACAAACAAGTATAAACAATATCATTAGACAGCTGTACATTAGTTTTGCATTATTTACTCAGTAATTTGTGAACTGAGAACATAATACATATACAAAACTGCTAATGAAAACCATGCACTCAAAACAGCTGATAGCACTTCAAAGCATCAATGAGATCAGGGATGACGTACAGTTAAGCAGAAAAAATGACTTAAAATCAAATTGTTGTGTTTTTGACAATGGGTGCTTTCTGTTTAATTGCAACTCATAAAATGCAGCTTTACAGTAACTACAACACACAGTTGTTAAGTTCTTTTAATACTTGTGTTACCCACATTTTATGAGCAAGCTGTTTAAGGTTACGTAAGCCAACTGTACCCTGGATAAAACTTTGGGTTAACTAAACCTGCAGAAACTGAGAGTAATTGTTGTTTTCCGTAGCTATTTTAATCATTGTCTTACTGGTCCTGATTTGTAGCTAGATTTGTGAGGATTTTCTGTTACATGCTGATTAACCTTAATACCCATCACATACATTCTGGTTTTAAAAGGTGCTGTTGTAACAGCTTATGAGTGAATAGTGTGCAGTGATAACATATTTTACAATAACTACAATAATAAAAAAAAAAACAAACAAAAAAAAAGCAGCCTCAACAGAGTTGTTTATGTTTTTATCTCCTTTCTAGGTGAGGATAGCTACATGGCTGATGAACTGTACAAAAAGGTACGCATTCTTTGCTGGGTGATGACTGGACCCAACAACCTAGAGAAGAAGGCCCGGCACGTAAAGTACACATGGAGCCGGCACTGCAATATTGTAGTTTTCATGAGCTCTGTAGATGACCCTGACTTTCCAACGGTGGGATTAGGCACAAAGGAGGGTCGCGATCAACTGTACTGGAAAACGATCCGTGCCTTCCATTATGCCTACGAGCATCATGCTCATGAAGCAGACTGGTTCCTCAAAGCAGATGATGACACCTATGTAATTGTTGACAACCTGCGCTGGGTTCTTGCAAACCACACACCTGATGAACCAATTTACTTTGGGAGAAGATTCAAGCCTTACACCAAGCAGGGATACATGAGTGGTGGTGCGGGCTATGTACTGAGCAGAGAGGCTCTACGGAGATTCGTAGATGGTTTTCAAAACAAAGTGTGCACTCACACTACCTCTGTAGAGGATCTAGCAATGGGTCAGTGCATGGAGAAAGTTGGGGTGCTGGCAGGGGACTCCAGAGACACTGCACTCAGGGAGACATTTCACCCCTTTGTCCCTGAGCAACACCTCACTGCCAAGTTCCCAAAAAGCTTCTGGTATTGGAGCTACTGCTACTACCCTATTACAGAGGTAAGTCCATCAGACTTTGTGGAATTTGTCTTAAATCCTGACAATCCTGCTAAAGTGACAATCCTTGTAAAGCGGTATGAACCCATAGCTTAGTTTCTTTGAAGTAGTGTTGCATGAGGTAGTTAGTCTTAGTCAGTGTATTACATAAAGTAGATTGTGGTTTGCAGGGGCGTAATTTCGAAAAGCAAACTGGAGTTCCACCACAACCACAAAGCAATCTTTTTGGCTAATTTTTTTTAATTCACTTGCACTTGATCATTTCTTTTTTCTTTTTTTTTTTGTATTGAATTTAGTTACTACATAGCTTGATATTGCTTGTGCCTGTTTCTAGAACTTAATGCTATGCTGATTGCCATCTGCTGTAGCTAATGCACCAACTATGAATTATTCCCTCATACAGCTACACTTCAAAAACACTGAAGTATCTGTGTTACATTTAATAGAATTTTTTTGTTTTCTCATAGATGACAGTTATATTGTCAATTTTCTTTCTCCTCTATCTCATTGTTATTTGACACAAGCTTAAAAGTAATGACTGTTTAAACAGACTGCATTGATGGTTTCTATTTACCTAGGATTACCTCACTGTGCTTGCTTGATGGGCTTCAGTTTACATTTGCACCACTCATTCATACTGTAATTTGTTTTATTTGCACAGAAAATATGATGCCGTAGTATCTTCAAATGTGGCATAATCACACACTCTGTTTTCTGTTAGGGTCCAAACTGCTGCTCGGATCTCTCGGTGTCCTTTCATTATGTTGATGCTGCAGGCATGTATTTATTGGAATACTACACCTATCACCTTCGTGCCTTTGGATACAAATACCGGTATGATCCCCCCATCCCTAAGGGTTACACAATTGAACAGTCAAGTTCCTGGGACACTGCAGAGGGACAAAAACAGCTGGCTTCTCAGGAGAATGAACGAGGAGAGGTGGATAAACCATCTAGGGCTGACCAGAAACAAGATGCAGATCCCCCTCCTGTAGATGATAAAGACATTCTTGCAGCTCCAGCAGGCAAATGACACCAACACTGTGTGGGTGTGTTAAGACATAGAGGTTGTTTTGAGTGTTTGATTTTTAATTGGAATGATTTTGGCTCATACTACTTTAACCCTTAAATGCCTGAATGTGAATCATATTTGATACATACAGATTTATTGCTTCACTTTAAGATAAAAACCTTTTTCAAAACCTTGTTGTACACAATCTGATGCTTGTTTTATGCCCCCCATTGGATACCTTTTGCACTACAACTACATATCACCTGGTAATATACAGCAGTGTTTTACTGCCACCCCATGCCAAAAATATAGGTGGAAACACTTAACAGTAATATACAAGACTTCAGATAAAAAAAAAAGAATTTTCTCCCCATTTTTTTTATTGGGTCAGGCTTTAAAGGGTTAAAAGCAGAAAAATGGTTTACTTTGAACTTAAATTTCGCAATACCAGTGTATTTCCTGAAGATTTGGAGCTAAAGGACTGCTTTTAATTTGAGCTGTGACTTCAAGACTGTTTCTCAGACTGAGGCGTTTGAGTTTTACCATTACACCTTTTTTTAAAATTATTATTATAATGAGTGTCAAAACATTTTTTTAAAGGGTTTCTATATTTTACTTGTGGCTGAGGGTACATTCTTATAGGTTGTATTCAGTCTGAAACAAAAGTGAGCAGTCCAAGTCTTTTCCAGCTCAATTTTTAAAAATAATTTTTTTTGTTATTGTTACTATTAACTACTGCAGTTGCACCAACTCTACCACTTTGTTTTTCTTGTTGGACTTGTTTTTTTTTTTAAAAAAGAAAGGATTGTGCTTTTGTCAGTGGAGCTTTTGGACTGTCAGGCTTTAGCCTTAATAAAACAAGTACAAATATATTTTCTTTGTCAGTCACATAGTATGAGCTACCTCCCACCCTTGATTTTCTTCTTTTTTCTTTTTTTTTTTACAATTTTTGGGCTATAGTGGCCTTTATTTTTTAAAAGTAGTTGGACAGGAAAGGTGGGTCAGAGAGAACGGGGAATGACCTGCAGCACAGAACCTGGGCCTGCTGCAATAAGGAGTTTTGGCGGCTGCTCCACCAGTTGAGTTACGCACCCTTCCATCCTTGATTTTCACTGTATTTAAAAGCATTTTTTCCCAACGGGAAAGACTAAAATTATTAGTATTTCAGTTTAGCTAAATGAAGATTTATTTAACATGAAGGGAATCATATACGGTATTTGAGTTTATTCAGACAACCAGGACTATAATGGATTATCCTCTGATAATGTTTGACTAGTTTCTTGTTTGAAAGATTCACAAGTAGGAGTAAGAAACAAAGAATGTCAGTTTACTGTCACATAAAACAAAGAAAAGCACCAAATCCTCATGAATACCACCATAATGATTTAATAAATAAATTCTTTCTGAAGACTTTATGAGAATGAAAGCTGTTTGCTGTAAGTTACTGTCAATCGCTTTTGCTATTCCTTTGTCCCATTAATTAATTAAGAAAATATTTGTAGCTGATATTTAAAGTGCTTGAAATGCATGCAGTTGCTTTTTTATTAGACATGCTTAGTTCAACTAAATGCAGTGCAATGTTATTTTATACTCAGTTTTCGTCTCAGCTGTTTTGAAGATAGGCACGACTGCAGAAACATGCTGATTTGCTTTTTAATTGCAATTTAAAACAAAAAGTGTACAGTTGTGTTAATCTATTGCATTAGTTTAGAGGGGTATCTAACAAAGTGGCAGGTGAACTTACTCTTAGCAGAAAAAAAACAAGGCAGAAATAGCAGTATGAATAGTTATGTGGGAAATTGTTGCTAACAGCGAGGAAAAGTCCTAGTCCAGCTAAAGATTCCCTAAACTAAAGACAGCTGGTTTATTATTTGTGTACCTCAGTGTTTGGTGTTATTGCAGTGAACTTTGGTGCTTTTCAATTGTTTTACAACAGGTTATTCCTCAGTTAATAGCAAAGTATCATTTTTTTTTTTTTTTTTTTTTGCAGATTAGACCAAATAGAAGAACAACGAGCAAGTAGTTAAATTGGTTTGTTCCCTCCAGACTGAAACTTGAGCTTATCCAAATAATCCACAACACATAATTGTCTTATTGTGCTTCCTTAAACTGGCGCCGGATACACACGCTGAACAAGTTCCCTGCATCCTCCTCCCCCAGTGGACTCATAAGCTTGTGCCTTGTAAAATGAGATTGTAGGAGCCATGAGCTGCGCACATGACTTTGCACTGTGACATTACCAGATCGAAAGGAAATTGAAGTATCATTTCACTGAATCCTGCAATTGTAAAGTGTATTGCCTTTGGGCAGGTGGGTGACTTGTTCATGTTTTTTAATTAGTTGTTCTTTTCCCCTTTTTCATACTATTAGTTTTAAGAAGACTGTTTGATTTTATTATTCTTGACTGGTCACATGGTTTCTTTTCTAAGTACATTATGTATATTTAAAATGATTCACAGAAGTTGCTTTATTCGTTTGTAACCAAACAAAGACTTGCATTCACAAGAAATACAGTAATGGCCAAGTGCTGTCAAAAACAATTAGGCATTCACTGCACTTTTGTATGAAAATTTGCTGTTCTTTTTCTTGTTTTTTATTTTTTATTTTTAACCACTTAAAGCCTTTATTTTGTTCACTTTTAAAGATGTATAAGGATTGCCTATGAAAACATTTTATGTTTATACTTTTCTATAATGCGTGAACAGTGAGCATGTTCCTTTGTCAAGGTATTAAAAATGCAACAAAATCAGTTTTAACCAAATCAGCATGGTTTAGATAATTGTTTGTTTTTAAATGAATGATCCTTTGTGCAATTGAATTAAACTTTTATGACTTGTTGATCATGGCTGTGTCTAGTTTCCCCTGGGAGTGATGCCACACATCCAGTCCTTGACAATCTCTATTACATTTTATCAAAAGGAAAAGTGTATAATACTGTATTTATATTTGAAATGTATTTATGTTAGTATTGAAGCTTAATTAAATCAGTATCTTTAGTGTGTAAAATTGTTTGTCTGTGAGCACACAATTGGTGTGCAGGATCATTTTCAGTGAACGGTTCTTTAATTACCATAAATAAATGCACATTTTATTGTACATTTTGTGTTTTATGTTTGTTCATATGATATTACATTATGTCATTTTATTAATTTGTTTCATTAACAGCAGAAAAACTTCATGCTTAGTAAATATTGTTCATAACACTGTTATTCAAAGGAGGTTGTGTCACTTCTTTGTTGGATCCTGAGTAAAAACAAATAAGGTTTAAAGATTAAAAGGCAGCGTGCATTTTCCTTTATTTATTTTTGGGTCACTGTAGGTAGGTCAAAGTTTCTTACATATGCTTTCCATGGTTGATGAAAGTCCCTTCCTTCTGCAAACACCTCTGTGCAGAGTGATGACGCCCTCCTGTTCCCAAAAACAACAGGTAATTTGATCAGAATAGAAATACGTTTTCTTTTAGGGTTTCCTTCCATGTCGATTACTCACAAAGCAGATTTGAGAGAAGTAACAGGTTTAGGAATTCGCTTTCAGCAGAAATATTTTGGTACATTCAAAGGGGTTTGCTGCTCAGATTTTTAGCATTTGAACATTGATAGAGCAGCATGTTCACACATACTGCATAGAATTTAATGGCAAAATGACTTAAACTTCCAGTGTATTTAGGATACATGCCAGTCAAGACAAAATGCTACAGGAATGCCAAGTATGCGTTCAAAGATGAGGTTTCCTGAGCACTATAGAAACTAATGGGTATAAAAACAGCTTTAGCTTATATTATGAGGTGATGTAATTTACTGCTGGGCAGTGTCTGCATTCTTTACTTATGCAAACAAAATGAGAACAAACACACTAATGTTTCTCCTGCTAAAATTGTCCTGTGAAATAGCATATTAGTGACATGTCTTGTGCTCTGATATGCTACTATTAATGAAATATTTTGTTAAACTTTTATGGATATTAAAGTGCACCTTTTTTCTCTTTGATGTTTCATGAATTTCTTCAAGGAATAAAATGTGAGTTTAGATTCCTTTCAATATTATCTGAAGAAATTTAATATTAACCAGAAATTGTAAAGGCCAGAAAATGTACTCCCGTGGGCTCACCACCTGCAGGAGGGGCCATAGGGGTTGGGTGCAGTGGGAGCTGGGCGGCTGCCAGACGCAGGGACTCTGATGCTCAGCTGCAGAAGGTAGCTCTAGGGACGTGGAATGTCACCTCTCTGGCGGGGAAGGAGCCTGAGCTGGTGCGCGAGGTTGAGCAGTTCCGGCTAGATATAGTTGGAATCACCTCAACGCACGGCTTGGGTTCTGGAACCGCTGTCCTTGGGAGGGGCTGGACCCTCTTCCATTCTGGAGTTGCTCCCGATGAGTGGTGCCGAGCTGGTGTGGACATGCTCATTGACCCCTGACTTGGTGCCTGTACGTTGGGGTTTATCCCGGTGGACGAAAGGGTAGCCTCCCTCCGCCTTTAGGTGGGGGGACAGGTCCTGACTGTTGTTTGTGCTTATGCACCAAATGGCAGTTCAGTGTAGCCACCCCTTTATGGAGTCTTTGGAGGGGGTGTTGGAGAGCACTCCTTCCGGGGACTCCCTCGTTCTGCTGGGGACTTCAATGCCCACATGGGCAATGACAGCGAGACCTGGAGGGGCGAGATTGGAAGGAATGCCCCCCCTGATCTGAATATGAGTGGTGTTTTGTTGTTGGACTTCTGTGCCTGTCATGGATTGTACATAAGGAACACCTTGTTCAGGCATAAGAGTGTCCACATGTGCACTTGGCACCAGGACACTCTAGGCCTTAGTTCGATGATCGACTTTGTAGTCGTATCGTCGGACTCGCGGCCACATGTCTTGGGTGAAGAGAGGAGTCCCCTGTATGAAAGAGTTTCAACTCCCACCCCGGCAGAGCTTCAACAATGTCCCGGTAAGGCGGGGGACATTGAGTCCGAGTGGGCTGTGTTCCGTGCCTCTATTGTTGAGGCGGCCAACTGCAGCTGTGGCAAAATTGTCAGTGCCTGTTGTGGCAGTAACCCCCAAACCCGTTGATGGACACCAGTAGTGAGGGATGCCGTCAAGCTGAAGAAGGAGTCCTATCGGGCCTTTTTGGCCTGTGGGACTCCAGAGGCAGCTGATGGGTCTCGGCGGGCTAGGTGGAACACAGCTTCGCGGTCAATGAGGCAAAAATTCGGGCATTGGAGGAGTTTGGAGAGGCCATGGAGAATGACTTCTGGATAGCTTCGAGGAGATTCTGGTCCACCATCCGGCAGCTCAGTATGGGAAAGCAGTGCTCATTCAACTTTGTGTACAGTGGGGATGGGGGGCTGCTGACCTCGACTCGGGACGTTGTGAGGCAGTGGAGGGAATACTTAGAAGACCTTCTCAATCCCACCAACACGTCTTCCGATGAGGAAGCAGAGTCTGGCTCTCCCATCTCTGGGGCTGAGGTTGCTGAGGTGGTGGCAGGGCCCCGAGGGGTGGATGAGGTCCGCCAGAGTTCCTTAAGGCTCTGGATGCTGTTAGGCTGTCTTGGCTGACATGGCTCTGCAGCATCGCATGGACATTGAGGACAGTTCCCCTGGACTGGGGTGATGGTCCCCCTCTTCAAAAAGGGGCAACGGAGGGTGTGCTCCAACTACACGGGGATAACACTCCTCAGCCTCCCTGGTAAGGTCTATTCAGGGGTGCTGAAGAGGAGGGTCCGTCGGATAGTCGTGGAACAATAGACCAGCTCCGTATGCTCTTTAGGGTCTTGTATGGGGCATGGGAGTTTGCTCAACCAGTCTACATGTGCTTTGTGGACTTGGAGAAGGCGTTTGACCGTTACCCCCGGGGACTCCTTTGGGGGTACTCAAGGAGTATGGAGTGCCGGACCCCCTTGTTCGAGCTTTCTGGTCCCCGTACGACCGATGTCCGAGCTCGGTCCACATTGCCATAAATCTGAATCATTTCCGGTAAGGGGTTGGACTCAGCCAAGGCTGCCCTTTGTCACAATTCTGTTCATAACTTTTATGGACAGCATTTTTAGGCACGGCCGACGTGTTCAGGGGATCCAGTTTGGTGGCCTCAGGATTGGGTCTCTGCTCTTTGCGGATGATGTGGCTGTGTTGGCTTCATCGGGCCGTGATCTTCAGCTCTCACTGGAGCGATTCGCAGCTGAGTGTGAAGCGGCTGGGATGAGAATCAGCACCTCCAAGTCCGACCCATGGTCATCAGCCGGAAAAGGGTGGAGTGCCATCTCCATGTCGGCAATGGGGTCCTACCCCAAGTGGAGGAGTTCACGTATCTTGTGGTCTTGTTCACGGGTGAGAGTAGGATCGAGCGGGAGATCGACAGGCGGATCTGTGCGGCGTCTGCAGTGATGTGGACCCTTCATCGGTCTGTCAGGGTGAAGAGGGAGCTGAGCTCTCAATTTAATGGTCGATCTACATTCCTACCCTCACCTATGGTCACGAGCTGTGGGTAGTGACCGAAAGAACAAGATCTCGAATACAAGCGGCCAAAATGAGTTTTCTCCGCAGGGATAGGGTGAGAAGCTCAGTGATCCCGGAGGGGCTCAGAGTAGAGTCGCTGCTCTTCCGCATTGAGAGAAGCCAGATGAGGTGGCTCGGGCATCTGGTTCAGATGCACTGGAGACGCACCTCGCCTCCCTGGTGAGGTGTTCCCGGCACTGGACGCTGGACGGACTACATTTCTCGGCTGGCCTGGGAACGCCTCAGGATCCCTCCGGAGGAGCTGGTGAATGTGGCTGGGGAGAGGCAAGTCTGGGTTTCCCTGCTTAGGCAGCTGCCCCCGCGACCCGACTCCGGATAAGCGGCAGACAATGGATAGATGAATGGATGGAGAAAATGTAACAAGATTTGTCTCAGGGAGAGCCGAAGATTTTAGGTCCTTGTTGGCTCTTTTATCAAACTGTTTAGAATATGTGCAGAAATAATTTTAGAGGTCAATAATAAGGACAATAAGTTTGTGTAATGTAGCTAACTGGTGGTTGTTGCTTGGTCAGAGATGACTGTTTTTGAAGCAGCTGAAAAAGAAAAAGCTGGAAAACTTAATGTTTTAACTTAAACTTGGTGTTTGAGTTTTTTTAATTGCAACAGATTTGCTGTCCATACCGCTTACAGTGTTCACATAAAAACAGAATTATCATTAGATATGCTTATCTTGCAAAAATGTACAGACTAGGCTGTACTGAAAACTTGGAGGGATATTAAAGGAAGACGCCTTGCTGTGTAAATTGTTTTTAGTCATGTATCACTCACTTGTTCTTTGCCTCAGCAGATCAGCAAGGATGTAATCTGTGCTGCCTGCACAAGAAGAAAGAAAGAAAACTCTTATATCAGGAAAAATGCTGAACCCTGGATAGCCAATGGATAATAATAAAGCTTCAATGTGCATAAAAAGCTGCAGGTTAAAATAATAAGAGATTAATTCTCAGTGAAAGTACAGGTCATACTGCTTAATTCAGTCCTACGAAGGCCACAGTCCTGCAGGTTTCTCTGTTTCAACACACTTGACTCAAATTAACCAGTCACTGTTCAGAACTACATAAGCTGCTGTATCTATTCCTTGTAGGACCAAATTGAGTAGCCCCAGTATAGTAATTTACTACTCACTTCTTCCTGGAGCTGCAGTTCTCTTTCCCATTAGACCCACAAAACTGTCATCGAGTTCATGGAAACTCTTCAATATTGCATTTTTCTTTGCCTGAAAACAAAGCTAATAATAATAAGGGAGCTTATTGCTAATTATCATGCCATTTTATACTTTTAATCTAAATGCCGGTGGGATGAAGGATGAGAGCTAGAATTAAATGGTGCTACTTGCCTCTCTCTGGGATTTGTAGCTCCCATCTGCACTCCAAGACTTCGTGGGGAATAATGCCAGGATAATCAACATGCCCAGGAAAGCAAAAGTGCCACACTGGGGAATTCCTTCCATCACTCTGAAGTGAGAATCAGGAAATGAGCATGACAGACTGAAACACGCTGGAGGACTTGCTGCACTTTTGAATACTTTTTGATTCTATTTGTAAGGGGCTGATTTATACATATATTTCTTTATTTTAAGTGGGAATTCTATCTATATAACAAGACAACAAACTCGTGTATGTCTCAGGGATTAACTTTACATAAGCTGTAACTATTCGTATATTAAAGACTAAATGGTTACCAGGTTCAAGCTTCTGCTTGATACTGTAGCATCTTTAAATGCACCAGTGTATAAAATGTATGAACCTTCAAATTATTTATTATCTTGTGAATCAGCTCAACAACAATCCATTTTCACTAAACACTATATTGTTAATTTTCTGTTGTAATTCAATCAGTCCTTATTCTTAAGCAGACTGATTGCCCAGACTGATTAATTTGCAAGTGAGATAGCAATTAATGCATCAAATTCATCATTAACTTTTTTCTTTCTGTTATTTCCTTTTACTCGTTTCTTATTTTCTTTGTTTTTTTGTTTTGTTTTGTTTTGTTTTTTATGTTCTCATACAGAGTTTGAGTGTGGTTTCGGTGCTCAGCATCTCTTGGCATTTTAAACTCCTTATTCTTTTTTTTTTTTTAATAAATGGCCAACCACCACCAGCATAGATGGATTCCAGTGCAAGTCATTTGAAACCCATGGCTGTGTAAAGCTGTCTGAGGCACAAGAGTGATTACTTTTATTTTTAACACGTTTTTTTCTAGACTAAACATTAAGTCCTCTTCTTTCATTATTTTACTGTGAGCGGTTGACCCATTTTTAAACAAAGTTACCTTTTCCTACACATGTCACCTCATCTTACAGTAAGCTCGTGGTATTTTAGATGAACATTTACAGTCTCATATAATATAATTTAAACATGAAACGTGTTTTTTATAAACCGAGTTTATGCTGCAATGTTGTTGATTTCTGGAAAGAGCTTATCGACCATAACAAGACCTGTAAGAGTTTCTAACTAGTCTTCCTAGAAAAGTTAAGTTAGCAAATGAAATGAATGATTAATATGCTGATTCTCACGTGTACATGGAATGTCTAAATTCTTTTGTTATTAAGTAACCGCTTCACTAAAACACATTCTCTATTTCATTGCTGTCCTCTGTGAGGAGTTAAAACATAACACATGTTTCTGTAGTATATTTTTAGAAAATAGTGAAATAAACACTCCAACAGCTACAGATGTCTTCGTCTAGTGCTGATGGATTGCTATGAGTCCACTGCAGCTTTTAGACTCCTACTAGGTGACAATACAATAAATTCCTTGTTAATTAAGCATTGTTTGTGCAGATTAGGCATAAAAACAACTCTAGATGTATTTATCACAATAACATATTTTAAATAACTTACTAAGTCTTACCTTTATTGGATTCTTCAGTATATAACCAGTGATCAGTTGAGCAGTTTGCCTAAATGAGCTCAAATTAAAACAAGTCTTTCCTCTTAGCAGCCTCTGGATCTCAGTTATTATAGCTCTGTTGAGCTCATTTGTATTTTTTTTTTTTTATCCAATTAGCACTCCACCCACCACCCAAACCCCCATCCCACCCATACACACAGACACTAGTTTGTAGTATCATTATCACCAGAAATGTTTAATTGAATTACATACTAACTTGGGAATTGTTGATTGAGTCATTCACCTACAGTTATAGATAGTTATACATACATCACTGATTGATAATAATTTCACAGATCCTGTTCTTTATTAGCCGATTGTGAGGTTTGGTACGTAATAACCCAATATTCTGTAAAGTGGGAACCATCATACACCCTGCTTCACAGCTCTTTATTTTTTAGCAGCATGATTTATTATTGTGCACCGTGTTAACTGAGTAACAGTGTGGACATGTCTGACTTACAAAAAAAAAACAAGATTAGAGTAAACATTTAAGATGGTCCTAACTGAGATGAGTCTCAAGAAAATGTGCAGGATTTAATTCAACGTAATTTATTCACATTTGATTGAAATGTGTATTCTTTATTTCACATATAATAATAATATATAATTATATATATAACATAAAATTATAAAATAATAATTATATGATTATTAGCATTTTGTGTATTTATTTTTGTGTTTTACATATATATATAGACGTGTGTAGATATATTTTTTTACCAATATTTCCACGTGACCACAAGACTTCTGAAGTTTGCTGTGGGCAATAAAGAGGAGAATAAAACTTGCAAAGCAGAGTTCAGCCTTATATAAAGCTGATGACATGATTATCATGAAATTTTTATTGTTAACAGCAAACAGTCATTTTAAAAAGAGGACAAATGGAAAGAAAAGGTTTAAACACAGTGGGTGTGTTTCCCAGGAAATGGAAGTCCTTAATGTGCCTGGGTGATGAGAGTTGGAAAGCAGAGTACTTTACGCCCTACAAGCGGATATTGGTGTCTGCACTATCAAAGGCTGGTGTATAAGAGTAAAGAAGAAAGTAACTCCCACACTCTTTCGCTCAATGAGCACTAAAATTACAAATGGAAACATTCTGGCTAATCTTTTCCTTCCACAGAGGAAAACTCAAAACTTTGTATAAACCCACCAGATAAATTTAAATGGTCATATTTGAACTGTAAACAGTATTCTGGCTCAAAAACAGGACATCTTGATAATGAACGTATCCGTGCTCTCTTCATGCTAGAAACACAACATTTTTAACTAAACTCTAAGCTTTTTATTTTTTTTTTAGGGAAACCAAATGCCCACTGTGAATGGAAAGGTCAATAGAATAGAATAGAATAGAATAGAATAGAATAGAATAGAATAGAATAGAATAGAATAATCCCCATTTGTCCATCGGGGGAAATCTGCACTTTTGCAGCTACATAGAAATAGACTATACATACTGAATGACTATGCATTCAAAAATAGGGAAAAAGGACAAAAAATGAAGACAAATAAAAACATAATTTGTAAATATATTATATTTGTATACAAATATAAAGAAATAATTATATAAATGCACAGCAAGGAATAAACTGAAAAACAATATTTTGTAGTGAATAAGAAAAATGGCTCTTGCACAGTTGAATGTAACATGACTATAAACAGATATTGCACAACCAGAGTAAAACATACAGCAGTGTGGTTAAGTATATTTGTGTTTAATGTTTTTGTACTTTTGTGGTCTGTTAGAAAGAGTGGTGGTTATACAGTCTGACGTCTGCAGAGCGGAAGGACTTGAAATTACAGCAGCTTTTATACATGCCACAACATGTCATTTTCACATATTCCAGCACTAAAAAAGTTCAAATACTTTCACTATATTTAAACTGACTTAAGGATTACTTAACTTATTTTTATTGTCTAGTTGGTTGCTTCTCAGGAGGAAGAGAAGTTGTCTGCCCCTCAGAAGGAAGATGGTTTGATCCCCAGCTTCTCCAGACCACATTTATTGTGTGAATGTGTGTATAAATACAAAGCTATGTACAGACTGTATTTACACTATAACTGGCTGTATAAGTGTGTATGGGTAAATGTTGCTTGTAGTTTAAAAGTGGTTTGA
Source organism: Rhadinocentrus ornatus (assembly GCA_037177495.1). Classification (NCBI taxonomy): domain Eukaryota; kingdom Metazoa; phylum Chordata; class Actinopteri; order Atheriniformes; family Melanotaeniidae; genus Rhadinocentrus; species Rhadinocentrus ornatus. Next base: position 26,600,117 of record JBAMHW010000003.1, read on the forward strand.
GTAGTCAGCAAGACAAGATAAATTCTAGATAAATACAATCTGTTTAACATGAGAGACATTTGAGGAGGGATGTATGAAGTTTAAAGCTGTGAAAGATTTCATTGAACTCAGGAGTCTAAAACTTTCTTAGGCTTTCTAGAGTCCTGTTTTCACAGTGAATACATGCTTATTCCAAGAGCATGAGTATTTTGTTGGTCCTGTCAGATACTGTAGGGGTAACAAGCAGGCATGTCAGCTCTTAATGAAACACTCACAGCTGCCGGCTAACATGTTTCCTCTTTTAAATGGTTCTTTTTAAAAAAAAGAAAAAGAAAAACAGCTTCAGATACTTTTCCTTTTGATTGTTATTTATCTATTCAAGCAGGAAGTCCCTTTAGACTACTGTCTCTTTTTGGAGTGTGGCCTACTCAAGCAGCATACAGCACAATATTAATAATTTAACAGATGCAAAATACATCAAAATCAATCTTATAAGTACCAAATTAAACACTACAGTATCATTAATTTTTGATAAAACTTTAAACAGACTAAGAGACACCAAGTAACTGAACCACCCTAGAGGAAATTTCAGGTGCAAGGTGTGAAATAAGAAAAGAAAGAAAACTCTAGCTAGCTCAGTATGAGCAGTATGAAAGAATTATTAAGTGAATGCAGGCCGTAAGTGGGCAGCAGTTCTCTGTCTTTGCCTGTTTACTGTGAGGGGTCAAGCTGACTTCCATGAAGCAGTTCCCAGAGAAACCAAGGTCATTCAGATAAGATACACTTAATTCTCACTGCTAGAAATAAATATGCAGATTTAATGTTAGGCACAGAGCACGTGAAAATGTGTATGAAATCCTAGATACAGAAGTAATGGTTAGTTTTCTGAAACAAACAAAGAAACAAAACACATTCTTCATAGCCCACCGCTGGCTGTTGAATTTCATGATGTTTCAGCAATAGGGGGCAAACATTTATCTCTTCAGCAAAACTAAGGAGGTCAATATCCCTGTACAAAGACGGCTTATTTCTTCCAAAGTGTGAAGAATACAAAGACTTTGTTACTTCAGAAATGTAACAGACCAGTCAGTCAGCTTAAGCTTTAGCTAATGCTCATGTATAGTTACACCACTAGCAAGACCATTACACTCATAGTTTTTTCAGCATTGTATATATTTGTTTGTTTTATTGTCAAATTTCATATTGGCTTCATAAACAATCTATGATTGGGTATAGCATCCACCCTCATTTTTCCTTCCCTTCTTTTGCACAGGAGCATTGAAATCAAGTTGTGAAAACTGACACATTATCATCCCTTTATAAAGCTGAGCCTGTTGGCAGTTTCCTATTTGTACATCAAATAGTTGTCCCACATGTTTAACATAAATTCTGAGTCACGAAAATTAATTAGTCAGTTCTTGAAGGCTCCTCACTGAGTACTTCTGCTGAAAGTACCCCCTCCTGTGGCTGAAACACAAAAACAAAAAGATGTGAGGTTATTGGGAAAAAAACCCAACAAAAACCCTAACTGAAGCTGAAAGGGCTCTGTGGAATTAAATTACAAAGTGACGTTTATTTATTTATTTTTAGCTGTGCTAATCTGAGGTTTAATCTGAGGTTTGCTGGTTTGACACCAAACTTCCCCAGTTGCTGAAGCATTCTTGTGCAAGTTATTGATATTATCTGTATTGGCCCTGACTGTTTCTTACTAGCAAGTTGTTTGAGTGATGTAATGTATCTCAGTCAATCAAGTGCATCCAAAGACATGCGTGTTAGGTTTGGTCAGTGGTTCCCAAACTTTTTCTGAAGGGTGTCATTTTCATATAAAAAACATAATGTCAAGCCCCTCCCACCCCCGATCCCACTACCACTTGCACTCCAATGCTTACAAGGAATCATACAAAGATATGTGCCACGAAATAGTCTTTAGTTTATTTGCTGCTTCTTTGTTAACTATAGTTAAAACCATGTCAGTGTCAGAAGGAATGATCAATTCCTCTGCTATTTGAGGCATTTAAAACCAGGAAACTCCACAAACTCCTTCAGGTGAGTTGAACTTTCAATGAGACGGCTCCTCCACATGTCTGGAACAAATTCCCAGAAAGCCTCAGATCAGCTGAAACACTCAGTTTATGTAAATCCAAGTTAAAGACCCGTCTGTTTTCTGCGGCATATGAATAGCTTTTATTTAAAAAGACAAATCTGCTTTTGTTTCTTTTAATCTTAAAATTTTTAACTTGATCCTGTTTTAATACTGTTTGTTCCAATTTTCTTTCTTTTTCCTTTTTCTTTTGTTTTTAATGTTAAATTATGCTTCTTGTATTCTGTAAAGCACTTTGACACCCTGTTGTTGAATTGTGTTATACAAATAAACTCGCCCTGCTTTGCCTTAACAAAATGCATTCTGTATTCCCTAATCCTGCTTTTTATGGCTGATTACAGATATTTCTCAGATCTGCTGCTAAATTACACAACCATAAAAAATTAATAATAATAATGTGTCCTCTAAACAAGAATCAAAAGTCTCTACATCAGATGTGGAAATATCTATAGAAATATTTTTCTTATAAGTGAATACTAAGTAACAGCTTCAATTTCAAATATTGTGAATTTCATATAATACGTTATGCACTTATGACTTGGGGTTTTGAAATGCTCAACTAATGTCAATATTAAATAAATAAATAGCCAAAAGCTGCTAGACATTACTATTTGTTTTTCTTAGTTATTTTATATTTTGATAGCAGGGAAATTATGTAAAATTATATATGGTAAATCAAGAAGAAAAAAAAGGATTTAAACACCTTTACGTTATTTCAGCCATCAGTTATATTTCTGACAAAGCTCACATTCATCAATCCAAATATATATGTATGTATATATATGTATATAAATGTATATAAACATTTCATATAGTCTTTCATACAAAAATATTCTTTAGCTAAAATAAACTAATTTTATTAGATATTGTAGTCTGTTAAACCTTTGAAATCTCAATAAATTTTTCTGTGTATAAATGGC
>JBAMHW010000003.1:26603216-26614250 GCA_037177495.1 Rhadinocentrus ornatus
GCCGATGGTGGTGGCTGCAGGTGGAGAAAGGAGACTGGGGTTTTGCAAACCGACGTGGATAGACGCAGGTGGAGACCAGAGGCTGGTGCTTTGCAAACCTATGGTGATGGCTGCAGGTGGAGAGGGGAGAGTGGTGTCTTGGAAGGGGAGGGGGTCTTTTCCTAGTAGGGGGGGTCATACAGATTGGAGGTTTGGGTGGAGGTTCAAGGGTCAAAACCATCAGCTTGTTCAACATTTCTTTGAATATAATCACATTCACTTAATGATAAATTGTTAATACACCTACAGCAATGGCATCAATAACAAGGATTATCTCATTACAACGCTTTTCTAGGAACAAAGGTTCTCAGGGCTGACATTCATGTGGATGCTCCGCACATAAAAGGAAGTGAAATGGAGGATAGTATAGTAAAGTGGGAGGGGAACACAGCTAAGATCCGACAGAAGTAAGTGTGGCCTTTTGCACTAGTGCTTTTATTGCCAAAGAAGTGGAGGAGATGGACTTTAAATGGTATAACACTATAATATGGAGAAAAAAAGATCCTCAAAGGATAAAAACAATCTTTTCTCAAATGCAGGACATCTTAGAATTCAAATTCATCAGAACAGGGAAGGGGAATGAATTCTCAGAAATAAAGATATTTCCTAAAGATTTATGTAGATTTCATTCCAACTTGTGAATTAATCCTTTAAAAAAAAAATTAAATAGCTCTGTTTGCTTCACTTTAATTTATGGCTGAGATAGAGATAAATTTGCTCATGGTATATGGGTCAAAAACAAAACCTGCCGACTCTGTGAGAGAGCAGAGGGACACAGACAAACAAAACATCTTTGGAACACATGAACTTTCCCCATGTAAATCAATATTCAAGCCCTGATCTCTCGTTGAGCAATGAGACTCCCAATAGAAGAAGGAGCTGAAAGACAGATGATACAAAGGGAGGGATGTGGGATTGCATGTAAAAAGAAGATTCTCATTGGAGGCAAAGAGAGAAAGAAGATTACTAGGCATCCCTCATTCTGAAGCCATCTTGGTTGGACTGTACACTCTGGACTCTAGGACGTGAGCTGTGATTATTGTTAAGGTAGGTGTCGAACTTTTCACAAACAGGATGAAAAATTTGTAGGAAGAACAAAGTTTCCATAGGTTGGGATTTTTTATCAAGGTTAGGCAGGCAAATAACCTCTTCATTTACAGTTCTCCCTTATTTATTGGAAATAAATCTAATTTCACCAAATATTCTAATTTTCTGTTTTTAGAACTGACATAAACAGCTATGCCTCAATGTTTTTTAGTGACTGCAGCAGTGTGCAGGTGCACAAAACTGTCACAATGTTTAGATGGACAAGAGGTCATATCAGCAAAAGATAAACATCTACAAGTTGAACTCATCCTTGAATGTTCTAAAATGACTGCATACACTTGTGTTTTCAAATATATCATTTAACAAATCTATTAAAATGGCAAATCATGTGACATTCTTGCAGGTTGGGTTTTTACTTTTGCTTTTGGAGCGGCTTTGGAAAGACCTCTATTGAGAGTGGGATGATGTCCTCCAAGTTGAAGTGGCTAATTGTGATCCTGCTCCTGCTGAATGAGCAGGCACTGTGCAGGGTTGCACCTCCTTTGGTACAGAGGAGCAGTCTGCTTCAAGAAACTCACACCCCTAAAGAAACAGAGGAAACAATCAAACAGGAACATCGCCTTCTGCTGGAAACCCAGTCCTTGGCTGCCCCCTTAGACAGATCTTTACCGGATTCACCAGTTCCACAAAAAGTAGAAAGGATCCACTCTGCTCGACGAATGACATCACTCATTAGGGCAAAGCTTCAGGGTAAGATAAAAAACCTCCACACTCAAGGGAATTTCAGCTGTGAAGAACTGCTGTCTGCAAGCACTGTGGATGATCCATTATCATCCATGTTTCCTCAGGAGCTGCTGGGTCTCTCTTTGGTGCCTGTGTTGGTGGTGGCGGGCTGCCCAAAGGAGGCTCAGACCCTTGTGCTGAAGCTTTATGATTTGCTAGGAGAGGCTGATACAGAGGAGCTCCTGATGGAGGTGGAGGCTCTCATTGAGCACAGGATGAGCAAATATGCATCTACACCAGCACCTCCATCAGCAGCAGAGAGAGATTATGCGAGCCACCATATGGATGCTGTAATGTTTAACATTAAACAACTGGGTTTGGTGGGAGAAAGCAGCTCTATGCCGGATGCCCATTGTGAAGGTTGGACCAGGGTAAATGGAACCATGCTGGTGGGTAGCGCTGTGGAAGGAACCACAGGTGGACTGGAGGATGCTGTGAGCAGCTGTAAAAGACTGGGGAGCTTGTGTGCTGGTGTGACCAATGGTGGCCATCTTACACCTGGGATGTACCAAGCAATGCTGAAGAAAGGTAGCCGCATTTTTCCATCTTCATCCCCTCAGACTGAATCATGGATCCGTCAGTGCAGTCCCAAGGACGATGTTTTAATCCCCACAGCTTTAGGTCAACGAATGAAGCGCAGCCCTCAAAAGAACTGTGTCAACAAAAACGAAGAGCAAGTGTACAACGTAGTGGAGTGGATTCCTGTAGTCAGCACTCTCTACAGCCTCGGTACAGCTGTGTACTACGCCTCAGTCGACTGCTTATCAACAGCCAAGGAGAGAGCCATCCTCAGTGCGGTTGACCTTGGAACGGATGCCCTAATGGTAGCCACAGGTGGGACTGCTGGGGTGGCAGGCTTTGCTTTGGGTGCAGGAATGAATACAGGTGTAAAAGCTGGAGTCAAGTATCTGCTCAACTCCATGAAGGAGGAGGATGATGTGCTGGTGAACCAGTTTAGCAGGGAGGACGGCATCATCACCATCACCATAGGCTAAAAGATCCATAAATCAGCTGCTAAAGCTTTTCCCATAAATGTTGCCATATTTAGATACATCTTTAAATTGAGTTTATCTAATCTGACTATCTAAAATGACTATTGCACTCAAACCTAATTTCACATTCCTGAGCATAAAAGCTATTTAAGTTGTTACATGTCATTGTAACCTTTGTTTGCAAAATTTACACTAACAATGTAAGGACTTCAGTTGCAGTAAATTGTCACCAATCCTAATAAACTATAACCTCAAAAAATAAGCTTTAAAACTTTGTTTAGAACTTATATTTTTGTGTGTAATGAGGATCTGAACAATTTGTCATATTAGGCAGCAACACAGAAGAACTGGTCTCAGGAAGCTAAACCTCAAACCCCTCAAAATTTTTATTTTATCTTCTACCTGTGTTCTTTCCTCTGTTCATCACCAGCTCTGGTGAAATTGCAGGGGCAGTAAATTGCTAAAAATGTAATTGTTTTTCATGATTTTGTTTTTTATTAAATCTTAATAAACTGTATATGATTTTTTTGTTGCACATTGTGAATCTGCTATGGTTTCTTGCAGTTGATATTGTTGGCCCACTGGGTCTATGGGACACGTAATTATGTGAGTCTACGTAATTGTCCCTGGTGTTGACAGACCAGAGAACATGCTCACAAGATTACCTGCTTCTTCTACAGCATTTAAGATAATCTCAAATGGATTGGTAATTTCAGAGAAAATTTTAAAATTACTGATGTGCATTTGTCAAAAACCCAGGTGATCAAGACAAACAGAGCTGAGTAAATTAAACTTTGATACCTTGTATTTCTGTCCTTTGAACTTTGCTCTATATAAGTATTTGCTAAAAAGTAGAATCTGTATTTCTCAAAAGACAAGTTTCCTACAATTAAAATGTAAAAAGAAAAAACTTTTCTTCTAATCACTAATTGCTTGATTATTTAAAAAATATTACCATTTCATCAAAGGTAGGTGTATCATTATCAAAATAAATATTTGATTGTGCAACTTAATGCCTTTGTCCCACTTTTCACTAAGAAAGTAGTCTGTTTTATTTAATTTGTTTTTATTGCTTCAAATAATTAATTTAAAATAAACTTAGATACAATCTATTAAATTATGCTGTGACCTACGTGTTAATAAAAAATGCAGGTAAATGGAAAAAGTAGAATACTTAAACATTTTATTTATGAAATAGTCTGTAGAAAAATATGTCCCAACTAAATATTGTGCATTTGATACTAAAAAAAAAGTGAAAACTGAAGTTAAAACATCAAATAAATAAAAGACTATGAGTTTGTTGCTAGAAGATACACAACATTTTAGTGTATAGTTGGTGTGTCACATGCTCCTTATTGATCACTTTCAATACGTCATTTCTTGGAAATTCTCATGGCAACGGGGCCGTAAGTTTCTATTTTGTTCACCACGCCCCCTGATTGCAGACTGACACCAATAAGCACCAATAGAAAGCAGCGTTCTTTGAACATTTTAACTAATTAGCTCTCAGCTCTGAGCTGATGCGGAAACTGTGTGAGTCTATTTGACATTTTGGCTCTGTAATTACGGCAACGTCATTAGTATTAGAGCCAAAATGGCACCTGTTATTCTCTGTCAGGTACTACTTAGGAGGGATACGTTGATGTCCAATGAATGAGAGAATCAAGTAAAAAGACGAAGGAAATAACGCTCACGGTTGCAAACGCTAGAAGTTGTTTTGTTTTACGAATAGTAGACAGAAAACCAAGCGCTGACAGAACGAAGCAAGAGCAAGCTATGCATCTTTTTTACCATACCTTTTAGCTACTGAGATATTTCTGCGTAGACTTTAATCGTCAACTTAAGGTGAGTAAATGTTTTAACAGCTTTATGTCTCGTCATGTCGCGGTGTTGTCGTTCTTATAAGAGATAGTTAACATTGCTATTAACGTGCGTAAAAGTCTTAGCTTTTGGTAGCCTGCACTTATAATTGCGTTATTATATGTTTTACGATATGTTAAGTAAGGGAGTCAACCATAAATCCACTATTGTACTAGACATCGTACTGTGTTTTTATTTTTTAAATTTTTTTTTTTAAAGTTAGACTTGCAACATGTCTTTTGTTGCCCAGTGATATTTATGGTCGACAGGTTGGCACACAGTGTACACAAATGCTGCTGCTTAATGTATTTCAGTCTAAAATTATTTCCTGTACATGCTGTCATTTCCCAGATCAGTCTCAGGATGGCACAGTGGGACAAATTGAGGCAACTTTCTGTCAATTACACACAGCAATTACATGAGCTCTATGACAGGGATGGTTTGCCTATGGATGTTCGGCACTACCTGGCAGCTTGGATAGAGAAGCAGGAGTGGTAAGACGTACAAGTATTTCCTCTGATATCATGTAGCCAGCATCATGTTAAACATGAGCATTTTCACAAAATACCCCATCTGGATCTTGATTTTGGTGTGTAGGCAACGTGCAACACGGGACCATGACCTGGCCATGGTGCTGTTCCAGGTCCTGCTTGAGAATCTGGATATCCAGCACAGCCGCTTTGTTCAAGAGGAGTCCTTTTTACAGCAGCACAACATCAGACGATATAAACAGAACTTCCAGGTTTGGAAAACAAAACATGAACAGAACTGTTTAAGTTTAAAAAATTTTTTTTTATTCTTGTTATATAAGTAAAGCACAGAATTCAGTGATGCAACCAAATGCCTTGTAAACATGAATTTTGCTGTTGCAATAATAATTGATGCTCTAATAAAAACAAACAAACAAAAAAAGAACAAACCCTACTACACTATTGCAATTTCCTTCTAGGATTAATAAAGTATTTTTCTTTAATTTAGTGCAATTTAATTTAATTTCAGACGTGTCTGCTGTTGCAATGATTTCTAATTTCCTAACTGTAATTCTGAGCCCCATCTGACCTTTCCATCTTGCAGAGATATCAAGATGAGCCCTGTGATTTGGCAAACATAATCCTGTGGTTTTTGGTGAAGGAGAAGGAAATCCTCAACAGTGCTAATTTGGCTGAACAGGTTGGGTCAACTGCTCATAAACCTAATAAATTGTATTGGGAAATATTCAAGTTACTTCCAGCTCCACAACATTGTTATGAAAGAAAAGTTTCTGAGAAAATGTCACAAGTTATCACATCTTCATGTTTTGGCTGTTCCTGCTAACATGACAGGCTAGCCACCTGTGGTTTTGTCAAATTATGCATTTTTGAGTATCTGCTAGGAAATGTCATATAAATTTATAAGTTTTAATTTGTTTTGCACCTTTATGCTTATGTACTATGAGCCTTTATACTTATACTGAGCTCTATACACTTTTAGACTAACTGTACTAAGTGCAAACCACAGGTTTGTGGAATACAAAGTGATGATCCCCACCCAATGCAGGATTAGTGCATGGGGCTCTGATTCAAAATCTTACCATGCAACAGTGTTACCCGGCATCACATCTGAACTAAGAAAAGCTTGTATGCAGCTGCTTAACCTACAATCTTCTATTTATCCTAGGTCCAGTCATTGCATTTTGAGCAGGAAGCCATGGAAACCAGCTGTCAGCAGGACCTTGAACGTAAAATGGCTGGCCTAAGAAATGATGTGCAGGTGCAGATACAACATTTGTTGTTTTATATTATGATTTATAGATACAACATACTAAAGTTCATTCATTTTATTTATTTATTTTGGTGCCTCTAAATCTTTGGGGTGTAGTGCTTGGAACATGCCATAGTATGTCTGGAAGAGCAGCAAGATGAGTTTGATTTCAAGTATCAAACCCACAAGATGGAAGGTCAGCATACTAAAGAGTTCTGACTTAATTTGCATTCTTTGATGAGTAATGAAACGATTTGAATCACAGCTTCATGTCTTTTTGTTTTGTTATATTTTACATGGAAAATGTCATCCTACTATGGAAACTTATTAAGCTGTGGTAGACGAGGCTTTGAAGAAGGAGCAGATTAAAGTTCTTCAGCAGCTCGTTAACAGACTTAATGAATGTAGAAAGGTATGAAGCTCTTACTATTCTGAAATAGCACCTCTGTCCCTTTAGTTTACTGTTTCACTATCCCTTTATGTTTTGTATCATTTTTCTGTCTAAGTATTTGTCTCATAAATCAACTTCTTAGAGCACGCTCTCAGACCTTAGTAAGCTTCTGAACCGAGCTGAGGACCTGATCATGCTGTTGGTGAAGAAGGAGCTGCTGGAGTGGCAACGAAGACAGCAGAAATCCTGCATTGGCGCGCTGGACAGTGTTTGCTTAGATCAGCTGGAGAAGTGGTATGCTTATCTCCACTGGTTCCATGTCAGTTTTTAACTGTGATACTGTTAAAACTGTACAATTTTCCAAGACATACATGAAAACTACTGTTTTTCTTTTTTTTAGGTTCACGTGTGTGGCAGTGTGTCTGTTCCAGGTGCGCGAGTTTCTGAATAAGCTGGAGGAGCTGGTAGGGAAGGTGTCTTATGATAATGACCCTATAAAGGCCCTAAAACCTGGACTACAGAGGAAAACAGACTCTCTTCTTAAAGCCCTTCTCAAGAGGTATCTCATTTTTAGCACAGCTTATTGCACTGCCCTGTTATTGCCAAATCATTTCTTTGTGTATTTCTCTGACATTGGTGTTTTTATGTGATTCAAGTTCCTTTGTGGTTGAGACTCAACCATCCATGCCTCAGGGTAAAGGACCCCTGGTTCTGCGTACAAATGTCCAGTTTTCTGTCAAGACCAGGTCAGTTTTGCAAGGGTTTGTAACAACCCATATTCATAAACTCTGTAAAGAAGACACAAAGGTAGCTCCGTTATTGTGTTTGAGCTGCTTACGGGACTGCTGGGGAAACAAACAAAAAGATTTAAGACAGTTCAGGCTACTGTAAAGTACGCCAGTATTTAGTATTTTACATATTCTACTTGTGTAACACACTGGACATTGTATTTCAGACTTCTGGTTAAGTTCCTTGAGCTGAACCACTCCATGAAGGTGGATGTCTCAATGGACAGGTGAGATCTTTTTTCATTTTAGTCTCAAGATGAATTGCCAGCCTTAAGTTTTTGACTTCAAACAAAACTAAACAAAAGTGAATGACGCCTTGCTTCCTCCCTGTGGTCACAACTCTCTTTTTCTCACTCTTGAAATTAGGGAGGCTCCTCTCATCAAAGGGTAATTTTTTTTCCTTATTCCTTTTTCTCAGCTTCCTCATTGTATGGTATTCTCATTTGATGTTATTTTGTTTTACTGTAACCTGCTCTGTTTGTAGATACAGACGTTTTAACGTCCTGGGAACAAAAACCAAAGCCTTGAACATAGCTGAGAGCCAGAGTGGAGGCATGGTGGCAGATTTCAGACATCTGGTGAGGGATGATGATTTAAAAATGCAAAAAAACAAACAAACAAAAAAAACAAACTTAAAGTCGGCTTTGAAAATTGCACGACAAGGATCAGATTTATTGGTTTTTATGCAATTTTAACATCCAAATTATTAAAAGGACAAAGTGTGCCACTCATTAAAAGAATTTCTATACATTATTATCTTAAGACTCTGAAGGAACAAAAATCTGGAGGTGGTGGAAAAGGAGCCAGCGATGTGAGTTAAAGATGCCATCACAACTTACAGTTTATCCCAGCCATTCCTCATTCAAAAAAGGGTTAACAAGCAAATATTGACATGTGTGTGTTTGTTTGGCCTTGACAGATTACTCTGAGCGTTACAGAAGAACTCCACATCATCTACTTCACCACTGTATTTGAGCTGAAAGGATTTTCAGTAGAGTTACAGGTGGAAATTCTTCTGCTTCCTCCTTTATTTGCAGCAGACTTAAAAACTTTCTTTGTTTAGTGTAAAAATGAATCATGATATAATTATGTTTACATAACCATACTTGTCTTTTCCTGACTACTAATTTGCTTTAAAGGCCTCCTCCCTACCTGTGACCATCATCTCCAACTCCAGCCAGCAGCAGAGTGCCTGGGCGTCAGTCCTCTGGTTCAACATGCTTAGCCACGATCCCAAGGTGAGACTTCATTTTCTCTAACACACTTGTAATTATCTTGCAGTGGAACACAGTCATAAACCATTAGAGACAGAGTTTGTATTAATCTGTCAACATGGGTTTGTTTTCCAGGATATTGTCTTCTTTGCCAACACTCCTGCAGCTCCTTGGCCACAGTTTGGTGAGATGCTGAGCTGGCAGTTTCTCTCTGCCACTAAACGTGGTCTGAATGATGCTCAGCTGGAAATGATAGCAGTCAAGCTCTTTGGTAAGTTCTTTTTATCGTGCTTTGCTTAAGCTGTTTGTCAAATTACTTTTTTAAAAATTTTCTTTGTCATTCAAGTTGTTATTAACTTTTCAATTTTAACAAACAAAAACAAACACATCTAACGGAAACATCTCACAGACACAACATGAAGTTATTTAAGACAGCTCTTCCAGACTGACTGCTAAGCTACAGCAAAACAAATGTGAGGTAAACAATAATAATTCATGCACGTATGCATGACTTGTTCATTTAGTACAGATCTTTAGCAGGCAGTGACTCAGACAATCCAGAAAAAATGAGAAGTACACCTTATTTATCACAGTAGATGAGCTCCTCCTTTACATTCCTCTTTTAGTCTGTGCAGCATGGACTCGTAGGATGCAGTCTCCACCATTGATCAACCCAGTCTTTTAGGCTGGCACATTTGTTGATTTTCCACAGTTTCAGAATGATTCTAGATAACCAAACCAACTGGTAACCAAACCAAACATACAGACACAGTTCTGGGGTTAAAGGCATTGTAGAACCAAACCAGCTTCTTAGAACATTAACAGCTTTATCCCAGAAAGGGGTGCAACAAGTGAACATTTCCTGATACAGTAGAGGAATGTTACCACTTTTGTGACTAGTTACTAGTTACCATTTTTCTAAGTTTATTTTTCTCAGATTGGTCCAAACCCATTTGTCTTTAAAGGCTAAATAGTTAGGATTTTTTTCTATAAAATAATTTAAAAAGTTCTCATTTGTTGCGAGGGATAAAAGAAGGCTTTCCTATAAACAACCTGTCTCTCTACATCAACAATGTCTTTGTCAAGTTTCTCTCCTTTCAAATAATAGGAGTTATGTGACAGAATAACGTCAGTGCACTGTGTAGCTCTTTCCTACTTCCTGGTTCCTTAACCACTCATATGCGACTCCCCAAGTTGCCAAACAACAGTGCAGCGTTTGGTATTTTGTTTTGGCAAAAGAACCTGCAGTAATGATGTTTTGGCCAAGTTAATAGTGTGTTTGTCCATAGAAACTTATAAAATTATTATCAAATTATTTTATTAAGTGACACTAAGGGAAAACAGCCGCTGCGTGGTACTTGTTGATTAATGTAGCTTTTGTTTACACTCCGTTGTATTTTTGCTATTTTACTGTATTTATTCAAGTAAAGAGTTAACCATTTTTCTACTTCTACTGTTTAGAGCATCCAGCCTTTGTTTTTAATTCTCTTGTAATTAATATAACTTTTTCAGTAATGCTTCATTGTAATGTTATCAAATGACAACTGAGACAGAAAAGAACTGTAATTTATCTTATCTTATTTATCTTTATCTTATATTCATGTCAAACAGCCACTATCCATTATAAGACCAGAGCTTGCTTATTTATTTACTTACTTACCTACCTACCTATCTAGCTACCTTCCTTCCTTCCTTCCTTCCTTCCTTCCTTTCTTCCTTTTCTGATGAAAAAATATATTTAGATGCTCAAAAAAGTGAGGGTTACCACCTGCAACTATCAGGAGAAATGCAGAATTATTTGATCCTTTTCCTCCTTTAGCCAAAATTGCCTTAGTTGTCTTTTTCTTGTACTATTCCAAAATAAAACTAAATGTCAATAAAAAATAAAGCTAAAACATATAACTGTTCTGCAACTTCTGAAAATTGTGGTATTCTTGTGTAGCTCTAAAAACACTGAGCAGGACTTGTTTACACTTCATGTAAAGTCATCTGGTTGTGATAATGATTTCACAACATAACTCAGTGTCCTTTAATAACTTGCCAACGTGTTTCAGTACAGATAATGGTGTGGAGTGGATTTACATCATACATCTCTTTATTATTATTATTGTTATTGTTGTTATTATTATTATTATTATTATTATTATTATTATTATTATTATTATTATTATTATTATTAT
>JBAMHW010000003.1:26623231-26638228 GCA_037177495.1 Rhadinocentrus ornatus
CTATCTATCTATCTATCTATCTATCTATCTATCTATCTATCTATCTATCTATCTATCTATCTATCTATCTATAAGGTGCTGCAGTCTAACTGGTTTTCTGGAATAGCTGAATGACAACACAAATGAATGACAAATAGCAAACAAACAAACAAACAAACATACATGAAAGAATACATGGCTTACTACTCTTATGTACTTGGCAAAATAATAGAAAGCACAAATAAATTATTGAATTATTGTTTCAATTACATTGGGTAATGTTGTTTGCAGGACTTCTAGTCAAAGATGGTTGTCAGAGACTTTAAAATAACATTCTTTACAAATATTTTGGATAACTTAGGGAAGGAGTTTTACTGACAATTTCTTTTTAAATTTAAGGCTTCTAGTGGATGACCCACGAACAGTGTTATGGCTTGTGGATAAGTGTAAATTTAGATGTTCTGTCTAAAACAAACATGTTGAAGTCCTAATTTGCTTTTTCAGATTGTTATGTAAGACAGCAGACGTAATATTGATTTGCATTTAGGTTTGCTAAACATTTAAGGCTTTAAGACTTTAAGGCTTCAATGTAGTTGAAAATTGACATTTTCTCCTGTTTTTTGTTGATCTGGATCTTGTTGATGACATGATCTAGACATAAGGCGATTGTGTTTCATTTATGTACATACTGCAACTCCGGTATAATAGTCTGAACGGCAAACTTAAAGTAGTGTTGTTACTGCAACTGAAGGTAAACACAATACAATAGACAGCTACAGTGTTAGTTAAAACTGTTGTACTAATTACTATGTTGAAAGACAACCAAACAAGTACTTCAATGTGAAATAAAACTAACTAACCGTCGCTCCCAGAAACTAGAAGGTGATTAAAGTGTTTACAGTCTGTAGCGGTCACATTTTCATGAACAGCAGAGACTGTTGCAGTCTATGTTCAACAGATAACCATTCTGTTACACCAGAGCCGAACATCAGGGGGAGTAACGGACCGCACAGTCAATAGAGACTGGAAGGTCATTGCCTACAAATTTGCTTTCTGAAGGCATGGTATTTGTATTAAACCTAGATAGACAATTTTATTTTTCACAATTTTATGGTATAACTAGAAGACAAGCGACTATATATACCTTTACAGGAACAGAAAGAAATAGCCCACAAAAGTATTCAGGCTTTAAATGTTCAAATTTAACATAGAGACGAGAGGTGATGAACATGTAACCAATGTCTTTAGTTAAATATAAACCCTTTGCCAATTTGGATTACGATCTGAATACAAACCTTTAAATGGTTATTTCAGTGATGAAATCTAAATATGGCCACCCCCGATCCCAAATAAGCTGGGACACAGTAAAATGTAAATCCCAGTACTCAGTCTCTGTTTTCTTTAGTGCAAATGATTTGGTTTCCACTTTTTATTTATAAAATTATACATTTTCATGCCTTACAGTTGTAGAACCTTTTGCCTCAGTCTATGGAAAATTATAAATTATACATTTTCAATCTTCTTTCATGAATAAAATATCAATATAGAAGATATTTGAATTATTGTGTTCTGTTTTTATATTTTACACATTATCCCTACATTTGTAAATACATACATCTTTGTACATTTTTTTTATTACTTCTTGTTTCTGATATTTAAACTTTAAGTCAACAAGAATTTAGATGAAATATAAAAAAATTATGAAGCAAAGAACATGTTTAACAAATGTTATTACAGTTCAAGCAAGTTTAAATGTGAAAGGAAATCAAACAAAAAAAAAACTTTTCCATCTTCCGGCTTTTAATTTAATTGAGTGTAAGCCAGAGGTATGGGTTGGACAAAGTAAACATTGGGATGATGATATTTTGAACTCAGCAACTATTTTAATAATTTCCAAACACTAAATCATAAATCAGTTAAGAAGTGATAATTAAATCAATCTAAAATAAAAAATGAGATGACTGAAACACGAGCCTGTAGCAGAGCAGCACTTCTGATGTGATTTTGTCTCATCTGTTAATGAGCTGGTAGAGCACTCCAGCACAGCTCAGACCAGCAAAGTATGGGAATAGCAGGGTGGTGGTGTAAGGCCAACCCCTTGATATGATGGAAGCTGCATGCACACACCAGAGGGACAAAAACATAGGCAGGCCAGAGTGGGCCAAAGCTGGCCAGGCTTAGCCTCCATGCTGAGATTAAGAGCAAAATAAGGCCATGGTTAGGAAATACACTGTCAAATGCTCTTTTTGCAACCAGGAGAGGGTCTCACAGGGCGAGAATGGAAATGTAATTGATGAAGAGGAGCAGGCCTATGATTTTGCATGTGGATCCAAAGTGAAGGCTAGAATGGTCATCAGGTTCTCCACTCTACCAGAGACGGCTACTGTACATCCCCACAGCAAAGCAAAGTACCGAGTACTTGATTCATAAGCATTCAGACATTTGACGGGAATCAGATTATTAATTAACAAAATGCTTTCAAACAATCAAGAGTTACCTCTGTGTGTGCAAACTAGGAGTTGATGGTAGTGCATTTGCAGTTGCTGCTTTAGATCATGGTCACTAAAGCAAAGGAAGAAAAAAAAAAAGCTCATGATTTTCACTCGAGTTACTGAACTCTATATTTTACCTTCACTTAACTGATATAATAAATACTTGAAGGAAAGAGCCTCTTTATCATAAACATGATAGTGATGCTGAGTAAAATAAAATAACGGTAATGCAAATCATGTTTAATGCTTCATTGTCAGCTGTTGCTATCTCATTTTTTTATTAGACTTCATGGGATATGTTGTCATCATATGCAACATGCCATGCATCATCCTACAATTGCACCAAGCACACTGATTTTCTTACATTTACCCACAATTTCTTTATACTTGTTTACTGGTTGCTCTAAATTGCAAAAATAGGTCAATTTCTGATAATTAACAATTTGTAAAGCAACAAATATCATTAGCTGTTTGTTGATCTAAGGTTTGTTGGCTAGTTATTGCATGTGTCAGGACTTATGAGTATTTTCATACTTCTACAACAAAATGAATCAATAATTTTTTTTATATACCAAGCAAAACAAAATTCACAAATAAACATTTCTTACAACCATAAATTCATTTTAATGATATTATACATAATTATATTTAAATTTAACAATTAGGAAGCCCCAACATGAACCACTTCTCATTTTTTTATTATCTACATTTACAGTAAAGTTTTATTACACGTCTCCTAAACAACATTTAATATATTTGTTGACATATTCTTTTTATTGCAGTTGACAAGAAAAGATAGCAGGAGTGCTTAAACTATTGCTACATTTCCCATTTCCTAAAGCTCTCCTTAAATATGTCACAAGCTATTGTTGACATTTTGGGTGATGAAAGGGCAGAGTACACAAGGCAGAGGCGACAAACAAAACTACTTCTGTCCCAACACAATCCTATCATACTATAAAAAATTGTTTGATTTTATTTATTTACTTTTGCATACATCTACTCATCTGTGTTTGTGGTCCTTTTTTTGTCCTTTGATAGCATATTGCTGGTGCCTTTTATTCCACTGTTTTCACTTTCCTCCTATGGGATTGTGGTGATATGTGGTAATTGTTGTGTGCACATGTTTTCTGCATGTAAAGTAATAAATGAACCTATGTCCTGCTGTGCTCCTGGTGTTGATGTTATCCCATGAAAACACGGAAAGCTTCCAGCAGTGCTGTGCAGATTAGAGAGTGACAGGTTATCATTTTAAATGTATTGAGGACATTGACATGCAGACCTCTCGCCACAGATATTTACTTATGTGCTTTGTGAGACCTTTATCTCAATGGTTGCTGATGATTCACCAGAGAAACATTTTCACTCACCCAAATAAGCACACCTAGCATGGGTTTTCCCTCTTCTTTACTTTTGTACCCCAAAGACAGTGCATCATATGCAGACAAATGAAAACAACATGCGTGTTAGCTGCATAGTGCACCAGGAGATGCTTCTTCACAACAACAAAACATTATCCAAATCATAAATGTGGTTGGTGATCTCTTCTGCTCTAGGTGGTGCCATTTTTACCCATTTGCGGATCCTCCTTTACTTCTTGTTTGTGTACCACAGATGTAAATATAGGCCAGCTGTGAAAATGTAGGCATACAATACAAAGAAATGTATGACAAAAACTACAGAAATGATAATGACATTGTGGAAACCCTTTTTTTTTTCATAGGCTACAAAAGTAGAACTTTACAGTGATGCAACCTATTATACTATGACAGCTACAGTATGATGCTAGCCAGCTAGAGGCAGTTACTACATCTAATTCCATGTTTGATAAAATTAATGCTTTGTATAAGCGATGAATCACTGCAGAGAAGAACATTAAAAACAAAGGAGAGGTAGGGTTTTACGTCCAATGCAGTGGATCTCGTGTTACTATAAATAAGGACATTAAGTTGCAGTTTGGAAGATACTCAAGGAAGTGATCGATAAACTTGTTTATATAGTTTCCTCTTCAAACTACCTGCACAGACATGCGATCACTCACTGACAGTTTGGTGTGTAAGAGAGACCGGAGAAGATGGAAACATACATCTCAACACAATGAAGAGTAATATTTTTGTTTTATCATAATGAATCAACGGTTCCAGCAAAAACAGCCAATTTGGCTCTTGATGGCACATGGTTGCCTCCAATTCACAGTGTGCTTCTTCCTGATTCATCCTCGTGTCCTCACTGTTAGTAAGGAGTGAAGAGGATTGGCCCGTGAGTAGTGCGGATGGGTCCTGGGGCTGGTCTCAGCAGGCTGAGGGTAGTTCCCTGTAGGAGGTGAGGATGGTGGTGAGGGTGGGAGGTTGGGCCAGGAGGACGTAGTGCCAGCTGATTTGAGGATGCTGCTGCTGCCATTGCTGCAGCAACAACCAGGGGATTTGGTAAAAGTCCAGCCCCCAGAGTTTTTGGAAGGTCCTTCAAGAGAGACAGGGAGAATTTAAATACAAAATAAGTTTTAAACCTTGATGATAGTGAGATTATGAGTGAAAAGTATATACCATAAAGTCTGTGCGCTTCTTGTGCCGACTGAGAAGAGGATTAGGCTTCCCTGCAACTCCATCCCGGTGCCTTCTGCTGGATATATGCTGCAACACAAGAGAAAAAAAATGATAGATACATGGTTTGCTTTAAAGTATTTGGGTTGTCTTTTTATGTGGGTTTCTCACCTGTTTAAGCTGCAGCTCAGAGTTGACTCTAACGTTGCATATCTCACAGTGGAAGGTGCGTTCCTGAGTATTTGGGTCGGAGGACAGTTCCCCTCCCTGCTCAGGGCTGGGTTTAGGACCCAAACGTGGGTATGCTTTAATCGGTCCCAGTCCACTTCGAGCCTCCAAGATAGTTTTGTGTTTGGTACCTAGAAAGAAGAAAAGTGAGGCCATCTTATGTGTGACTGAGATACTAACATAAACTACCATTATTTTTCCTTTTGTTTGTGAAGGCAAGATTGAACTTTTGATTTCAGCGTTGTGCTTATTTCATGTCAACAAATAACCACTGTGGTAACTAAACAAAAATATCTGGCTCTCTTCCTTCAGACTAATCAAAGGGAAATGGAAAGATTTTGCCCAAAAGAAAATATAAATAGAACAGATGTCAAGAAGCTGAATTCTTAGCTGTAGGTACAAAGAAAAACTAGTAATTTTGTCACCTTTTACCTGTCCTTGTCTCCCATCCATAGATGACTTAGACAAAAAGGGAATATGAGACACTGCAAATCACTAAGGCTTAGCTCATCCACTCATCATGTAAGCCCATGTGGGCAAAAAGTCCTTCAAATGGTTTAAAATAAAAGGGAAATGAATGTTAATTTGCAGTCCTATTATAACAGGATAAACCTCATGAGTATCATGTGACATAATGGAAACCCTTAGAACTCTGCAAAGTCGTAAAACACATCAGATTTACATAGAAGACTTTCCAGTAATTGTATTGCATGATGGAGACCATAGGGTTGCTGGTTATTTTCTTATCCAGTCAAACCATGTTTTCAACCAGACATTTCCACCAGCTACTGCATGTTAGACTAACCTTTGTTATGTGCCTCCAGCTGTGAGAGGGAATTAACGGCTACTTTGCAGAGGGAGCAGTAAAGAAGCTTCTTGGCTTTCTCTTCCTCCGACTCTCCTGAAGAGGGGCTGGGGGCTGGGGAAGGGGTGTCAGGAAGACCAGCAGCTGCTGGATCTGCTGAGGGGACACTGAAGGCTGCAGAGGGGGAAGGAGAGGATGGCAACGGTGTGCTGAGGGGGCACTCTATGTCTGCTGAGCTCAGTGTGGGTGTTGGAAGACAGTTTGGGATCAAAGGTGGCTCTTTCAAGTTGAGACAGTACTTAGTGTCATCTGTAAGCAGAGCAAAGATTTCTGGTCAGTGAATTGCCAATTGAAAAAAAAACAAAACAAACCCACCAGTTTGACATTTAAAAATCCTGTTTCTGATCATATAAAAGTTTAAAAATGATGCAATGCCTCAAGCTGCAGTGTTTCGTTCGCATCCCTGTCTTCCAGAGGTTAACCACACTGCTGTGTGGCATCATCTGGACATGTAAGCAGGTATGACCGCCAAGTTAGACATGTGATTTTGATGAGCCTTAGTGGCTTTTTGTTTTTATGTCATGGCTCAGCTTAATCTTCATGTGACAGTTTTGCAGCTTGCTACAAAATTATCACAAATTATTTCCTGTTAGTGAAATTTGCAGTTTTATAGAATTTTAAAACACAAACTTTCATTTGTGATAATTTTACATCCATTCTGTTAGTTGATACAACAGTCGTGTTGTACATGAACGTCTGTGTTAGTTCATGTTAGAGTGATTATTTCTGTGAGTGTGTAACATCATATTTCAAAGGTGATGCTCACCCTGCTTGATATGATTGGGATCAGGCTTTGGGCTGGGTGGCAAGAGTCCTGGAGGGGCTGGTGAAGCAGATGGGGGAGGATGCTGCCTGTCTCCATCTTGGGGACGTGTTGTCTTAGATGTTTCAATACCCTTCACTCTTCGAGCATGGCGGTTCCCCTTATAATGGGCCTCTGCCTGACTCTGGCAAAAGAACAGGAATATTTAATTATTATTTCTGTTTTCAAACCGTGTCTTCTTTTCTTTTCTTTTCTTTACTTTGCATCCATTTTATCCATCCATCCAGGTTAACATCACATTTTTTATTTAATGCTTATTTGCTTGTTTCAAAATTTTCTCATGCTTTTTATTCTTCTTCATTTATCAGAGCAGTGAAAGTGTGTGTAAAGTATCTTTGTGACCATATTGGTGGTGTTTAAAGGCTTGCTGAAATTCCTGGATCAGTTAGGTAAAATGAGGGATTTGAGAGAAATAGTATATAAGGCTTTTCTTCCCCCAAACAGTTACCGACAGGATACCTGTAGACAAATCCCAAAATCTCCAGTCATGCTGTAAGTATTATCAGGAAGACTGAAGAGAAAACCAAGACATAGGAAACCATAGGCAGACAAAGGCCAGAAATACAAAGTTAAAGGACTGGGGTATGCAGGAGTAGAGCAGAAAAGACTTGGTGGTGAAGAGAAACAGGAACAGAAAAGATTCAAATACAATGATTTAATAAACACAAGAAAATGCTGGACAGCTTGACTGTACAGGGATGGCAATAACACTCCTTAAAGTGGTGAGATGAACTCAGAATGACCAACCAATCTGTGGATCACCTGGTCACGCTTGAGGTGTGGATGTTTCAGATTTCAGCTGGAACTGAAATTGTTTCTAATGTAAATGCTAAACTAAGCATTAGATTAAGGAATAATTATAAACTTTAAAAATCTTCTGTTAGCTTCATGTTTTTGTTGCATTATAGCAACTTGCTTTGTCATGATTCTGTAGCTCTCTCTTTCAGTTCCTGTGAATCTGTTTTTTCCCACCTCCTTTGTTTCGTAGTCCTTCAGCTCTTTTTATACATCTAATTTTCAACTTCTTGTCTTCGGCCATTCTATTCTCCTAACTGTGATCAGGAAATTCGTCACAATCATGTATTTTAAAGCTCATCTCACTTCCTAAAATGAACCAAAATAGGATCCGTGATAAATTAGGCCTGCTGGTGGAGCTCTAAGTAAGAATACACCAGTTTTTAGGCATTTGTGAAACATTAATCCTACATTGAAAACTGAATTAAAGGTAAAGATTTACTTTATTCAATGCTGAACTGATATAAAATTTTAAATAAAACAATAATCGGTAACAAAACAATTGTCAGATGCAGACGTGTCATGTATCATAACTAATCTGATGCTGGGTTAAAATGAAGACCATGAAGCAGGGATGTCTAATTCAAGCTTGTTACGTCTACTCCTTTCTCCTTGTGTCTGTGCATCATTATATGTTTTCATCTTTGGTGGGAAGGAAAATGGGCGGAGAGGAGCGAACAGGAGGATTCAATAGTATAAATTTGGAAATAGGATAAGGCGCTTGTGTCCATCTGGGAGTAAATGTGGGAGAGCTGCTCCTCGGCAATCAACCTGCACACCTGATGTCCATCATCCACTTGCCAACTTCTGCAGTTTCTCTCCTGTCCTCACCACTCACCGGTTTTGTAGTTTGTAGTTAAGCATGCTGTTTTTATCTTGATCACAATTTATAGGGAAGTCACAACAACTCTTTAAGCTGCTCCAGTCCAAGTTAGTGTTTTAACTCCACCTGCCAGTCAGCCTGCTCAGCCTACCACACTTCCCTCATCTCTTGCACTTTCTAAGCCACCTCTAGCTATATTTCCCCATCTCTATTCTAAAATAACTTGCTATAAACTCAGTTTTTGTCTGCTGAGTGTGCCCTCCGCTTGTGGGTCTCTCAGTTGATGTCACAAGCTGATATGAGGGTTTGCAGGTATTATGTGCTGATGAGGCTGTCAAGGAGGATTAGCCTCTGGAATATTCTAGTCTATCTTCACCACTGGTGTAATCACCAAACTGGCTTGCAGAGTAGATGATAATTATCTAGTGCGGGCATTATCTGAAATGGGCCTGCCAGTGACAGTTGACAGTCAGTGACTGAAGAGAAAGAAAATGTATAAAGTGAAGAGGATCAGTTCAAAACCCAGAAAACATAAAAATGTTAAGACATTTCTGGAAGCACTTGCTGATTATTTACTTTTAATTTCTCTGACAAAATATGTTTACCTTTTACAGCTGTACATGACAAAAATGCTTCTTCTTAGAGAATAATTTTTTATGGCAAATGTGATTTAGATTTAATTTGATTCTGCAAACTAAAACACAGATTTAACATAAGGGAAAGTTCTGGATGTGAATTAAACATTGTGCACTTAACAAACTACATGTTCTTCTAAAAGGTCTATTGCACTACACATAATGCCTCCACACAGCTCACTTTCTGCCTAACGACACAGAGAGATCATGCACACTTGTTTAACATTGCTGTTGGATGTAAATTATGAGGCGCAGAGCTGTCCAAAACGAACACACTTCCAAGGGAAAATGTGCTGAGAAATGAGCATCGCCCTGCAAGTTAAGATATGCAGTATATTTGCATGCCACATCAATGAAATCAAAGGAAAGAGTGAGGTGTAAGAGCACAAATAGAGTTCAGATAAGCTCCTTAATGCAGTAATACAAGACCCCATGCGTGACTTTATGTGCATGTGAATACACAACCCAAAAGCTTCTGGAGTTAGATATGTTTCATTGTATCAATAACACAGCTTAGGGACCTACATTCAGCGCGTGACAGGTACATGGTAAGGGGCTCTGACGAAGAGGGACGTCTGGGACATGTCCAGGATGCCTTGGTAAGCCTGAGGTATTAACTGCCAATGATAGTTACCCATATAGCCCTCATCCTGATTGGTGATGACAGATAGGCAGATATAGCTCTGCCCGTGTAACACTACTCCTCCTGCTGCTGCCCCCCACAGCCTAACAATTAGAGAAGGAGATGAAGGCCTGCAAATGGACACACAAGTGGCAGCAGGGGGCTCGAAAGGGAGAAATACTCAATTCTCTTAACAATCTAGACCTTGTGCTGCCATCCTTTTCCCGTCCCTGTTCTGCAACCCAGGTCTCTTTTCTTTCTGCTTAAGCTTTAAAGCTTGTGATGTGTTGTAATGACCTTCTGTGTAAGTTCTCTGGAAAACAAATCAAGTGTAAATTTCTTGACAGAGATGTGAGAGTGGCAGTTTGAAGAATAATTTAAATGTAAAAGGTTACAGATGATAAGTTACTCTGATAAGCTATTATTTGTTTCACTTTTAAAAGATGCAATTATTCGACTAATCAAAGCTATTCAGCTTAATATATTTTATTATTTTCCAATAAATATCACAAACTTAGCAGTAAAACTATAACGTCCTCTTCAAATTAATAACATTTTGAAGTTTTCTTTGCAGCTAAGAAAGCTTACAACTAAGAAGCTCCTCCTTGTCCATCAACACACCAAGGCAGCCACCTGCTTTGGTGTGAGCATTGTAACATTGGGTTGTTCAGAGCAATACCCATTGATTTGGCTTGCAAAGAAAAATGTTGCTAATTCAAACAAGAAAATTCGTGAAAAGAGATTAAAAATGCATGTTTCCTAATGACGGGGCCTGCCTTGATTTGGGGACAATTCCAAATAAGTTTTTCCATCCTTGATGCATTATTTTCAGCTCTGTTGCTTTGTTGACTTAAATTGTGTAAATAATAAAAAATGAAGTCATTCCTGCATGGTGAATACATGCAAAACTAAATGAATATCATATGCTACACAAAAGCTTGTTACAGAAAGTAATAGAGTGAGATTGTGATTTTTCCCCTTTTATCTCAGTCAATGCAACTTGTTTAAAATCACTGAATAAATGTATAGCATACATGATAATGCTGATAACATATAAATATGGTAAAATATGTATTTAGTTCACCATAGTTTGTGAAACAGACTTAGAAGCTATGACAGAACCATGAAAAAGAAGGATTTAAATGAATGATGAAGCAGAAATGGGATTTAAGGAGAAAATGAGAGCAAGTCAGTGTTCCTAAAATCCTTTTCTCCCTAAGCAGGATGTGCTTTGATGTTTTATCTATAAAGCGACAAAGGCACAGAAAGCAGATAGAGCTGGTCGAGCAGCCAAATCTACTGTACGAAGGACAGGCAGCATCAACAGGAAGAGGGGGTGGAAAGAAGCTTGAGAGCAGGAAAGAATGAGATGGTATGCAGCATAAAACGCCACGTAGGGAGAAGCAAGAATAGGAAAACTGATGAGGAAAATGAAAATAGAGAGTTGTTTATCAGACATTTGGTAGTAATCAAACATGCATTGTCTGAGGAGAACTAGAAGAGAGCGAAAAAAAGGGGTGTCCAGTGTGCTACAGCAGTAGTGACGATGGCTAATGCAGCATAGTGTGACGTCAGCCTTGCAGCAGAGCTAAGCTCAACACTGGTAGGCTAATCTGTCCTCTGTGGCCTGCAATGAATTGCAGTGCTATAATGACAACATGTGGGGATACAGTGAAACAGCAGTAAGAAGCACCTGCCATTAACTTATCTGCCTTTCATTTTAAACACCAGCTTCAGCCAGACATCCACTAAAAACAAGTGTTGATATTCATGCCTTAACATCTAATGTCTCAAAGAAAACCCAATGAAAAATAAAGTGTTTATCTGCCTTTGAACAGCAGTTCAGACAAGCCCGAGTAAGCGCAGTACTGGACTGTAAGCAGAGCATCCCTTCATGATTAAAGAATGCCCACAGTGCTTTAGCTCCTATCTCTCAGGTTACTGTGGAAAGTGCTGTAGAACTGCAGCACATGCAAACTACAGCTCACAACTATAACAGCAAGAAGGACAAACAGGTGTACCAGTATTAAACTTCTCACCATGTAATCCAGGCATGAAATGAGCTAAGGCGGCTCAAACATTTTTTCTCCATAGATGGACACTGTGTGATCTCACTGGTGTTAATTATGCAAATATGAATATGATAAAGTAAATAAAAAATGCTCCATACTCAGGTGCGGCGTGCTCATGTAGATCATGTGAGAACATGCAGGTCTGAGTTGAGGAGATATAATTAAGTGGCCTCTCACTGAGAGCAGGGCAATGTTACACAAGTTTCAGATGACTCCTTTCCTGCTTGTGCCCTTAACACACCACTTCATTTAGAGTACAAATATTTAGCACTTAAGCACAGGAATGGAGTAATATTTTTAGCCAGGCTTGTATATCAGGCTTTTGTTTGATTTCTGCTCATGTTTAGGTTAGAGGTTATGGTGGCAGGTCATAAACACCAGGCTTTTCCATCAGTCAAAGGCCTTTTAGCATTTAACTGTCAATCAAATTCATCTTGAATTTTTTTTTTTTGCTTTATGACGACTTTAGAATACTTTTAATAATCATTAATTAAAATATTTAGATACATACTACTGATTGTTTTTCAGAAACAAGCTTCATAAATGGAAACAACCACATACATACATGACTTCCTTACAAATGGCAACGGTAAAGTTTGGCTCATTTGAGTATTTTTACTCAAGTCTTTCCTTTGAGCCACCACAAAACCTTCATATGGATGCAGGAAGGAGATATTGGATAAAGAGCAGTGTCTGTAGTTATTTACAGAAATAGAAACTACTTGGCTACAATCACGGTTAAGGCTAAAATGCATTCTTTAGACCATGCAGTTCTTGTCATGGACGACAATGTTCCTGGTTGCTTTGGATACTCAGTTGTAGTGATATTTGGACAAAAAAACTTGATTGAGACATATATGTATTCATGTGTATGAGTCTATATAAATTTAAGTATTGTGTTGGAAAAAAAACTTGTGACATGAATTTTCAATTATTTGTAAAATATATATATAGATATGTAAAAGCTAAATTACTCTATAAAAAATAAAGACAATCCTTTTAACATTTATTGAAGAGAAAAAATTAATAGCTAAAAAAAATCTAATTTGAAATAAGCACATGCAATTAGTGGTAATTATTCAGTCATGACTTGTGCCGTGATGACACTAAACACATCACGTCTGTTTAACCCCACATAAACGTGCTACTCTGTCACTGCGTCACCGTCTTCTGTCATCACTCCATCTGATTCAGTAAGTGGTGAGTAGAAAGAGTTTTTGTCATGCGCATAAATTACTGCTGCTTTGTCAGAGATGTCCAGCACTGGTCCCCCAAGGCTGCTGTCCTGCTGGTTTTAGAGGTTTTAACAGGTTTGTGTTGAACTTGACAAGTTGTTGGAGATGCAAAATACTCACATCTGCAGGAGAGTGGCACGTGAGGATCAGAACTGTACATGGTGTTTATGATTAGAGTACTGAGAAAAAAACTTCTCCAATATGTCTTTGTATTGATATACTATTTATGCAGATCAGGAGTTACAGTGTATTCAGTGACCCTGAAAAGTCATTCAAAAAATGCTGGACTGGGAACCCAGTCCAATTCTTGAGATTGGATCAAGGCTAAACTTTCTGATTTCCTAGTTGTGATTAGGCACTAAAATTCCGCGTTTAGGCTTAGAAATAAAATCTTGGTAAGAGCTAGAAAACTGGTAGGAATAGGGCCAAAAGATTACCTCTATGGAGGTAAATTTTACTAATCATAATACAGTTGCTGTCATGACCACAAGATCACTACTCTAAATTCTTCACAAATATGGAGGTCCTTTAACAAATAAGGTAAATTTTAAATCTGAAGTCACATCTCAAAGAAAAATACTTTAAAACCATGAAACCCTCCCCCATGTGCTTTCAAATACCATCGACTTCCAAAGGTCCTGTACTGTATTAGATTATGTCAACCACTTGGATGCTTTTATAATTAGAAATGTACTTATCACTAATAATAATTTAATGGGGACATTTAAATCGTTTATTTAAAGTTTCATGACTTCCTTTCTGGCTTCTTTTATGTCAGACCCCCTGCCTCTTTGGCGCATTGTTCCCTTAAGAGTAAAACGCAGAAAATCTGCGTGATCAGCTGTAAAGTAGCCAAGAGGACAAGCTGTGATTCATCCTCCTTCTCCAGACCAATGCTCACACATATTCTATAGTTCATTAAACCCATTGAAGTGGACCTGCGCCCAGTTTTAATATCAACACCTGAGTCAAAGCTAGACACTTTTTAACCTAACAAACATCTGCACACACAATCTACAGGGAAAAGAAAGTTTTTGCAGATTCTAACAAGCCTTTTTTTCCTCTTGGTTGTTGTTTATTATCTTTCATGATGGGAATTTCTGTCACACAGCATTCCATGGGAACTTCAGCCAGACATCATGGTGTAAGTTAAGCAAAGTAGGATTTCTTTCTACGCCCCCACCCTTCTGTTGCAACAAGTTAAAATTGGAGTTGAGATACTGTGAACGTAGTTTTCACCTGCTCCAGCTGTGCTGTCAATCACAAATCTACCCTGGGTCCAGATCATTCACTTTTTAGGTCATGATTTAGCATGTGCAGAGTGCAGGTGCAATATCCCTGCAAGGCCATCGAACAACATCAACAGGACATTCTCACCTTACATGAATATCATCACATGCTTTATTTAACCAGCTGCTCATTCTGCAAATCTCTCACTTACAGTTACAGCAGTCAAACTTAAAGCTCTTGTAGTTTATGATTGCACTGAGGCAAAGGGACCAATCAGAATTCTTTAAGTAAATGTTTGAAAGCATGAAACAAACTGAAGTGACAGTGAAGCAGTGTTGTTGGAGATCAGCACCTTTTTTCTTTTACCCCTAACATCCACATCACTGTAGCTCCGTGCTATTCTGATGAAAGTTTTACTTTAATTTCACTTTCATATTATTTGATACTTCTAGAGATTCACATACTTTGGTCACCCACATATTTGTTTTTGCATAGATAAATGAATGAATATAATATTTTCGACTCATTAATGCCACTGTTTTCTATTTATCTACTTTTAATTTTATGTGGGCTCAATGCCCAAATAAATAAATAAACAAACAAACAAACAAACAAACAAATAAATAAATAAATAAATAAATAAATAAATAAATAAATA
>JBAMHW010000003.1:26655072-26665690 GCA_037177495.1 Rhadinocentrus ornatus
GAATGAATGAATGAATGAATGAATGAATGAATGAATGAATGAATGAATGAATGAATGAATGAATGAATGAATGAAGATTAATTAAGAGTTTGTATGGGCAAAAAATGCCACTTAATCTTTTGCATCTTCAACCAATTTCCCTCCTTTTGTGTGTCTTGCAAAATTAGAAAATCTCACGTTTACATATTTATAACATAACAAATCTTATCTATTCTTTTGCATGTTTTTCTATATCTGCTCTTTACATTTTAGAATGAAAAGGTCAAACATATATAACTGCAATGACCACGAGAGTTAAGTTCTGAAACAAAACAAACCGTGTGTCCACTGGTCAGATTGTCCAAAAAGGCTAATTATTTGATCATGCATGTCAAACAAATTATATCCTCTCGGATGCAAACATACTGATCTGGATATAGCAGAACAATTGCAGCCAAAAGTTTCCGTCAGACATGAGTGACCATCCTGAGAGAAGTGTAACTAAAAAGTGAATCAATTAGATCAATAACGGCAAAGAGGAGAAAAAGTCTTCCAATGTTGTCTTACCTAAGATCATCCTGTATCCTTCCACTTCTCTTTTTCACGTAATCCTCCCGCTTTACTCCTCTGCTCCTCGATCAGCTACTGGGCTGACTCAAATCTAAAGCGCCCACCTCTCTGGCACTTAAAACTCAGTGTGGAAAAGACAACCAACATCACAACCTACACTTTGAGTCTACACTAAATCCCTTCTCCTTCCCAGTACCCCTCGTCCACACAAGCTTCTTCAACCTCTGATCTCGAAACACGGATCCACCAGCTGTTGCCAGAGGAGAAACCCAGCAGCTGAGGCTGCAACACAACATGCACTCACTCTACTGCAATGAAGCCTGTAATTTATTCACTGTTACATATTCACTCCAGCAGGAGGAACACCAAAGAGATGGAGGCTCGCCTCACAGGAGGAACCTCTGCACTACAGCATGCCTCTCTCTGTCTCTCTCTCTCATATTTTGGGGTTGGGTATAACCTAAAGGCACCTTGCATTTCCGAGCTGTGATTGGCTGGCGATGCAGCCAATGAGAACTGTCAGAGCTGAGCGTTTTCTTGTGCTGTATGAATCAGGAGACAGAGTGATAATGCTGCTGTCGATTCTGCTCTCCTTTTCTCTCCATCACACTTTCTTTGTTGTTTACTATGGGCTGTTTTTCCTCTCTTGTGTCTCCCCTCGTCTAACTCTGTACTCAGCATCGTTGCTGTCATCTGAAGTATTTCTTGGATGCATTGATGCCAGCTCTGACGGGATCCTCCCCTCTGTAACCCCTAGTGTCCCTTTCTACCTGTCTGTGGGCTGTTAGGTCAGTGGTATATTTAAAAAAATGCTGAGTTCATAGCATTGCCTCTACATTCAACTGTGTAAGGAGAACAAAAGTGATGCAGACACAGAGGTGCAACACAGACTGACAGCTTGAGAGACTCGATGAAACATTGTGGGGAGGGGAGGAGAAATTGAGGTTAATGCAGACTGACTCTTGGATGAAAGTGTTGGTAGAGAAAATGTGGAAGATATGGTGAAACAGCAGTATGAAGGGGGACGCTGACAGCTGTTTGACATGCAGAGACAGAGACTGCTGAATGAGCTCAAATATTAAGCTTACTGTACGGATGTCTGCACCAACATTCACCAGAACAATGTATTAAAAGTGGAACACTGTGTTAATTGACTTTTATAAACACTTTTACACAACATCAGATAGTCAGCAAAATAAATTTCTACTGAATTTTAAAGTTATCTTAACAACAGGTTAACATATTAAGTAAATATAATGACTCTGTGTGTCAGTCTCTGTGTGTTCAAGCCTTTGTGAATGCAGAATAGGGCTTGTGTGTCTGTGTGATAAGGTTTCCTCATTAGTAGAGCCTGCCTGAATAATGTAGGCAGGTGTATTGTTGTGGCCAATGGGCCAGGTGCTAATGTGGCTGTCTAAGGCTGGAGGGTCAGACACAGCATGACTTTAATGGATGTCACCATGGGAAGGTGAAACCAGACCACTGGGCTCATGTGACAAACCATTGTGCATGTGTGTAAACTGTGAGTGTGTATGCTCCTTTGGGATTTACAACAAAGTTATATTACCAGGATTCTGTTAACTTCAAACATGGGTTCTTCTCATAAGGGTAAACAATAGTGCAACATGTCTTTGTAAATGTGGTTTTGGGAAGAAGAAGAAAAACATCACGTTCAAACATTTTTAGGAAACTTAAACTGCTAAAAAAGGTTGTGTGATTTTACAATTTTACATAGTTAAGATAGATGGATTACATTTTTTTACCTTGCTACTTTTATCAAGACTTTATGGATTTTTTTTAATTATTTTTCATGGGTATTTTTTTGTTCCTTGATCATATATCCATCTCATGCTTGTGATTCTCTGATGCTCTCTCTAGCACCACCATGTGCTTCATATTTGTGGTTTAAATGTAATGTTAGACCTTGTTTAATTATTGGATGGAAAAACATGAATTGTGGTTGTTGCATTAATGTTAATTTGCCTGGTGAATAATAAATTAAAAGCTTTAAAGCTCTGATTGAAAGCTTTGTAACGTATTTAAATAACATAGCTTTAGAGGTATGTATATCATTTAGAGATTACCTGAGCTTAATGAGGGCTAGCATTGTATAGTGAGTCAAGTGTAATCTATTTTAATCAAGTGAATCAAATTTTAATGTGTCTTACCAACTAATCCCAACATGTTTAAAATTCAAGACCATGTCTTGGATCACATCTAGTGACTATCTGTTAGTTGACAGCAGTGCAGTCAGTTGATCAGTGTGTGCGTGTGTGTGTGCGTGATTGTGTGTGTGTGTGTGATTATGTGCTTGGGACCTCTAACATCCTGTAATTCTCACAACCTGCCTCAAGAGACCATAACTGTGTCGACAGGCTTGTTAAACTCTAATTTTAGCTTTGGTCGTTAATAGCGAGTCCAAAGGAGAGTCCTGCCAAAGTTAAAATTAAGTCTTCAATTTGATGTGTAACACTTATGAAATGGACTAAAGCACATGAATTTAGTCAGCTATTAACAGGTTAAAGTATCAGGCAAAGATGAGTCAACAAAAAAGTCTCATATAACTTTTCTCATATAACTGTCTCTTTTTTTGTCCTACATTCATATAATACACAAAAAAATGCTTCTTGACTATAATATACAGCTGTTCTTTGTTTGTTACTGGATTTTGGCGTTATTCTTTGTATTTTGTGTTTAGACAATTCAACTGACCCAAACTAAACTAAAGCAAAGTTTCAAAATTCAAGTTGTGTTTGTTTGTTGTGATAAGTTGCATGCGCAGAATGAGGAATCCTCAGGCACAGAGCTGGGTGAGTGGCAGTTTACTGCGCTTCAGAGTTTAAAATAAGTGTTGTTAGAATAAAGACTGGGGGTGACCACAGACATAAATACACACATAGACATGCCTGACTGCCTTTGGAGAGTAAACATGAACAGATCAGCAGCATGTGTACCTTAAAGTCCTACATCCTTTATTGTAAAACAATAGGTTGAGCTGCTTTTATTTCTTTTATATACACAATATGCATTTTTATTACTTGTTATATTACTGAAAAGATTCCAATGTTCATTCTTGAGCTTGGAAACACAAACAAATGAGCAGTCCACATAAGTATGTTAAAAGTGCTTCCCACATTATGGAATCCAACAAAACTGTTAAATTGTGGTGATCCAAAAAAACAGTTAAACAAATAAACCATCAGATATTAGGGTTACAATTAATCTGTATCATATTAATACATCATACAATGCCACAATTGTGAACTTTTCAAATTAAATGTGCCTGTTTATTTTCTCTTTAAGACAAGATGCATTTCAGAATTTGATCAAGCTGTTGTCAGTCCAAAAATTTCTAGTTAAAGAAAGAAAAAATTAACCTTTTAATTTGATGCATCCAGCAAAATCTCACCATACATGCCCACACACTGAACTCACAGTTCTCTTTTATGTTTGACATTTTAACCAACTACATGTCTCCCTCGGGCAAAATTTGATGCTTGAATTGGAATTTTATTGACTTTTCATTTCCAGAGCCGGAGGCTGGAAAAACTATTCTATCCTGCTGCAAAGCCAATGGAGGAACAGTTTGAATGTCAGGACATATATGATGTGGTTGTTTTTTTTTTTTTTAATTATTTATCTAAGCCCAAACTCTCTCCCTATCCCTTTCCACCAATTCCCCTTCTTGCATCACCCCTTTCCTGCAACCTACCAGTGATTTATGTGAAAGGTTGGGGTCAGACCAGGTGTAAGTGCAAAGATTTGTGTGGCACTGAGTGCTGATGTTTGCAGGAAACTGCCCTAACTTTCATCAAAGAGGAACCCTTCAAAGCCTTGTGTTCTCTGTCACATGCTTTTTATTTCTGCTCAGAATATTGTAATAATGAGGGAATCCTAGCTTATCTAGCTTCTCAGTTCTGTTTAAGATGATCAAAGGATGAATGGTCAGAGTTGAGGGTGGGTGTGATTGCTCAGTGGACAGTTCGAATCTTACCTGAACCCCACATAGGTTGTCTCTGCTCTTCACAATGCTCAAGGCAGTCCAGATCTTTTGTACAGTAGAGTCCAGAGGTCAATATGTCAGCCAGCATAAAGTAACATGGATGTATGTCCTCTTTTAGTGGAAAAAGAAACTATGCTGATGTTGTTGTAGAGAGATAAATCAAGTAGGTCTTAGCAACATGAGCGCAGAGCTTCCACCCGTCAGCTGGGTAGTGGAAAGGGAAAGGCTCAGTGAAGGCAGCCACATGCCCACAGTGTAGCTGCATCAAACATTAAGCATCTGCATGTTCATCTTCCTTATCTTCCTTTTGCTGTATTTATCCTCCTCCTTTCAGATCGGTTGTAATCCTTCCCTGGGTCTGTGTGTATTTTTTCTCTGTTTTCCCTTCATCCCGTCACCTCCTTTGAGGGATTGAAGGAAACAAGTGCACAAGATTCCAGAGGCTAATTCTGCTTCTTAGGACGAGGGAACCTAATATGTGAGGACAACTCTGGAAGGGGGGGAAGATGCATGCAGAGAGAGAGAGGGAGAAACTGTGAGAGAAAGGAGGGGCAGAACAGAGGAAGGGAGACCCAGCTATGGATGACAGATCAGAGGAAATAAGGATTGAAGGGTGTGAGTTGTGGAGGAGCATGGGGATGGCAAGTCGTTGAAACTTGAAAGGAAATGTTGACATGATGGAGCAAAAGGGAATATGACTGGTGGATGAAACAGATGGTATACCTGCAGAAATGTTACTTTGTGTTTGTTAGATTCGGAAATTAGTTTCTACACAAATGGCTCGGCCCAACTGCTTTTCATATCTAACGTGTAGATTCTTAGTGACTAAAAATAATAAGGAATGTGTGACTTGGCTGTCTGACTATACTGATGTACTCTGTACATGG
Source organism: Rhadinocentrus ornatus (assembly GCA_037177495.1). Taxonomy (NCBI): domain Eukaryota; kingdom Metazoa; phylum Chordata; class Actinopteri; order Atheriniformes; family Melanotaeniidae; genus Rhadinocentrus; species Rhadinocentrus ornatus. The sequence goes on from JBAMHW010000003.1 coordinate 26,660,512, forward strand.
AAAAACTGACATCAGTGAGACTGCAATTATTATGCACACTCATAAAAGAACTGTCTAGATCACTGTTTCTTCTTCTACTGCTGTTTCTGAAACGGTAGAAAATTCTATGCATATCAAAATTATTTATGCTGTTCAAACATGTGATGCATTCTAACACATCATAATCAGAATGACTTTTTTTATTCTTATCCCATCATAATTGTAACTTGACTGAAGAAGTCTTGCATGTAAATGTAGTTAATATATAGTTTCACGCATTTTGGGCCATTGAAATTCTAATCATCTACTTTTACCTGTTTAATTTAGTAGGTGTGAGTGAAGATAAAACGTAATTGCAAAACTACAAGAGTAGTAGAAAAGCAAAAGGATTGTGGAAAAGATTGTGATAATGTGTGAACCAACGATCTGAGTAAGGACGCTGGTAGTTAGTTAAAAATCTACCTCAATCTTTCAGTCTTAGTACTGTACTCTTCATCTGGAATTGTGTCAGAAACTTAAGTGAAGTAATGAGAGGTAATACATTCCTAAATACACACTTTTTAGTCAACAAAATTACATTACCTAACTCTACATTTTATCATATCAAAAATATAATCTAATAGAGTAAGTAAGAGAAAAGACCCAAATAGCTGTCCAAAAGAAAACAAAATAACACATTTTACACATGACTTGAACCCCAGTCTACTGAGTGAAAGAGGAAGGTAATGTTGTGGACAAGAATACTGTTGAGTGTAACCTCAAAAATGCTTAAATTCTCTTTAAAACTGAGTTGAAGGGAATTATTTGAACAAGGATTAGATTTTTTTTACTATATAAAATTTATTTTTGCACTATTAAAAAAGTACGTAAGTTTTATTTCCTGCCTATGGAACCTTTATCCATGGCTGCTGACTTGCCTTCAGACATTAACCAGATGTTAGATGACAGTACCTGTTTGTCTAAATCTGATACTGGCTTCCTGGATATTTTTCCACTAACACCAAGAGATACATTTAAAACTAACATGGCTGTATTCTTTAGATTGCTAGTCTGCTTCAAATCCTCAACACTTTCAGCCCCCCAGTAACTCAATATGCAGTTCAATTTGTCATCCAGAGAAACATCCAAACTGAGGTGCTGGAATAGTTGAAATCCTGAAATTGAATGTGGATGGTTTTGACATGAACACAGTCACACAAAATTTGCAAACATGATACTGTGGGGCTTCTGTGTTCTAGCAAGTAGATCTCTCCTTGCTGCCAGTTAAGGTGTAGATTAAGATCGGATATCCTAAATGTGCTTGCAAATGTCATTTCAAAGAGGCGGGTATTGAGCAGAGGAGCAGGAGGCAAGGGCTAAGGTAAGATTGACGCATGGCGCAATGTCGAGTAAATGTCAGTCTAATTTTGATATGTTAAATGGGCTGTACTCCGACTTGTGTAAGTCACAAACAGAGCAGGGAATAAATGTGTGGTTAGGTACAGTCCTGGAGTAATATAAACACTTTAAAGATGTTTAGAGTTTAAAGTGCTCTTAAGTAAATAAGACAGGCAGTTTAAAAAAACAAGTGTTTAAAACAAGCTATAAAAGCAGTCTTGTCTGACGTGGCAGGAAGTGTGCATGTAAATTCATATGCCATTTTGATTTCAGTCAGACCCCTTCACTTAATTTAATTTGCATAATGTGGACACACAAAAACAGACACACTGACACCCACTGGCAATATGCCATAAGGTTAGGTTAAGGGACAGTGAGGAAGGACAGCAAATTGGAGCAGTAAGCACATTTCACCAGGGGATACAGTTACACACTCATATGCACAAACACACACACACACACACACACAAAACTGTTTCCATCACTTCAGAGGACACTACATTGACTTTACATTGATTTCCTGGAGACTTACTGTAACCATTGGCACCATTTGCCTTAAGCCAAATATCCTGGTAGTGTTACATGTCCTTATTTTTTGTCACACAGTTCCTTACAGTGTGACATTTATGTCCTCACAGCTTGATTACTACACATAACGCCACCATGCTCTCTCAAAACCTTTCTCTTTCTGTCTCAGTCATAAATGTTTTACAAGATTGCGCACTGTAACATCCTGCCAAGTTATGCAGGACATTGCATTCCATAGTCTCTGTGATGTATATATAGCTCATCAATGTTTATGTGGTCTCTATTCCTCTCAATATGCAGAGCTGTTTGGACTGACGTAACAACTCCCTAAACTAATTTTCAGCTGGCCTCAGAGCCATACTTGTATTTTGGCAAGATTGCTCACTGCCTATGTTTGTGTTAGTTGGCATCTGTCATGTATTGACAATGAGGTAGTAAGACCATCTGCTGAGCACTTTCTGCAAAAAATAAAAATTTTTAATGAATGAAAATATGGAGGCCCTCTGTCAAAAATGTTTTTGCTGTTTCCTAACCATATGATCCCTGAAATTGTTATTTAAGAGAATGATGTATGCCATCAATTTTTTGTACCAATTTTTACTTTTGTCATCATTTTTCAATTTGATAGTGTCAGCGATTGGAAATTCTGTTTGTTAAAATGCCTCAGCATCCCCCAGGACGAGCTGATGAATGTGACCAGGGAGAGAGAAGTCTGGTCTTCCCTGCTTAGGCATCTGCCCCTGCAACCCGACCTGGGATAAGTAATAGAAAATAGATGGAAAAATAAGAAATCATCTGGAGAAAATGGGACTTATATGCAGAAATGCTAAACATAAACCATCATCAATACTTAAATATAATAAAACAAGATAGAGTGGGCTAAACAGAAGGACTTGTGAACTGGGAATGATTTAATGAAAGGGATATTCAGTTATAACTCACATATTTGCATTGAAATAATGCCAAACTTTTTGTGTGCTACAGATCTACTGGAAACATATAGAGATGACTAACTGAAGAAAAGCACAAGAACATTTCAACAGTAATAACTGATACTGGATTGTCAGTCAGTCAGTCATTATCTGTACCGGTTGTTCCCATTACGGGTCGCGGAGTGAGCTGGAGCCTATCCCAGCAGTGTTTCAGGTGAAAGGCAGGGTACACCCTGGACAGGTCACCAGTCCATCGCAGGGCTGATACTGGATTGATGTTGGATAAACTATGGGGGTAATCTCCTATCTTTAATCAAGAGCGTAATTGTTTGCTTTAAGAGCAAGATTTCTTGTTTTGATGCTCAAATATCATCTTGCTCTCACTCAAAAATCTGCTCTTACATTCAAATAGTCCCTTCTTGCTCTTAAACATATCCTTTTTAATGTTGCAGGTTCAAATCTCCCATGATCAAGCTTGGTTTCTTTCCCTCATACTGAGACGCATTCAGAACTTGTGCTCTTGGATATTTTTCCTCTCTAGTGGGTTGCTGAATGAGCTGTCTGTCAACGTCCTCCAGCCAATAGAGTACTATGAATAATATGAATAATAACAACATTAAAAATAATGTTAAAAATAACAGCACTCAGTTTCCTATTAAATCTCACTTTAACTCTTTAATCTCTCTTCATAATTTCCAAATGAAAATTGTTATATGATAAACTTACATAAATTTTGTTTACATGACTGTAAATTAATGTTTTATGTGTTTATTTCTCCTATCACTAAAGCGCAATGACAAATTTTTATTTAGAATTGAAAAAAGAAGTTAAGCCGCTTTAAATTTATTTCTGGATATGGCACTCATATAAAAGCGGACAATTACATACATTATTTGTGTCTATACCTATAAGGAAATTATTGTATAATATCAAAGACCAGTTTATCAAACTACAATATCCCTGGCGTATTGTGCTAGTTTTGTTGTTTTTCTTACAGTGTTTTTATCCTCTTTCTTTCCACCCCAATATGCCAGCTCTCCTGGAGAGCACTGTCTGGTTTTGTTCTTTCCTTTTTCCACCTCAAGGATAAAAGCACCGACCACATCCCTCTCCCCATTAGCCCTTGCACTTCAGTGCTTCCTTTGGAGATTTAATCAGTCAGATTTCCTTGATTAGTCCCTTTTCATGTCCCTTCACGCTAAATAATTACAGGTATGATTACTTGTTGGATAGAGAGGACAACGTGCAGATTTCTGATAGAGCACAGTCCCCAGGTATCTTCATTAGCGTGATTATTTTGATCCAAACACACTCCATCAACCAGTTTACATGCAAATAGGTTAATTGCTATTCCAACTCCCCACTCACTCTGCTGGCACGCCATCTTTAAGAGATGAATTCTCACCAAATGTCTGTTTAGTTGTCTCTCCACAACAACCATGCAGGAAATAATCAACATGCTTGCAACAAATATTTCATTAGCACATAAACTTAGGCTGTTAAGTTTTCTGACTGTATGTTTAACAAATGGCTGAATCTTTATTCAATTATCCTGTTAGGATCCTGGTATGTTCAAGAAGACGTCTGATACATTAGATTGTCTGCTGTTGACACCTAGTGGACAAATGCAAATTTTTCATACAGCTGATGATATTAAATCAAGAGAAAGCTTTCACCACTGGGTGGCAGTGCAGTTCTTTCCTCCTGCTACTGATTCATTTAAGGCAAATGCATCTCATGACATCAAGTAAGTGGACATAGAAAATGTATTTTACATGACATTTGTATGAATTTAGATAAAGTTTTTGTTGTTGCATTTGATGTTCTGTTGTTGCTGTATACTGTTGTTAAAGAGTAGAGATGAGGAGGTGCTGCACTGACTGCCCCTCTCTCTGCAGGATTAGTGAATTAATGCAACCATTCAGACACTGAGCTCTGACCAGCTGCTTAATACTGTTTTATCCCAAATAACACAGCCATCATGCACGCGAGATGGGCCATCTTTCACAGACATGTATGCTGCACATACAGAACTGTGCAAAACAAGAGATGGGTGCAACGATTCTATTGAGTTGGAAGGTCACTTGAACACATGATCACCATATTTATTTTTCAACACAGTCTGAACCTTTATTGGTTAGTTTTATTGGTAAATATTGGTTAACTCTTTAATACCTGACCTGGAAAATGATGGGCAGAAAATTATACGTTTTTGAATCAGATTTCTATGTATTTCATATAGCCCTTTAACATAATGTTTATTATTCTTATTATGATTATTATTACTACTATTAATAATAATAATAATAATAATAATAATAATAATAATAATAATAATAATAATAATAATAATAATAATAATA
>JBAMHW010000003.1:26686646-26704163 GCA_037177495.1 Rhadinocentrus ornatus
TGCTGGGATAGGCTCCAGCTCACCCCGCGACCCCTAATGGGAACAAGCGGTACAGAAAATGGATGGATGGATGGGTTGTGGTAGCATAACACATACGGGTGTTAATGTTCTTTGAGATAAAGCCTCAGTGTAAACTACTAATTCGTCAGTACAGTCAAGTAAGGCTGTAGAATATAGTTTGTTGATGACTTATCTTCTTTCAGAAACTCTCCACCACAGTCTTTTTCTCTATTCACAGTGTCAGTTCTGTTGTGTTTTGAAATTCCCAAACACCCAAATTTAACTACCTGCCAAACTAGTTTCACCTGCAGGCTTTTGCACAGCAGTAGATGGAAGGAAGGATAAAAGTAAGACCCTGGTAGATTCACTCATGCATTAACCTGGAAAGTCCGATCACTGGTTAATATTTGGATAAGAACTTTCAAAGCAGTTAAAAAAAAAAAAAAATTAAAAAAAAAAAATTGAAATTTGCAGGTGTTTGATAATAAGTACTGAAAACCTGCACATAGCTGCCAATATAAGAAGCTTTTTGGTCCAAAATTTTGTGTTTTGTCTATGTACTGAAAATACATCTTATCTCAAGCCTGGGTAAATTTATTTCCGTGATTGACTGGTCCTGTTAATTTAATAAACACTACCATTCATAAGTTTTGGGAAACTTTCCCATTGGGTTTAATCGGAAAGTGTTCCCAAACTTATGATCGGTAGTGTAATAGACCTTTTTCCATAGATACCTCTCAAGTTTTTTAACAGTAAGACAAATAAAGCCAACAGGTTCTGGGCCTTTCCTGTTGAGCTTCGCCCTAAGGAGGACTGGGATGTTCTTACTGTGTAGAATTACACAACTCAGTCCCTCAAAATTGTGAACCAAAATTATCCCAAAAGTGGGAAGTATTTACTCTTTTCACAGTACTCAAAAACATCCAATATGGTGACATTTAATGGCATTTTTTCTGTTGTTTAGCACATTGCGCTGGAAGTGTCTCTGTGAGAGGGTTTAATAACAGTGCCACCAAGTAGCAGAGTGGACTCGTGTTTTCTAAGCTTCAAGTTAAATATCATTTCCAGAAACTGCAAGTTTCACCTTTCCAGTTCTTTCAAGCTCAACTTGGGCATTGATAGGAGATATTAAAAAGTAAATGTAAATGAATCTACAGATTTTGGACCCTGTTGGAAATGATGGTTAAATTTCAGATTTTGAGCTGCTTAACATTTAGATTTCCTGATTTTTAGGTTTCCTGTTTCTGTCCAGGTCGGCTTGGTGAGAACATGTCCGTGAAGCGAGTGGTGACAGTGGGAGTCCCTGCTGAGTGGCACATTGGCTCATATGTCCACGGCACTGTCAGTGGCCAGACTGAAGTGGCCATGGGCCATTATGGTGCCCTGGTCATATTTCAGGGTGGTAAAGAAGAGGAACGGGAAACGTTGGGTCGTAAACTAGGACAGCACATAGTGGGGGAGGCCCCTTTGTCCCTGGGTAACATGGATGACCTGCCCTGTGGTGAAAGTGAGACTCGCCTGCTGCCCCAGACCTTCCTAGTGGACCCCAGCAGAACTGTGGCACAGTTTCTGAGGGGTCAACAGGTTCGAGTATTGGATTTTGTTAGATTTCAGTGTGGGGAGAAAGTTGGTGAAGAGGCAGAATGAAGGAAGTCCTATTGAATTTCTCAAGCGTGTTTATGATGTGAGGATGAAATGCAGGATTTTCTCAAATATTCAGACACTCGTGATGATTTTGAAAGCAGAATCTTGTAAGTCTATCAGTATCAAGGTCTGATGGGATTAATTATTCCACTAATAAAATGTTTTTCCTGGTAAAATGTATATCCTTGTCAGTGTCATCATGTTGATACACTATTTGTTTTTAATAGAAATGTTTTGCTGTGCTTAATTTTAAAAACTGTTTCGTTAGCTTAGGCACCCTCTTAATCATGTTGGGTGGTACACTTTTTGTTTTTTCCCTAAAACAATTATTTTTGAACAAAACCTGACATTACACATTACATTATATATCATGAAAATGATATAAAGGATTTATGTGTAAAACGCTGCATAGTATAGGCTTTAACTCGAATGCATTGTTACAGTCAATTTTACAATGCATTCAGGAACTGTGTTAAGTAGAGTGTTATAACTATTACTGTATTTAAGCAGAGTAATTGATCTTGCTTTTATTCTTTCCATCTTGATAAAATCTTACTTTATTCACTCTTATTTTTTCCTTTGTGTAACAGGTGATGCTGATAGGCATGCCTATAACTGTGCTCTTGTGTTAAGTTAATTTATAAACATGTTTTTATTATGCTAACTTGAATCACAGTAATACCTGACTTTGTTTAAGTGAACAAAGATTTGCTGATTTATATGCAATTCTGTGGATCTGAGTTTCTACTTGGAGCCCTGTCAGCATATTATTTCTTTCACCTCCTATCTATGACTTGAATATGGAACATTAGCTGAATTTCCACCAGAATGCTCATGCTAGATGAGTGCTATTCTTGATAATTGCTGATAATATTTATAACTGTAACAGTTCACCAGACAATGCATTGGGTTCTCATGGGCTACAATAAGGATAAATTGTTGAGTTTCACTAAGAAGAAAAAAGATTGGAGTCTGATTGTGTTATAAGAATTCGTCACTTGGTAGCAACAGTACAGGTGCACGTGATAACACGCACACAAATAATATGAGCAGTATATGGTCTGACAGGGTGAGTATGTAGAGTATTTAAATATGTAATCACGGTTTACATGTGTTGTGAAGTCTGCTATTTCAGGGAGGATAGATCAGTTTTTCAATTTATTAGAGGCTCAAAATGTAAGTAATTCATAGCTGTAATTCATTATATAAAAATGTCTAAATTTAAGTTAAAAAAAAGAAAAACATGAGGACGTGGGATAGTGGTTTGTTTTGGGCCCCGGAGCTGTGGCTGCTGCACCCCTCCAAAAATGTGAGAAATGCGGCTTGAATTCCAGGCACGTGATTGGTTGGTGTTGTGCAAACTAATGTGACATCATCAGGGACGTCCCCGCGAAGATAGCTAGCTGGTGTCCATAGAGCTTAGTCAAGATTCAGACCATTGACCGCGTAACATCTAAAAAATATAAACAGATATGGTAAGTCTGGTTGTTTTTCAAGACAGCTAAAGTAGCTTCTTTTGTTAGATTTGCAGCAAAATACAGTTTTGTCATCAATTTGTTTGAACGAACATAACGTCGAGCTAACGGTATCTTGCTTCACTCAATGGTAATAAGGTTTAGCCTTTTTGACTGCTCTAGAGCTATTTTGAATTTATTGTATATCGGACAAATGATACTCTCGATTGTTTCTATTACACAATTTAACAAAACAATTTCCTCTCTTTTCTAACTCTGCTTCACCTAGTCTGACTTCACAGAAGACCAGATCATGGGTGAGTTAGCGATGATACCTGGTTAGCACAGTAGATTTTAAAAGTTTAATTGGGGTTTTATCATCATAAAAAATGTAAATCGCACACATGTGAAATGGCTGTTTGAATTTTGATCCTGTAGCTCGACAATTGCTTCTACAAACCACTGGATTCCTGCAGGTAAATGGTGATGGACTGAATGAATGAAATTCAGTCTGTGTGGCTTGAACACTCAACCAGACAAATATTAAACAGACTTTAACAAGAGTGCCAAAGAATGCTATACTAACCACAATATAATTCATCAAAACACGTTGATTTATTTGCATGTCAGTGAAACGCCAGCACTCTTGAGAGGATTTTTATAAAGCAGTATATTGTGTGTGGATCAGATGTTAACGGTGTACCTAGACGTATGTAAAACCAAAATATAATTGAAATTGCTATACATGCAGCATCAGAGAAGTACTGTTGGCATAATAGCAAAGATAACACTTTTCTCCTACTGTACCCTGCCCCCCACTAGTGATGGAATGTCGGCTCTTTAGGCTCGGCTCCCAAAGAAGAGCCGGCTCTCCCAAACGGCTCTTAATTTAGCATCTTTTTTAGCCCCATAATTTACCTTAACTTTTGCAAAAAATAATGAATTGTGTTTTGAAAACCCATTTGTGTTTAGTATTTTTAGGAGAAGCCTTATATTTGCCTCCTTTTACCCATTTATTCTGATACAAAACCACTTACTTTACTATTTCAGCAAAAAACTTATGTTGCAAAAATGGACAAAAACCAGTAAACAAATCCACAAAACAGAACGAGAACCACATGTGATTGGCCATCTGTCCATGCGGGCCAATGCAAACAAAGCAGTGCCCTGGGCAGAGCTGGGGCTAAGCACTGGGGGCTGGTTGTTCAAAACATTTAAACCGGATAAAAGCTGTCCGGATTTGGTCATTCATTTTTTCGGGAAGGCGGATTACGTAATCCGGTTTACTATTTTATTGATTTTATTGTGATTCTTGCTATTTGTTGCTGCCTTTTACTATTTCTTAATATCTGTAATGCTTTTGTTTTATGTAAAGCACTTTGAATTGTCCTGTACATGAAATGTGTTATACAAATAATGTCTTAATGACGCACCTGAGCCCCGTGTTGAGGTAACGGCCCAACCTCTGTCAGAATGAGGGACGCACGGGACGTGTAGTGAGATGTAATCGTTAGAAATTTCTTTCTTGACAGGTTCATTTTTGATTATGCAGTAATGAATAACAGGAAAATTGAATATTTTATTTGTGTTTCTTATTGGATTTGTTTTGGTTTATTTTGTGGGGGCATGATGTGTTTTTATTTGTTTTTTTGTTTTTTTTTACTGTTTTATCTATTTTATTTTATTTGAATATGCTGAAAGGCTTAATAGGAATCAATATATGTTAAGCACTTTATCACTGTAACGGTTAAACAAGTCGGGTGTAAATACAAATATAAGCATATGCACCGAATGAAAAGTTCTGTTTTTTTGGTTTGGTTGAACCGCAGTTTCTCTCTGAAATCCGCCTTGTAATCCTGCCCTCTTGTTTTAAACAACCCAAACTGAGGGTTTTATCCGGATAACAACCAGGATTGGATTACGTGATCCAATAAAAGATTTGATCCAATCCGAACAACCGCCCCTGAGAGCTAAGCATGCAGTAAAAGAAAAAAAACAAAAAACTCTGAGCCGGCTCTTCTGATTCACTACACAGCATCGGTTCTGAGAGCCGGCTCTTTCGCGCATGGCACATCACTGCTACCCACTATCTAAAAAAATTTGCCTCAGCCAAGTTATGTAGATTGTGTTCATACAAAATACATTTTATCTCAGTGTTTCCTTAACAGTGGATCTTTTTTTTTTAAAAGCACTTTAAAAACAACATAACAGCTGACCAAAGGGCTGTACAATAAATGTTAAAAAAAGAGAAAAAAACACATAAAACAGCAAATATAAAGAACAAATATTTAAAAAATGCAAATGAAGTTTAAAAGATAACAGTAAAACAGCTATAAATGATCACATAGGAGCTATAAGCAATTGAAAATAACACAGGTACATACAAATTAAAAAGATTGAGACACAGAGGATAACTCACACTTGTTTGAAAGCCAAGGAGTAACAGTGTGTTTTTAAACCAGTTTTAATAACAACAATAGATGGAGCCTGTTTAACCAGCATTGGGAGCTCATTCCATATTTTAGGAACTAAAACTGAAAAGGCTCCGTCTCATCCGGATTTATAAAACATTTTTAGGACAGTTAATATCATTTGGTCAGTTGATCCAAGAGCACCTGGAGGCATGTTGGGGTAAAGCAGCTCAGAAAAATTAAAAGGGGCAAGACCATTACCCTTAAGACTTAAATTAAAGTATCTTAAAATTGATTTGTAGATGAATGGGAAGCCAATGTAGGGATGCTAAAACGTCCAAAGTCTGTCTTCTGACGACAAGAAGTGTCTTATAAAATAAATAAAAGAATATGAATGGTTGGTTGTAATATTTAAGTTAAATGGAGTGTATCCCTTCTTCTGTATCACCCTTCTTAAGCTAGAACTGAATCAAATGTGAAATTAATTGTTTTGCTTTCAGCTGATTTATGCTGCAAGCCAAAACCCAAGATGACAACCTCTGGAAGTCATCTTAAGAAATACCGCTGTAAATGCATGATTCAAGGAATACCTTATTTTGTAATAGTAGATTTATGACCCAGCTCCAGGAGATGTCGGGTGAAAGGAGAATTATATACAACTCTGTCCTTAAAAGATTAGAATGCATCAACAGATTTAGTTAGATTAGTTTCTTTATTGTCAATATGAGCAGGTTACCTTAGGATGCAGGAAGACAGCTCCAAGCTGCTCCCCTTTTATGACTTCTTATCATCATAATATGAAAATTACTCAACAGCCCTGATAGGTCATTTTAGTGTGTGCAGTTCAGAGAAAATTTGCTTTTGTGCGCTGATATGCCGTTGTTGCATGGTTATCATGCTGTGTCACGGACCTTTCCTGCGCTGAACACGCTTTAACTGGATGGGTTATTAACTTTAGGCAAATCATAAAATTTGTTCCGTGAAACTTATTTTTTTGGTGTTCTGCACGTTTGCTTGTGTCAGGAAGGTTTCTCTAACAGTTGCAAGAATAACACTAGAGATGAATTAATCTTCTGCATCTGTGTCTGTTAGAGTTCAAAGAGGCTTTTCTTTTGTTTGACCGGACGGGTGAAGGGAAGATCACCTACAGCCAGTGTGGTGATGTAATGCGAGCCCTGGGACAGAACCCTGTTAATGCTGAGGTGCTTAAAGTCTTGGGAAACCCCAAATTAGAAGGCAAGTCTCCGAGTCACCAGTCATAAAGAAGATGGACAAATGTAACTACAGCTTTGTTTGAGTGTTTGTAATGTACAGGTACACCCCAGAAAGTTAGGGCATGTTCTAAATTAGTTGAAGGGTTAGGTTTATAATGAGAGGTATACAAAAGGATTCAATCTGAACCTATATAATGAAGAAATGTCTTCAGGTAAATGTATGACAACTGTTTTAGCTCATCTGCTGTATTCTAGCTGTCAAAGACAAGGTAATGTGTGTTGATAGATTCTGTTGGCCCCAAAAAAGATCTATTACACTAAAAATGTCATTTGATCTATTTTTTTTAATAAGACATGGAATCAGGAGAGACTCTGAAAGGGTCCTATTGTAAGAGCTTCGGTCTCATTTACCTCCTACAGAGATGAACCACAAGATGCTGGATTTTGAGCAGTTCCTGCCCATGCTTCAGGCCATTGCTAAGAACAAGGACCAGGGCTCTTTTGAAGATATTGTCGAAGGTCTGCGTGTCTTTGACAAGGAGGGAAATGGCACAGTGATGGGAGCAGAGCTACGTCATGTCCTCACAACATTAGGTGAGGTTTCCAAAAATACAAAGACTCAGTATGTACTAATTACAGCTTGCATGTCTGTGTTCTTGCCATGTGCTACATAAACCTCCTCTGGCAGGAACTAACACATCTGCTGTGTCTTCATATAAAAGTTGGTTCTTGTTTTTCTGTACTGTTTGACATTTATGTATCTTCTTTATATGTGTGTGTTTCAGGTGAAAAAATGACAGAAGAAGAGGTTGAGACTCTTTTAGCAGGACACGAAGATGCCAATGGCTGCATTAACTATGAAGGTAAACAGATTTAAAAGCAAAGTCATAGTTTGTTGTTATAAATGACACAAGTATCTTTGTGTTACATGCTGATTGACTCGGTGTTCATGTTTCATAGCCTTTTTTTTATTATACAATATCTGGTTGATACCCTGCCTCAGTGCCAGGATATTATTTGGCCGCCTAAAAAAGAAATTCAGAAGTTTAACACTGCAGTGTAGCAGTAGTGTTAACTTACTTATGACAGAAGTTTGGTTGGTTTAGTATAAAAAAAACTGTTAAAGTAAATTTAGCTACTCGCTCATTGTCAACCATATGAACATGTTAGGAAGCTTATTAAGTTAATCCAACCTTTTTTATGTGACAGCTTATTAAAAGGAAACTTTTATCCCAGACTGATTGCTTTTCGAGTTGTTTTTTTTCTTTTTTCTTTCTTATCTGACACATTAATGACGAATCGCTGCCTCCCCACAGAACTCGTCCGGATGGTGATGAGCGGTTGAGGATTTCAGAAGCACACAAGCAGCTTTCTTTTCTTTCTTTTTTTATATATAAATTGTTGGTCTTGTTTGCCCCTCCATCCATGTTATTCTACTTCCATTAAGTCTGTATTGTTACTGTAAACCTTCCTGTTTTCTTCCTCTTTTTTTGCGCCTTTTCTGTCTTATTTTAAGAGCATCTTTTATCATATATTGCAAGCATTATTCACCCTTGCAGGCACAATCCATAGAAGAGCTCTACTGATGGGTTCATAATTGTCATTGTCTCTGTCCCCTCCACAGTCTTGTTGTCTTTTCTTTTGGATGGAAATTAAAAATGTGACATGTTACACTTCAGTTTACTGAATAAAGTTTACAAAGTGTCATTTAGCCTGTCAGTCTGTGGTGTATTTCTTAAAATGCATAAAAACATCTTGCATTTTGATGTTATTTAAATTTTGAAAAAAAGTATCGAGGACATTTTCTATGAAAATATAAAGATGTAAAATTATAAATGTTAGTAACAATAGATGCTATTTAAATTATTAAATATTTAAAATCAATATCAAACATAAAAAATACAGTAAATACAGGTTAGATTTCATTTTCATGACAAATTTAGTATAATTAGTGAAAACTGAATAGCATCTGGTTCCAGGCTCCCGCCCAACTGTAACCCTGCACTTGGTTAAGGTGATGTAGAAAATGGATGGATAAATGCCGTAGGTCCACAAATTTTCCTACCAGTGTTTTAATTTGTTCACTAAGGTGAAAAAAGACAATTCCGCTGCTCTACTGATTTGAGCTTTGTGTACCATGTTGAGCAGATTGTCTGCACGAACCACAGAGGACCATCTGATCTGCCTCAGACTGGCATAGCCAGGTGAGTGAATTCCAACCATTCCATAACTATCTGCAATGACAGTGTAACAATACTGAGATCACTGCAGACTGATTATGACCACATTAGACCACATGTGGATGCTGTAACTCACTCCATCCGTCTCTGAAACAGACCTCAACCAACACTACAAACCAATGCCACAGAGAATAAAACTGACCATAATGCTGCTGTCTGTTGACCTGTGTAGCCAGTGTTATTTCTTTTTGACACTTAAATAGAAGAATGTTATTATAAAATGCATCCATAATAGTCGAAGTGGTGCTTCTTTTTAAATTTAGCGAGTAAAGGTTAAGAAAATAATTTCAACTCAAAGCTGTGCTTACATTTTGTCTGATTTCAGTCATCTGCATAACTATCACTGTCTGTATAAAGTTATACAGGTAGTTATATCAGATAGTGTATATATCATCTGCATAATTAATTTAGTCATTTATGAAACTACAAAACAATGAAAAGACTTTGAGTTAGAACTACATCAGCATCTGATTTCAGTCACTTTACTAAAAGAACTGTAATGTTTATTCACTTATAATGAAGTAATTATATCTACTTGCCGTGAGTGGTCCACATACATGTCAGCTGCCATATTTGTGCCACAATTTTAACTATGGTGTCTCTGAATGGACAACTGTGTGTGAACTGAGAACCCTCTGTACTGCAGTAACAGCTTTGTTTGATTAATGCTAGAGCCCTGTTTAAGACAAGTAATGCCTTATTACTATGTGTAATAAGAAGACAGCACACAATTTTGAAGTCCTGAGGGTCAAGTTTACTTTCTGTTCCCAGAGTCAGAACTAAACATGGAGAGGCAGCTTTCAGTTTTAATGCTCCTCACGTGGACAAACTCTCAGCTGGTGTAAGTTAATCAAAGTTTACCAATACAACTGTTAATTCCTGACACAGTAACTTTTATTTTTAAAATTTTTTTCTATCTTAGCTTTTGCTGCTTTTTAAAAAATATTTTCTTTATACTTTTTAATGCTTCTTCTGCACGCTGCTGTAGTTTTTTTTAATGTAAAGCATTTTGAATTGTCTTATATACATAAACCTGTCTTGCCTTGCGTAGTTACAGTACCTGTAGTGCAGTCTGAGCTGCACCTGAAGCCCCTGGATAGTACTTTAGTATGTACAATCTATTTAGGGGGCAAAATAGTATACAACTTTAGTATGACACACTGTACTTTTAAGGGTAGTGTTTCATATGACTTGAGCTTGTCATACTCTAATAAGTAAAAAAACAAAAATCAAAACTGTTTGATAATTGGTGTTTGATACATGGCATCAGCAGGAAACAGCACGTTAAATGCAAATCCATCTAAACATATATCAAGAAAGTCTTACGATCAATATATTTAATTAGGCATGATCTACACAGTATATGGTGTATGTTATCGATCAACAAACCACTCTAAAATATGACTCCTCTTCACATCTTTATTTTTTTCCTCAAACATTTTGTAATTAAAACCTGTTTGGACATTTTTTTTTAATACAAACTGCCAGAATAACTGTCAGCACTAATGTGATGATTTCCAGAGGAAAAATTGATTTCTACTGTATAATAACACAATTGCTGCTACTTTCAGCAAAGTGAAAAACATACAGAAACTGAACAGACACTAATTTCATATCACAAAATCCACACAATGTAATAACACAGATAAAAGAAGTCCAATAATGCTCACAACTTCGGTGAGGACTGCAATACTGGCTTGACGGACATTAACTGCAAAGTTTCACCATTTGACTGGATTATATGTCATGACACCCACGTGGCGTGCCATGTGCAGAAAGAAGCATGTTTTTCAAATTCTTCAGACTTGGTGAACACACAACTGATGGCACTTCAATTTGAAACAAAAAAACAAACAAAAAAAGCAGTAATGTGGTTTACAAGTCTTAATGGCATGCGTTTACATACACACATGATCACAGTCACTTCAGACAGATCCATCAGAACTGTCCAGATGATGGAGAGGGTAAATACTGGTTACAAAGGTAATAATATACAGTTACAATGTTGACATATCAAAGAAAAAAAGATGGAAAATGACAGTAAAAAATATAAAAATTGACAGGATAAAAAGTGAGGATATTGTTGCAGATATTAAGGACACAATTCTCCATTGTCAACTGTTTTAAGGTGCTCCCTTGTTTGTTTTTTTTCCTCTCTCTTTTCATTTAACAGCATTAGCGGTTCTTCCATTGTAAATTTAAAATACACCAGCGAGAAACACGCGGCTAAAAGTCCTATTCGCTTTTCACTATAATAAAACATGATTATAAAAACAGTTTAGTGTAGCAGGTAGCACAGCATCCAATTCTGAATATGCACATACGTGGTCACTGATGGGATTACAGTCTTATCGAAGACTTTCTCTGCAGTCATTCCTTTCAAACATAACTACATTCATCACTACACTACAGCCTGGATGCTATAAGCTCATCCACACTTGTAAAATATGAAGTGCCACACTGAATTTTTTTTCTCTAAGTGCTGCTGGAAAGCATGGGGAACTTTTTAGGATATTCAAAAGGAGGTCTTTACAGGACCTCAAGCTGTCAGTACTTTCAAATAATTTCCACAGTATTTCTTTATTAGTGGGTAACAAAAGGTGTGTTTGTAACAGCTAATCCAGTTTACAGTACGCTTTCCTAAACTGCTTCCAAGCTAAGATAATTTAATTTCAACATGGTGTCTTTGATTTACTTTTTTTCCCTTCATTATAAACGTTTTTATTAGTTTCAGACACATGACCTTCTGACCCGACCCTGTAGAGTGACCATTTGTCTGCGTAACAAACAAAAGTAGAGGAAAAAACCTTCGGTAGGAAAAAATGTTTAGGACAAAAAGAACAAAAAAACAGATATAAGTGCTAAGTTCAATTTGATGGATGCTTCAAGTCTTTCAGTGAGACCTTGGGAAACATAATAAAAGTGCTTTTTTTTCTTACATATATTTCAATACGTACCTACAGAACATGAAGGGGCCTTTGGAGAGATTATGAAACATTGGTGTCAATCTGTTGCAGGAAAATAAATGCAACAATTTCCAAAATACTGAAAACATGAGATGAGTCTTTTCTCTTTGTCTCCTTGAGCGCTAGCATGTAGGTAAGACCATCAAGGTTTACCAAATCTCTGGTGTTGAGCTTAAATTTCTGACTTGAGATGTATCTATCCAGTCGACCACAGAGGATTAAAATCAACTTTCCTCAGGAGTCAATTCAATTTGAAAAGGACTTCTTTTTAAACAGTCAGTCAAGAGGTGGATTCATCCGTTAGTTTTTCTGTCACACATTAATTGTCTTGTTGGAAAAAAAAAATGTAAAATGTGTTTTCTTCCTTCACTTTATGATTTCTTCATTTCTGATGATGCAGGCAGGGTTTGATGTGGTCAGTCATTTGGATTTTTTTTCTCATTGTGGAGGAGGGACGGGAGCTGAGGGATGGATTGCCTCTCCTGGTAGAGGGGCGCTGGGCTCTGAAACAGCAGAAAAATGTAGAAAAATAAAAATACCAAAAATACAGACCTGTCTGATTTTACAATACAATCCTGTATGGACAGCAACAGCACCGCTACATAAAAGCATTTAAAGGAGGCAGATTTTTTTAAAATAAGGGAAGAAACATTGCAAAAAAAAAAAATCCTATATGACATTAAATTATGCAAACACATTTTCTGCAATGCTTTATAACCATCCACTAAAGGAACCAATCACACCTGCCTTATTACACCATCTGAATCTGTAACAGGAAGATTTGGCGGAGACTTGACTTCAGAACGCAATCACTTATAATTAATGAAAGAAGCATAAATAATCATTCCCTTCTGAGCATGAGATACAGGAAAATATAAACAAAGCGGAGCTGGATAAACTAATACTGAGCAAAGAAAAGCTGCTTTTAGTTTAGTGTCAAAATTTATACCAAGACAAGATCTTTATCTCACTATCAATTTTAGAAGTAGGGATAAATGGAGGACATGAAATATCAGGCAGGGATACTAGCACTGTAAAAAAATTAGCTGATTGGCTCACAATTAATTGTGATTACCAAGTCAACTGTCAGTAAAAGAGCATATATGTCAGTCAGCTCTGCAAGTAAATGGTGGAAATATGATGTTTCTGTCTATATTTGTCTCAAATAATAACAAATAAAATAAAAATTATTTTTTTGTTACAGTATCATGTATTTTATGATTTCTGCCAGATAAGTGAGAAAAGTGAAGATGTGGGACAATGTGGCGCCCAAATATTTATATGACAGATGCTAAACACATCGAAAAACATCAAAATATTGCTGCTTAGAAGTTAACATCTTGTCTTAATTAAACAACATAGAATAGTTGAGATTAAGCAACGCTTTATGATCCATTTCTGTGTAAAGGGGCATTTCACAGCTTTCATAAGAAAGTGATTTATTTTTTACAACCGTAGAGTAGATTAGAGTAGAACAGAGCAAAAGCCGTGTTTTGGGAGCTGTTCCACATTTGGTCCATATTTGTTATGTGTTCAGTTTAACCACAGAGTAAGACAGTTACATTTCTAAGCATCATTGCAGGGCTTCATGTTGTAAATACTGCATTTCACTACTAAACCTTGTGATTGACTCACCGTGGAGAACTGGTGTAGTGCTGGAGCTGGAGTGAGTTGTAGGTGCCTGGCCTGGTGGGCAGGGGGTTGAGGTGTGAGCACCTGGGGCTGGTTGGGACTCAGGCGCTGGGGCTGAAGAGGCTGGTGGTGCAGGGCTGGGGGCCGCTTGCGGCGCTGGTGTGCTGGGGGCTTGCTGACTTCCAGAGAGACCTTGGGGTGGGGGGCCTGAGGTGGCCTGGTTGGAGTGAGGGCCTCCGGTCTGGCTGTGCTGCTGGTGCTGAATCTGCTGGAAATGCTGCTGGCGAGCCCTCATCTCTGCATATTTCAGCTGCTCCATATGGAAGGACTGACGATCAGCCAGCAGCTGCTGTCGCTGGTACTCCAGCTGCAAACACATGCATGTGTCTGATGATTTCAGCAAACAACAACCACACATCTCACATCTAAGGTAATTAGTTACTTTATCCTAAATCTTAAACATCATCACTCACAGCCTCCCTCTCTCTATCCATGATGGTCTCCAGTTCTTCAAAGTGTCGAAGTTTAATCTCAAGCTTCTTCATTTGGGTCTCCACCAGCAGAGCCACCAGAGATTTGATCTTCCTCTCTTCCACTGCAGCCAAATGCTGGGAACAAGAAACTGACTTTATAGACACTATATATAGGGAGATGTATAAAAAAGAACAGGTGATGAAACCCCAATAATGTAATTAAAGTCACCTTGGCTTTAACAGCAGCGGCTGCTAATGCGGAGGCAGCAGCAGTTGCCAGGTTCCCTTCTCCCACATCACGCTCCACCTTAGCCTTTCTTTCTCCTTCACTCTCTCCATCTCTTTGTCCTTCCTCTGTTCCCTCTTTTCCATCTTTCTCCTTCTCTCCTTCGCCTATGAGGAGAGAGAGTTGGTGTTTTTTTTTCTTTTCAACTTTGACCAGGATTTTTATCTTCTGGCCATCTTATGAACACATTCATACCCGTATCAGACTCTGTTTTGTCTGTCTCCCTCTCTCCTTCAGCTTCTCTTCCTCTTTCTTCCTCCTTTTTTCCATTTTCTGCTTGTTTTTCCTCTCCTTCCACTGCTCCATCTTTGATGTCCTATGTAGCGAAGAAACCATATTATTAAGATGTCCCAAAGAACCTCATCAGTAAAACTTACAAATAAAAACAGTTTATTTCATAGTGAACATCAATCACACCTTAGCATCTTTCTTCTCCTCACTTGATTGGCTGTCACTCTTACTTTCATCACTGCTTTCTTCTAAAGAGAAGATAGAACTGTTTACTCTTTATGCATTATTACAGTCATTGTTTTTTCATTTTAAAAGTTGAGTACGTGTGTTTATCCTACCAGGCCTTTCACCCTCCTCCAGCCCGGTGCCTGCGATGCCGCTACCTTCCAGACCATACAGAGGATCCTGCCTGCCACTGACCCTCGCTGCCTCCTCCACCCGCCGCACATGAGCCTCAACAAGTGCTGCAGGAACCTCCTCCTTCATACGGGAAAACTCCTCTGAGAGGCAGAGACAGGTCATGGTTATTAACGTGAAGGAAAGGATTGTTTACAATTCGTTACTGAATGATAAGTCATCTTTGTTTTGTTTTTTTAAAGTAACCTAGAATTCTATTGCAGAATTATTGAGGTAGCTGGAACTTAGTTTACTTTTAGTTTATTACGCTTCACATGCAGTGCATTTAATACCAAATAAACTGTTATCCAGCATTTTGCAGAATCACATAAAAAAAAAACACCTAATTAAAAATTTTACTTAAAATTTGCCTCTAACTCATAGCAACACTTCACCTTCAGCAGCTGCTCAAATATATAAAAATGATCCGGTGAGGTTTTTGACATTATTGTGTACAGCAGAAACAAATTCAAAGCAAGCTACTTCTTACCGAGAGCAGATTTGGCTGCAGCCGAGGCCACACGTGGGTCAACTACAGAAGCGAGGAAGGCCACAGTGCTCATAACAGGGTTGCCAGCTTGGCTGAAAGGTACAGGTTGGTAGGCCAGTGGACCCAGTGATGAGGAGCCATCTTCCAAGTACGGATCTTCAATGGGCAACCGCAGGAAGTGCAAGATGCACTCATCCTGTGTACGACTGCCCACATGTTCAGACACCTTGTTCCAGTCATCCTTGTACATTTCCAGGCCCTGACAGAGGTGAGAATTGCATTTAGGTTCATCTTTCCACACTGATATTTCCAGTATGTTATTATAGAAATCCCACTGGTCATTTTAAAGACTAACTATACCTCCAGGAGTAGTAGTGTTTCTTGCTCCGTCCATTCCCTCATAGAACTCGCTGCACTCTTGCTCTGCACACACCAAAATGATCTCTATGTCTCAATAAAAGTCATTAAAAGTTAAGTCTTACATCAATTTTTGAATTTTTTTCTCCACCCTCTTTCACTGTTTACCTTTGCAGATACAGTCTTCTTGCTGTACATGTCAGTCCGCAGCCCAAAATTCTGCAGATCAACCGGCTTGTCCTTCACCTTATCTGGGAATGGCATCATCTGCTGGGTGGCAGGGGTCTGCGTAGCCACAGCAACACAAGAACATATGTCAAATAAATAAATAAATAAATAATTCTGCACATGTCAGTCTGTGTGCAGACCTGAGACGTCTTGGGCTGCAGGGGTACCAGACTGGAGGGGGTGTCTGCCAGCACGTGGAAGTGAGAGGTGGGTGGGGGGCCCATGGGTGTAGGCCGACTTTCAGAGTCCACCTGATAGTTGATCAAACCCCACTGCTCCAGAAAAGCGTGGACTCTGCAGAGGAATAAACATGGAGCATTTTTTTAGTGATGACATGTTTGATAAGAGAAATGACACGGGATAAGGATCAAACCTCCATCCACCTCATGATAGCACACACATCTCCTGCCAGATTCCTGCGGCAGGCGGTGGAGGTCAGGTACTCCTGAGGGTTCAGCCGGTAGGTGTCAATCATGAAGTTTCTGTATGCCAGATAACTGAAAGAGAGAAAACCAGGCAACTGAGATAATGTAATATTTCAGATTTGTATTAATATGGATAGCAAATTCATTTTTAAATGTCTAACCAAGGTTAAGCTATTATATAGGCATTGATCAAATACTTACATCTCTGGGGTTTTGGATTTATTCTTCCCATTGAAAAACTCTGGCAGAGCTCTACGCTCAATAGCATGAACGCTGTAAGAAAAAGAGTTAAAAGTATGCATAAAGACATGCTTGCTGTGTCTTTTTAATTTTGTATTGAATTCATTCTGTATTACTTTTCATTTCAACCAATAATTTACCTCAGCACCAGTTCTGGCAAACGCTGAGCTTTATAAATAAATTTAAACAGTTGTATTCTCACCTGTTGTAGTCAAACCAGGCAGCATAGCTCGGTATGATGATGTGGTGGGTTTGCTCTGTTACATTGTCCTCATGAAGGTCTGAGCCTTTCACTGGTTCACCCTTCACACTCGGAGAGCCTTCCTCCTCTTCCTGTTTGAACAAAGGCATTCAATTTCACATAAACAAGTTTATTTTGTTTATTAAAATGTTTATTGTTTCGATATACCATTTTTGCCATGCGCACTTTTCAAGACTATAATACCTTTCCTGTTGTTTCCATTGACTCATCCTCTTGCTCTTCTATTAAAATCACATATAACAAGAATTACTGAAAAAAAAACCACTCAAGTGGCAAAAGATAAATAAAGTCGTGGTCACATAATATAATGTCTGACAAATGATTTAACAAGCCCACCCATATCTGTCCCTCCCTTAATCGGGGTTGAATCAGATTCTTTCTTGGTGTTATCTGCAGGGAATTTTAAAAGAAAAAAAAAATTCAGTATAAGGTCATCAAAAAAAACCTGAGAAAAAGTCAAAAACTTGTTTTGCAAGCATCTTATAGATGGTTAGATAGATAGATAGATAGATAGATAGATAGATAGATGGATGGATGGATGGATGGATGGATGGATGGATGGATGGAT
>JBAMHW010000003.1:26713991-26724094 GCA_037177495.1 Rhadinocentrus ornatus
AAACCAGTCTGTAGCAGCTTTAATCCCAGTATAAACCAGTCTGTAGCAGCTTTAATCCCAGTATAAACCAGTCTGTATCAGCTTTAATCCCAGTATAAACCAGTCTGTATCAGCTTTAATCCCAGTATAAACCAGCTGGGACTGATGCTGAACTGATGCTGGGAGCTAGGATTTATTCTAGGAATAATGCTGGGAGCAGGGACTGATGCTGGGACTAATACTGGGACTGTTACTGGGAGCTGGGACTGATGCTGGACTGATGCTGGACTGATGCTGGGACTGATTCTAGGAATAGTACTGGGACTGATACTGAACTGATGCTGGGACTAATACTGGAAGCTGGGAATGATGCTGGCTTGATGCTGGGTTCTGGGACTGATGCTTATTGTTTTTGTTTTCTTTAGGGGCCAAGAAATAAATAAAAAGAGGTAAGTTGTTTTTAGTACCTTGGTGTCTTTGCCAAAAACCTTTGAGTGGAAGCAAATCCAGTGATCGGAGACGAACATCCGTCCCTGATAGAGGATGTCTTTCTGCAGGGCACAGGTGTAACCTGACAAACAGGTGAGGTAAACATCATGTTACAGAACGCAACCTGAGAACGCTTCATTTCCACGCTATAAAACAGAGATGAGAATGAGACAGAAGTTAGATTTTAGCTTCTGCTGTCAGCTGGTTAACAAACATCTCTCTGCTAACAGATGTCCAGCTGAGATCTCATCCTTTATTCAGTACTGAAGGTGGAGCAGGGACCGGACCTTCATGCAGTGTTTAAGGCGGAGCGGAAGCCGAGCCTTCATGCAGTATTTAAGGCGGAGCTGAAGCCGGGCCTTCATGCAGTATTTAAGGCGGAGCGGAAGCCGGGCTTTCATGCAGTATTTAAGGTGGAGCGGAAGCCGGACCTTCATGTAGTATTTAAGGCGGAGCTGAAGCCGGACCTTCATGCGGTATTTAAGGTGGAGCTGAAGCCAAACCTTCATGCGGTATTTAAGGCGGAGCTGAAGCCGGACCTTCATGCAGTATTTAGGGCGGAGCCGGGTCTTTATGCAGTGTTTAAGGCGGAGCCGGACCTTCCTGCAGTATTTAAGGCGGAGCGGAAGCCGGACCTTCATGCAGTATTTAAGGTGGAGCTGAAGCCAAACCTTCATGCGGTATTTAAGGCGGAGCTGAAGCTGGACCTTCATGCAGTATTTAGGGCGGAGCTGAAGCTGGACCTTCATGCAGTGTTTAAGGCGGAGCCGGACCTTAATGCAGTGTTTAAGGCGGAGCGGAAGCCGGACCTTCATGCAGTATTTAGAGCGGAGCAGGACCCTAACGCAACATTTACTGCGGCTCAGAAGCCAAACACTCATACAGTGTTTTTTTAATTATATGCCTGTATATGTTGCCCATTCTTTCGCACCCCAATCAGCATGTTTAGCGAATTAACCGAAAACACTTCAACACATGGAAGGGCTGAGCATTAAACACATCTGTCATCATTATGTGTATGATTGCAACTGACATGGCCTAGGTATAACCCTGCCAGTAATTTAGGGATGTTTTGATGTATTTTAGTCCATCTAATTTAGTTAAAGTTTTCAGTGAAAAAACCATCATTAGAGTTATTTCCTTGATGGTGGTGTTTTCTGTCAAAGTAATATTATCAGCACCCTTTTATACATGTATAATCCTGACAGGACTGGAAAGATAAAACAGTCCACATTGCTTTTCCTTTTTTTGGCAATTTTTATCACATATAATTGTGTAATTATGTTCACAAAGTTATAATTTACCACTACAAGAAGCTGTGCAGTTGCACAAAACACATGATGTTTTGGAGTAACAACTTAATTACAGTACACGTAAAGTTTATTTACCTTCATATGTGAAAGTGGTGAATTATCTGATACCTATTTAAGGATAAATTAGATGTTTTTAATTTGAAAAAATTAAGAAAAATGCACGTGTGCAACAGAAAATGTCACTACACATATCACAATAGATCTAAACACCTGTTTCTTAATTTTCATGTAATGCCTAAGGGGGTAAAAAAAGGGGAAAATATAAAAAAGAAAGTAGCAATTTAAATTGGTGACAGCAAAATTGTCCAGAATTTTCTTTCTTTTTCTTTTCTTTTCTTTCCTTTTTTTTATTTATTTATTTATTTTTTTTATTGTATTTTATGGTCTTCAAGGGCAGAGAAAAATCTATGCAGATTACATAACAATTACACACAACTCAGCTTGGAAAGTACAGTGACAGCCATTTATCCACACTGCTTGCAAACAAAGGTAACAGTGCCAGAAAACACACAGTCAGATGCAGCATGGAACAAGGGTTATGTAAAGATACTCAAGGGAAATGTGCACAATATACAGCATCAGAATGATTTCTAATTACAGCACAAGAATGAAGAGTTGATCAAAATCATTCACATCCACGCATCATTAGGGTTGAGTCATGCTACTCATCTTTAAAGCTAGGCCATTTGTAAGAACATCAAAGTCTGCCACACAAGACCATTATGAAGCTCTTCTCTTAATGGCACTAAACTACAATAAATATGTTCAAAGAAATTTTATTGTATCCTTTTGAGCTTTTTTAATATATGATCATTGTGTTACATCACAATACGTATATTTTTTATGGACTACTTTTTCTGATATCTATTTCCACCTTACAAAATTAATTGGTCTAAGTTCTTAGGGGCTTTTACAGGAGTGACTTTCAGTTTGATACATGGAAAGATTCAGATTCACCATCACTATCTGAAATTCAAAATTTCATTAATTGAGTATGTATCTACATTCAAAAGGGCTGCTTGTGTTGAAAATAGGAAATCCCTGCCATGTTTGTGGTTGATTCATGTGGATCAGCTTCTTCATAGAGCTTAGATTTAACAAGGAAAAAAAATCCTGCTTACAAAATCAAACAAATTGATAGTATAAGGCACAGAGAACCTATAGGTATGGCAAATGGCAGTAAAATATCAAAAACAGTCTTTTGAGTTTTTAAAAGCATCTATGCTTACATTCACAGTAAAATTAAAAATATGCTTTCACGTATTGTAAAACAGAGACCTGCAAATCATTGCTTACGCCCACTCCTTGCTGTAACAGGCCACTGTGCAGAACTAAGGAAAGATGTTTTGATCCTCTCTAGCTCCCTGTTTTAAATTCAAGTGCTAATAAGACACAGGACAGGACAGCCTCCAGGACAGAATTGGTTAAAGGGAATTTATCATGCAAATTTGCAGCTATGTATTTTTTAGTTCTAAGCAATACTACACAGCTCTGCATGATTCATAGATAAAATAATAATTATTATTAAAATTAAAATCTCAGTTGAGCTATGACTGAAAAAAAATGTCATTAGTTAAAACATCCCTGTTTCCTCTGACTGAAACATCATATTCATCGACAATATCACATTCTTGTGAACAGCACCTCATTGGTCATGTCCAAAAAAGTAAACTTTAAACTTCCAATGCAACATAACTTGTGGCCCTTTACTTGTAATTACAAACAAGCATTACTGCAGAACATTTGCTCCAAATAAATATGATGCTTATTACCAACTTAGGATGTGACATAACAATAGATTTAATCTTTCAGTGTTTTTTTTTTTTGTTGTTTTTTTATGTACCCCAACTTGTAGATGTACAAGAGGAAAGGGTGGTAAAAAGGTGAGATGCAAAGAGCTGTTTAAAAAAAAAAATCTTGGAAACTGAGTAAAGCATGCCTGCTCAGGCCAGCAGACCACAGGAATCGGAGCAGTTTTGGCTTTTTGGGAGGATGACAGCCTCCCTGGCTTTTGTTTTAACAAGAATAATGTAAATATGCAGAGATATGTCTCTGCTCACTGTTTCATGGTAACCTTATTATGAATATCTAATATTTTGACATCAAATAAAGAGAATAGAAGAGACTTAGGTGGTGGAGGTCTACAGATACCCGAGAGTTCAGCTGGACAACCGACTAGACTACATATGTAACATTGAGACTGCCTACAGAAAGGGACAGAGCAGACTGTACTTCTTAAGGAACCTGAGATCCTTCAATATCTGCACCAAAATGTTGCATATCGTCTATTAGTCTGTTGTGGAAAGTGCAATCTTTTTTGAAGCCATCTGTTTGGGCAGTAGGATCTGAACCAAAGACTCAAAGAAACTGGACAAACAGATGAAGAAGGCTAGTATTGTGCAGGGGAAAACTCTGAAGCCGCTGGAGCTGATAAACCTGAACACAATACACACTTCTTCACAGCAACACAGTCAGGAAACAACAGCATGTTTAGCAGAGATGGGGACTCAAGTCTGGGACTCGGAATCAAGACACTTCATTTCCAGTGACTTGAGACTCACACTCAAAAGACTTGAGACTTGACTCGACCTTGTCTTGCGATTTGAGACTTGTGAACAATCTTGTTTATTTCATGATCTTCTCTCTCTCCGATCCCCTTTCTGCTGTCATTTCCCCAGACGTAACACTGACATGCAATCAATCAAAACATTGACAGCACGGCCAACACAGTTGTTGCTGCAGAGCCATCGTAACTTTGGGGTAAAACTTAATACAAAGGAACCAATATAATAGCAGCAAACTTGAATGTCTATGGTACAAAAATTTAGGATGCTGGATCCACCATATCCATCTTCAACCATATTTAAACACACCTGGAGAGCTTAGTAAATGTAATATGAAGCTAATGTTAGCATCTATGTTAGCAACAAGCTTAGAGCTACAGCGATGCAAATGTTAGCTTGTTACCACTTTTGTAGCATCAGACCGGCTCCACCAAAATGTGTTAAAAAGAAGAATGAGACATTTACTCAACAGTTTCCATAAACTGATGACTTTGCCTTGATGACAAAAAAATGGGATCAAACCCACTGTAAACAACATGGTTTAACTGGGTCTGTTTGTGAGAAAAGTACAGCTGCTGCTGATGAAGGAGTGTAAGGAGTGTTTAATGGACCTGCAAGTATTAGATCTAAATTAATTAAATTATTAATTTACCAGATGCACTAGTGCAGGGATCAACAACTGTGGACCTGTTCTATCCCACAGTTTTAACATCTTTACTCCTGAATGAAATTATTAATGGGTCATTAAGAGGTTTGTGCAGAACAAGTCATGTGGATCAGGTGTGTTGCAGAAGGCGAAACATCTAAAATCTGCATGACAGTTGGTGATCCTGCATATTGGCCCTTCTTTCTACATCCAAGAAAAAAATGCTATGAACAACAATATTAGCATTTTAAATTTCTCTGTGGGTCTGTTACGGCCCCAAGCCTGCTCGTCTGTGGCTGTTTATGCTAATGCTGCTGTGCCGGAGCGACTCAACGATTGGCTGCCAGCTCCGCACCAAGTCTCCTCCCTCTGATGTCCGGATTGGTCGCTTGCTGTCCCGGACGCTTCCAGACTGGCAACCCGCATGGACTCCGCGCCCATAAATACCGTGGAGAAACCACCTGTCAGGGCAGCTGGGTGTACTCTTGACACACAGTTTGCCAGGGTGGCATTGCCCTTGCATTGTGGACAGCAATTCATTGTTACAGCTTTAGATATTGGATTTGTTCGTGCTGAGCTTTTCAGATTTCGATTTCAGTTTTGGGTGCAGAGACAATCTCTTTTATTTGTTTCGACAGCGTTTATCTAGCTGGGTCTTGTTTGAGTTTGTGTTACTTGAGATAAGTATTGTAATGTCCCAGAACATATCTGGTTAATTATTGGTTTGCATTATTTATTGATTTATTGTGGTTAACTTTATCACTGAGAAAAGGATATCTTTTGTTTGTTTATTGATATTGCTGGGTTTTCTTGCCTTTTCTTTTACAGGAATCTTTGTCTGTTATCTATAAAGATCCCGGTGTGTTTGGTTTATCTTTGTTTTTGTTGTTTGGTTACGGAATAAATTGATTATTCCTTTTACAACACCGGCCTCCAAGTTTCGTTTGTTACCTTTACCTGGGTCCCTAGCCAAGGGAAAACGTAACAAAATGGGGGTCTGTCCAGGATCTGATTGATAACAGCTGTGAATCGAGAGACTCTTTTCATTAATTACCTGGTTTGCATTGCACAAGGAAATGATTTGGCTGTGTTGGCAGACTTCTATGAGATTTCGAGACCGAAACACATAATCAAAAAGGACATGAGGATGGTAGTGGTGGCTGGTCTGGTGGAGAGACAGGTGCTGAGCACGGTGAGAGGTCTGGTTTCACCAGCAGTGGAGTTGGGTCCGCCTGTGGAGGCGGGACTCCCTACGGCTAAGTATGGGGCTCCGCTTGATACGGATGTCCCTGAGGGGGATTCTGTGGGAGAAAACAGGCTGACGTCTCTTGTTACTCTTTCGCGGTTTGATCTGCTCCTCTTTGAGAGTGGCTCAGGTGCCTCCCGAGTAGACGCTCGGGTAAAGGTAAAATTAGCCCGGCTGCACCTGGAAGCCCAGGAAAAGGCTCAGCAACAACAGCTGCAGCTCGATATCAAGAAAATGGAAACCGAGGCTGATAAGGCTGTGCGTTTCCGAAGACAGTGAATTATCTTAACCCTGATCAGAAGATGGATCTGATCCCGTTAGTGTCCAAACATCGTCGTTTGTTTAATGATGTTCCTACGACACACGACATAACCCATGACATTGATGTGGAAAGTAGTAAATCCATTAAACAGCATTCGTATCGGTGTAATCCGCGTAAGAGAGCTGATGAGGCAAGAAATGGACTATTTATTGCAAAACGGGTTTGCCAAACCTAGTAATAGCCTGTGGAGCTCACCATGCTTAGTGGAAACAAAACGGCTCTCCACGATTTTTAACGAATTATCGAAAAGTTAACTCTGTGACTGTGACCGATGCGTATCCGTTACCCTGGGTAAAAGACTGTGTGACATCATAGGTTCCTCACAATTTGTTGCCAAATTAGACCCATTAAAAGGCTATTGGAAGGTACCGCTAACTAAACGTGCATCGCTGATTTCTGCATTTGTGACTCCAGACAGGTTCTTGCAATACACCGTTATGGCATTTGGAATGTACAACGCTACTGCCACCTTCCAACGTCTAGTGAACATGTTACTTTCTGACTTGCCTTACTGTACGGCATATCTCGATGATGTAGTGGTGTAAACGAACACCTGGCAAGAACACTTAACTGCTTTGGAAACTGTATTTTCATGTTTAGGTGATGCATCTCTCACGCTTAACCTTGCTAAAAGTGAATTTGGTCAGGCAACGGTAACATATCTATGCAGGCAGGTAGGACAAGGGAAAGTGCGCCCTCTAGACGCGAAGATAATTGCCTTAGACCAGTATCCCGTTCCTGAGAACTGAAAAGCTTTGAGAAGATTTTTAGGAATGGCTGGGTACTATCGAAACGTTTGTAGGTATTATACAATGGTTGTAAACCCTTCAACCACCTTAATAAGTCAGAAGCATGAGTTTCGGTGGACCCAGGAATGCCAGCATGTGTTTGAGAGCGCTAAGGCTCACCTTAAAAACAGGCCCGTACTAGCTGCTCCTGACATGAGTAAGCCCTTTAAGCTGGAAATAGATGTTAGTGCTGTGGGGGCAGGCGCCGTGCTCTTGCAGTCTAGTGATGATGGGACTGAGCACCCTGTCAGTTATTATTCCAGGAAGTTTGCCGGGTAGCAGCTGCATTACTCGACCATCGAAAAGGAGATGCTGTCGTTGTTGCTCGCACTCCAGCATTTCGACGTGTATGTGGGGTCCTCCCCGGTGCCGATCCAGGTTTTCACGGACCACAATCCGTTAACATTCCTTGCCAAATGTACAATCACAATCAAAGGTTGATGCAATGGGCACTGACAGTGCAGGAATACAACCTGGAGAGCAAACACAAAAAAAGGGGGGGGAAATCTCTTGGCAGATGCCCTGTCACATGTGTAATGAAATGTTTCTTTGATTCTGGTGAATAATGTGTATATGTGTTGAAGTTGGAGCGTGGAGGAACACCACCAGCCAACATTTTAAGGGGGGGGGTTACGGCCTCAGGCCTGCTCGCCTGTGGCTGTTTATGCTAATGCTGCTGTGCATAAACGTAACAGGGTCCAGATGGATTTTGGTTCACATTAAAAACTCTTTGATTAGTTATGTTAAGAACATATTTTCTAATCTGAATAAATTTCCATGTTCATTAAGAGGTTTTCAGAATTCAGTTAAGCAAAGAAAATGTCCAGAGGACAGGGACAGAGCATTTGTTAGTTTAAGCTAAAGATCAGGGCTGTTACTAAATGCTAGTAGATGAGTACGAATTATAAGTTTGTTGGTTATTATAATGTAGTCTTCTAAGCAGACCAGACAGCAGGTGTCACATGGAAGATTACTCATAATTACAGTGACTTGCAACTTGACTTGGACTTGAGGTCCAAGACTTGAGACTTGACTTGGATTTGCAAAAAATAACTTGTAAACATCTCTGATGTTTAGTGAGATGCATCTTTAGGTCTGCTGTAACACAGAAAGGTATGGGAGGTCATTCTGGCCAGCAGCCATCATCCTCTGGAACATGGACCTAAATGCTAATTTTGACTGACAGTGAAGAAGAAGAAGAAACCCTACTAAACATTAGAATTGCACCATCTATTGGTATCAGTGATTGGAATAAATCTGAACACATTTTAGTTCCATTGAGGACAAAAATGTATCATAAACTACTAATTTACTAGTATAAATCTGCTCTAACAGGCTTAAATGTTAATATCTACCTCTAAGCAAAAAATAAATAAATAAATAAAAACAAGCTAAAGAACATATTCCCTAACCTGCTGAACTATTTCAGTAATGCAGCATACTAAGTATGAAAGGTTTGTGAGGTGAGGATGCAGAGGAAATCTCAGCTCGTTAGCAGGAAAAAATGAGGCTCTGAGGCTCAGGATCAATCTCAAAGCTAAACCCTGGTATTGATAAGCTGTGTGTGTTAAGGGACTGTTACTAACAACATGACACCCGTCCTCTCTTAAAGGAGTCAAAGACCTTGCAAGAAACACGAACAATAACATGATGCTTTTTTACCTAAACAGAGCTGAAGGGCAAAACACACACTCATATGCTTACACACAGACATACAGCACACTGGGCTATGATCATGAGGTTGGCTATATTATTTTGTATCAATATATTCACACTTCTTCTCGTTTGGAGTCTACAGCCATATCGGAAATCCATCTCATAGTGAAAGCGAGAGGCTGCAGCTAAATACCCCCACTCAGACTGACAGTCTACATTCAGATTTCATTTCAGTGGATTTCAGACCAGCAGCTGAAATAGTCAACTTGCCATAGAGAAGCAAGTGAAGTTCAATTAATGTGAAAGTTTGTGTGTACATAGCAAAATGTATGCATGTGAAAATGGTGTGAATCATGTATTTTAACCATACATACACTGACTATACGTGGCACTGCATAATGATTACACAGGTGTTTGTATCAGAAGTCAATGTAAATATGTACAATGTTCTATTCATTTTACACAAACACTCCTCAAATTCTTTTCATTAAGTGGTCATGTTGCTACATGTTTGGTGTTATGAACACAGGGAATGATAAGTTAATGGAAAAATGGTGCGTAAATGAAAAGAAGAGAAGAAACTTTTTGCTTTATCACAGGAGAAGGATTTCTTTTCAGTCAGGGTAGATGAGGAAGCCAGAGAAGGTGCTGTATTTGTTGGTATTTCCCCCATGAACTTTTCCTCCGTCCAGTTGTACGCAAACTTCATCTCCTACATCCAGGTGCAGGATTACACTGTTGGAGGCATAGTCGTAGTTCTGATCTGCATCTTGAGCGATTGCACTGGCTCTTACCTGGAATACAGACAAGAAAGATGATAATAGACTCCTGAAAGGGAAAACACTTTGAAGTTAAAAAGAAAGCAGAGTTTTGCTCACTCCAGTTGATCCTTGTTGTTTGTTTGGTTTTTTTGTTGGTTTTTTTTAACACTTTAATCTTTATTATAGACAACAATAGAAAAATGCAACAAGGTTTTCAAATTGACTTAAGAAGCATCTGCAGGAAAAAGTTAGTGTCACATACATACATACAAACATACATACATACATACATACATACATACATACATACATACATACATACATACATACATACATACA
>JBAMHW010000003.1:26724557-26736363 GCA_037177495.1 Rhadinocentrus ornatus
ATACATACATACATACATACATACATACATACATACATACATACATACATACATACATACATACATACATACGTACAGTAGCAATTATTTTTGACCCAGCTCAGTTTTTATAGAAACATAAAAGAACAACTTGGATTATACGGAAGCTGAGTGCTGCCATTCCTGAAATTATTTATTTTTAGTGCTTTTATCTTGACATCACAATAATCATTCTTTTCTCTCAAATTATCAAAATAAATAAATTTAAATTAAAATAAATTATCAATCATGTGATAAGTTACATTTTTTTACAAATCTCAAGATATAGACATACTGGAACTGGTTACTAGATTTCATGTCTAAAGAGCACAATTTGTTTAAGTTGGAACGTAACTTGACAAGTAGTTGTCTCAGTTATGACATGATTTTCACCAGATATGATGTCTGCCTAACAACCCAAGGATACTGCATGTTTAGATTAATAGATAGATAACTTGATTCATTCCCAAGGGGAAATGAAGTTGTCCTAGCAGTCTGGTATAGTAAACATTAAACAGAAATCCCATTTATTCAATGTGATTGTTATTAACCAAGAAAAAGAAAATTAGGCTATATTAAGGAACATTTAAAACTAGGAACTGAGAACATAAAATTTAATAGAGATGTTTTCAGAGGTAATATTTAAGTTAAAAGTTGTGTAATTTTCTTGAAAAAGTGTTTACTTCTCTTTTAAATTAGAGGAGATGAGCCTATCTCCTCTTATCTTTGACATGTGTCCACTTGTGTTTCCTCTAAATCAGAGTGATCGATAGATCGTTCTTTGTTTTTAAAAAATACAAAATTTTAAATCACATTTTTAAATCTTAGCATCATATCCACATCCAGTTGGTTCACTTTATTTGGAAGCAACCAGCGTAGTTTTATTTCCTGTTTCAAACTGTGATCTTGGTGTAATGTCATCAGTACTGATGCCTTCCTGCCCACTGGATAGATAAATGAGATGTGCAGTGATCTTTGGCTCCAAACCTCCATCTGAGAGTACAACCTTTCTTAGTCATTATCAATTTTTCCAGAGGATTGTTGCTCCCACACCTGATCCACCAGTTGCAGAGGATTTCAAAGTCTGATGGGGATTGCAAGGGATGATGGTATCAGGGAAAACATCAGTTCATTTGTCAAGCAGCTGCAGAAAGCACAATAAACTTTCACACATACACATTTGACCACATGTACAGACATGTAACTGATTATCTACAATGATTTTCCATTATTACAATTTCCTATGGACAGTTTATTGCATCTCTCTCTGTCCTATGTTCATATTCATGTTCATGTTCTTTATTTGAGTTCTATAAATGGTATATGTAAAATCTAATCTAACTTTCTCAACACTAAAATGTTTTATTTAAAAAGTGAAATGTAAAAGATCTCCAGTAAAGTCTTCTTTTAAAAATTATCTCTGCCTAACACCTGAAAGTGTATATTGCAAGATCAAGAACTGGATTTTGGCACCACAACAGCTGGTAGCATTAATAACAAGATAACCAGGGCTAAATTTGAGCTGGATCCAGCCGGAACGCATTCCGGCATCTCCGACGTCGAATCCGGAACCTATTTTATTGGATCCGTCACCCGCTGTCACTATAAAAAAAATGTTTGTTTCGTGTTTAGAATAGTTTTCTGTTTTGTTACTGTATATTCCCCGTTAAGGTTACACAAAAAAATCTTGTTAGCATAATTTAGAGGTATTCTAAGGTAAATTTTAGGCTACAGAAACGGAGGGAGGGAGAGGATCAGGTTACACTGGCATCAGTGATTATGAGATTGCAGTTAGCTTTCACTCAGATGGAAAAAGAATATAAGAATACTATTGCTATTGCTGTTCATAAAAGAAATGTTACGGTTTCGGCCTAGTTTTTATTTTGTTTTTATTTGTTTTATCTTTTTACATTTACATTTAGCACCCAGTAAATGCTATTGTGGTGGTAATTTTTTTTATTTATTCATTTATTTTTTTTATCAGGCCAGCGTTCGGAAATTAAAATAAATATTGCCCTGTTATGCACACAGTGATGTTTGGATTTACTTAAAGGGGTTAGAACCTTGGCCGTGTTTGTGTGTGTATTTGTGTTCCGTTATTTCGAGCCCCCCTTTTGAGTCGCCAGCACCACTCCCCCTCGGCGTTCCGGGACCTCCCGCTTTACAAATTAAGTACTGAAGATAACTGTTTGCAAGAATCGGGTCCTAAAACAACACAATAGAGTGGACGGTTTGCTTCAACATAGTAAATATATGTGTTTTTAACCAAAACATGGTATGATGATCACTTAATGTTGTTCACATCAGAAAAAAAGTGACTAAATAACAATGATCTTTGAAATGGTCAAATATACAGTTGCTTTTTCACAAGACACGATAAAGAGAATCATCACTTAAAAGGATAACTCCTGTCAGTCTATTAAATCTGAAGCAAATATTCCCTGATCTCTACTAACCTCTGCAAAACACAATAATTACTAAATGTCCCACTTTATGTTAACTAGCTCATCACAGCCAAATCACCAGTACAAAACGTTGAGTTTACATTTCTTCAAACCATTAATAGATCTAAGCATTCTGTTTCTTCACTGAAGCATTCCAATATTACTTCCACTTGTCATAAATTGATAAATTGTCAGAAACATAGATGGTTTTGAAAGGCCAGGGCGCGAAATATCACGGGCATGCTGTGCAAGTTTATGCACATGTGATGATGCAGGTTAGCTCGGGTTTGAAGAACCTGGGTTTAAGTTCTGGGCTGGCAACAGAAGTGAACCACTGTAGGCCTCTGAGCAAGGCCTTTAACCCCCAATTGTCCCCTAGGTGCTGGAAAAATGGCAGCCCACTGATCCTATTGTAATTAGTGATGGGTAAAAAGCACTGGACTGTGTGTTTTGTAAGATATTTACTGACAAATGAAGCTATTCATCTAATTTTTTACTCTTTTTTCTTAAGCAACTAAGACAATTCTAGCGACTGTTTTCCTTTCAGCTGCAGTTAGTCTAGGAGATGTTTACCTCTGTGCTGCATCCAGACTGTAAAATGAAATGCGCACTCACAAAACTGTCACTGGCTGATCCATCTTGGCTTACAGTCAGATAATATTGTACATTTATGGAGACTCAGACTGCTGTAGACCGTATTAAAATTAGGACTGGGCACGTTGATGCATCATTATAGCTTTAACGTTTTAATTAATTAACACACATTTATTTAATCTTTATTTTATTTGCTGGAATATTACTGTTAAAGCAGAGTTTTTACAAAAAGGTGTTTTTAAAACAAAAGTTCACAAATATTTGCTGCTATAGAGGTACTTTTAATATAAAAGTAAAACATATAACATTTTTTAAATCATCAAATTTAAAAAAAATTTCCATCACTAATTCGAAAGCAAACAAGACTTAAAATAAACCAAAAAACATTTTTAATGTATAATCTAAGAATTTTATAAGATTAAATTCAAATTTAATATGTCACAAATTTGGGTTGTGCAAGGCAAGGCAAATTTATTTGTATAGCGCATTTCATGTACAAGACAATTCAAAGTGCTTTACAAGAAACATTAAAAGCATTACAGCAGGAAGAAGCAATAAACAGATGCATTAAAAGCAAACTTTAAAAAATTAATAAATAAATTAAAAGAGTAAGAAAAAAACATATCTAAAATAAAATAGTTAAAATGCACGAAATAAAGTTCCATTGTGGGGAATTTAACCGTTGTTTTGATAAAAGGCAGCAAATAAAGTTTTTAACCCTGATTTAAAACTGATAAGAGTTTCAGCAGACCCGCAGTTTTCAAGGAGTTTGTTCCACTACTTCACAAAATGTACTAACAATAATTCTGTCACAGAATGCACACCAGTATTAAAATCTAACTCACTTTGATTCATTCACTGGTATAAAGACCACAGGACCCTCAGCCTTGTACAGTTTTGAGAAGTAATATGATAAAATTAAGCAGTCTTCAAAGTTTTATCTTCAGTTGGACAGTTTCATGTTTTCTAGAAAAGAATGTTGGCCACATGATGTGTAGCCTGTAATAGTATAAGCAACCATTTAGCAGTCTGATGATCATGTTATATGTTTAGATAGCAGTTTATCTTCATAGCTTAACAATTATTATGTGGTGCCTCCATGTTCTCAGATAATAATGACCCCATAAATGTTACTAAATAAATTCAGTAAAGGTTTCAGTATAACATGAAAACAGTCACTCCACAACTCTACAGTAGAACAAGTAAACATCATGTCTACTATCTGCTTTTAAAGCACATCCAAGCATATCACATATGTTGAACCCATTTCAATGTAATGAAGCAGCATCTTTCTTCATTATTTTGTTAAATATTCCTGTGTTTTCATCCACTCTAAGTAAAATCAGTTGTTTTTGCCTTCAGTAAGCAAATCTGCTTATAATAAATTGCTGTTTCACAGGGCAAGTAACAAACTATTCAAGCAGACAAACAGTGAAGAATAAAGTGCACATTTGCATACATATTAATGAATGCAAATATAATACCCTAACTCCATCCTTGTCTCCTCCTCTGGGTCTGAGTCTGACTAAGGATATGGTTAATCATCTCCACCAGTCATCAGGCGTCCGTGATCCCTTGTTATCACAAAGACAAATCAGATGAGTGTAAACTGTCTCTCTTCATCCTCCATCTTTTGCCCATTTCATCAGTTTAATCAAATATAATTCTATGTAAAAACATTTATTTTAGCTCTAGGTATCCATTTATATTCCTTCCCTGTAGACAGAAGTTAATCAATACATTGCATTTCTTTTAATTCAACTCACATCTCTCCATTAATTGTTGTCTCTTCCTCCACACCTCTTACCCTCTCCATCATCCCTCTCCCACTCACCACCCTTTCCCTATCTCTTCATTCTGAAGCCATCTATCCATCTTTTTGTGTCCGCACACTGGAATAAGATGCAGGTCACGCACAGATTTTCTCTCCCCTGCCATGGCAGTGTTGGCGGGAGCAGGGACTAAGTGTGTCCCTGTCTGGTCTAAATCGGATTGATTAACGACGTGCTGCTGTGGCAAGTCTCCTGAGAGCCCCAACCCGACCCCAAAACTATCCCCCCTTACCATCTTTCCCAACCCCCTTACTACATCCCTCCCCCCTCCCTTACCTTCACAATGCATTAGGGCAGGCCATACATGGCTGCAGTCTACAGTAATTGGTAGTCTGACAGCCATGGCAGATCCCCACCTAATAGGTCCAACTCCTCCATAACTCCATACAATCACAATAAATGGGGGCACAGGATAGGCAACTGTGGTCAAATGGGCCCATGAAATACTAGCAGTAGGTCAGGATTAGATGCTACACACACACAAACATACACATCATCCTTTTCTCTCTATACATCTCGATTAAAGCAGATACTGTTCTCTTTATTTTTATGAAGCTCAACTGAACATCAGAGGGAAAAAAGTGGAAAATGTGAGACATTTTGTTGCTTTAAAGTGTGGGGGTGCTTTGCTCTAAAGGGACTGAACAGCTCCCCCGAAGAGACCTAATAGGCTTTAGAAAAAATATACATCAGTAAGAAAATTCTGACAACTTGTACATCCAACATCTGTCTACATGGTTGAACAGCAGAATTCCCATGATAGTATCGGCTGAGTTTGAGGCTGTCAGGCTGCTGTAACTAGCTTTGACTAAAACAATCACCAAAGAGCATTATACTCATAAATCAAGTAAATAATGTTGATGATGTAATAATAATAATAATAAAAAAAAGCTAATCAAAGCCTGGGAGACATAGAGAGTCCATGGGAGGTCATACCAGAAACCGGTGCTGATTATCAAATGTGCAGCAACAGATCTGATCGATTGTAGGTGAACCTTAGAGCTTATAGGACTTTGAGGATGACCTGCTTATGTCTTAGCGCTTCATATGACAGACATGGCAAATGTTGCTCTACTCACCATCAGAGGTTAGTAGAGCCCAGGCCTCATAGAGCCATATGAACAACTTACAACATTTATAGCAGTAGTGGTGGAAATATTTTGACTCATCAATGTGTAACATTTCAGTTATTACCAGCTAACTTTAACATAGATTTATAGAACAAGAAATCATCCTAAATGATCTTTTTATTTAAGTTCTACCAAACTGAAGTTTCTACATTTAAGGCTCACAACAAAACTTGCAGCATTGATGCTCACACTACCTTATTGAAATGGCCTTTAAAACATGAACATCAGCTAATTATATTTGCCATCCAAAAGGACACAATAATATTTATGGCTTATGGTTGACTTCATTGTAAGGCACGTAGGTTTGCTTAGCCTCTGTTCAGACAGTGGAGATGCTGACATTTAATGTGTTATGTTTATGATTAATTCATGGCTTTACTTTTCTTTTATACATACAGTAACCCAGTAAACAAATTCTCTTCTTCGGACATTTTAAGCACACATTTAGATGGGTGTGACATTTAAGACATTATCACAGTCTTCATCATTTGACACAACAGGATATTTACGATATCTCAGTATGACTACGATGACATGAATAATGTCGTAAAACGTAGAGAAATATCTGCTAAAACGTCAAGTAAATACACAGAGTAAATAAATATGTTCATGTTTGACATTAAATGACTTCCAGAAATATAGGAAAACATCATATTGGAATGTTGTGAAATAACACACTGGCCACTTTTTGCATAACATAGTAATTTGATTTTATACTACATTATACTTACACATGATTATTATACATATGATTATCAGAAAGCTGTAGATACACAACTCAGGCAGCCATGTTAGCATGGTAAGCATGTTGCATTAGTGTGCATGTCCATAGTGTCCAAATCCAGGGTTAATTATTGTGAGACGACAATGTTTCCATAGGCTGTAGTTTGGACTGGAATAGTCACATGATATTTTGGACGCCAAAGCATCTGAACTGTAAAATATGTAAGCTGTAAGCCTGTATGTTTTTGTAACGATTTAATCATGTATTTTTGCTATATGCAAACCTAATTATGTACATTAGTTTTAAGCCTGAATATGTACTTTAAATCCTTAACCAAACCACGTGTGAATGAGAACACAGAAGAAAATAAAGGAATCTTGATTGGGATGGAAGTAGAAAAGTTCAATGAACCATTTTTCCCTCATGGCTTTCAAAACAGCAATCTTTTGCATATAGGCCTGTATCATGCCATCCCTCCCCTGCCTAATGAACTAAATAAACACTAATGTGATAATACAGGTGGATGTAAAAAAAAAATCTGGAAGGGAAAATGGCAATTCAGCGAATGCAAAATGTTTGGCTGTGCGATTGGTTGTTTTTATTTTATTTTTATGTTTTTTTTATACACCAATTGGCACGCATTCTAATGTTTTTGTAGTAGTTACTATTCCACAAAAAGATATTGTGATTCTAATGTGATCGTGTAGAACATGTACAGAGACTTGGAGATCTGGATCTGTGTGGGGAATTATACATGTTTGAACTTTCATTGCAAAAGATTTAAACGTGTGGACCAGCTTAACTGTTTCATATTGTGGCATGAAATAAGGCTGAGTTACAGGTACTTTTTCATTTCTAATAATTTCAATTTGCAATATAGCACTCACTGTGTCGTTTCAGATTTTACATAAACTAAAACCTATATATTGCTAAATACACACACACAAGCAAAAAGAAAGAAAGCCCAAAATGCCCAGTAGCAAAATCGTCTTTAAAGTTAAAAAAAAAAAAGGATCTTTAGTGTTTCACAAATTTTTGATGCCTTTCTTTAAAGGCAAAATAAGTAGTATTGACACCTAGTGTTTTAAATTAGAACTGCTGTCGAAAGAGAAGAACACGGAGAGCGTTCTTCCATGTTCTTTTAGCTCTTCCTTCACACTAGAATTTTTTGTTTTCTCTTACTGGACAGCCCAATAATCAAAAATCCTTTTACAGGATGAAACTGAGTGAAATCTGTGTGATAGTGCCCCATGTAGTGGATACTATCATTGACCCGCCCCCCGGTTAGCTGAGCCTGTCCTCTAAGATCACTGAGCAGGTGCCAGCGATAGCCAGATCCTCTCCCAGAGAGGGGCGTGGACAGGTACCACTCACGAACTTTTAAAGGTTCAGTGACAGAAACAGCCTGTTCTCATTAGAGCTCACAAGAACCACATTTGGAATGGCTAAAATTAAGGACCAAGGCTGGATTTGGGTAATACACTTTAAAAAAACGTAGTTGTTGGACCTCTGATACCCATATGAAATTGTTGAATAAATGTATAATATGGGACCTTGAAATCACTAATATTCAGAGGAAAAAAAAGTTCTATTTAAGATTTTCTATGGCTTATAGTACAAATACTTGCAACACATTTTCATGTGAGATATGATCAATCAAAAAAAGAAAAAGAAAACTCATCATCTGTCTTGTTGTATGGCTCAGCTGATCCTCACCAGACAGCTAATCTGTAAATCCTTACATTTAAAAGGGCTTGTTACTTACAACCGAGTCCTACATTGCTTTGTCTATTTATCCCATAACTGAGTAACAAACAAAGATTTCTTAGGCCAGGGACATTGTGATCACACTGTTGAGACACTGAAAGCCGCACAGATGAGTCTGCAGGTTCTGCTGTCAGTAACAATCAGAGTGAAACCTTGTTTTCTTAAAGTGGGCAGGAAGCACTGGGGCTTTGGGAGTGAAAACAAGCGGGAAAGGCAAATCAGGATTATTGTCAACAGTGGCGGAGATTGATAGCGACAAGGGAGAGAATTTCTGTCTGTTGGGCTGCTCTGACTTGATCTGCTGCTGTTGGGAAGAGGGGAAGCCCAAGAGACAGTAAAGAATATTACACTGCCTACACTTTTCATTAGGTGGCCAGCATTAAATGGGGATAGAAAGCCCCAGAGAGGTGGTAGGAAGCAGGAGAGAGAAAAAATTGACAGCAAAGAAATAATTCACTCACAGTGAATGCTTGGTAAATTCTTAATAAAATCACCTTTTTATTTGAGCTTAGCGTGACATATTCTATACTTTATCTGTATTCTAAATAAATTTATCCCATTTTTATGCATGCTCCTAAAATGTTTGAGCTTTGTCTTTTTTTGGAAAACTGACTGGATGAGAAAATAAGGCAAGGAGGAAAAGAGCTAGACAATGATATGCATAACAGGTGAGAGAAAAACAAAAATTCGGAATTAGGCCACAGAAACGAGGAAGCACATGCATGTTGTCTGGCAACTGAAGCACAACATTCAAACAAAAGAAGCCAAAGTTGAGAGAGGTCTTAAGTGATGGAGAGGGAGCTTATTGGATAACAAACTGATCAAGCATGCTTGTTTCAGAGAGGGAGAGGAGGGGTAAATGAGATTGGGGAGGTTGGCTATCCATGTAGTGTGTTATTTTTTCAGTTTTGTTTTGTTTGGCAGTGGTGCCTTGATCCTCTGGTAATAAAACTGACAGGATTCATTCACTGTGATGTACAGACCTCTCAGAGCGGAGCGAGCGATTGAGACAGGGTCTCTTAAACTTACCTGAGGGACCTTTAAGGGTGAACTGGAAGTGAGAAGAAGGGCAATTGAAATGGCCTTTTTTCTTTCGTAGAGACTGCCGTGTCTCTTTCTCTATCCATGTGTACGAGCTTGAGGTCTCCTGCTTATATTATGCAGGTCGGCATGTAACCCTTTTCCTGCACTGTGGACTCACACACTAATTGGCATACTAAATGCTAATATTTTGCCATGACACTCAAGACCCAAGGTGTCAAGATG
Organism: Rhadinocentrus ornatus; assembly: GCA_037177495.1. Lineage (NCBI taxonomy): Eukaryota > Metazoa > Chordata > Actinopteri > Atheriniformes > Melanotaeniidae > Rhadinocentrus > Rhadinocentrus ornatus. Next base: position 26,734,333 of record JBAMHW010000003.1, read on the forward strand.
TTGATTAGAAAGTCTCTAATTGGCTCTAGACTAAAACCTTTGAGGGCAGAGAAGATGGCTTAATTGGATATAAATGGGTTCTCTGGCTGGTCTACCTGCAGAGCATCAGATATACAGCCAAGTCCAAGTTCTTAAGTTAAATTATCCAACTCTAAAACAATACATTTTTTGTCATGAATGTGTAGTTAAAAGTTTATACTTGCATACCTGTACACATTGTGCACAGACACACGCAGCGCATGAACACAAAGAGCCGCGAGGTGTGTGTAAAACTTATTCATTGTGTGAAATATGCATAACAGGTCATAAGTTAATACCCTCATACTTTATCTTTTGTCTAAAAATGGTTAATAGCCCTGAGATTTTTCACAATCGCTCATGTTCTATCTGAAAATACGACTACCACTGTGACACATTGCTGTTTATGAAACAGATAAAACACTGTTTCCTTGATGAGGAGGAATAATGATAAAAATAGGGAGGCAAAAGGAAGGCACAACAAAGACATGGCAACAACCAGCAGAGTCATTTTAGTCTTCAGAATATAATGGCCTCAGCCATTATAACAGAAACATATAGTGAAATAATGGCTGTGCACACGGATATAAATGTGTGTGGTTTGCGTAAAAAGACCAGAAAAACAAGGAAATCTGCAGGGTATGTGAGAGGGTTCCTTTTTCCTTCTGCTTGCTCTCAAAATATTCTGTCTGAAAGAACTGACTTTTATCCTTATATCACATAATGCCCACCATTATATTCCTACACCATTGTGACAAGGAAACAATACAACACAGATAAAACAATGAATTATTCTACAAAGTTAAATAAGGACACAACACCTGGAAAAAAAAAGCAGAAAAATGTGCCAAAATAAAAAAAACTCAATTTAGTCTAATTTAGTGCCACACAAGGCTCACATTGACACCTTGTCTGATTTATACTCTAATTAACAGCTTTCACCTCACACTGCAGCAACAGCAGCATCACTCCTGCTTACTGTAAATGAGCTGCTCCAGCTTATAATTGAGCCCAAGCTTGTCATCACCAAAATCTTTAAGTGGTATATTTAATTATCTAATCATCTCAAAGAGCTCATTAATTATCTTATGATGTTTTGGGGTAAAATTTCAGCTGAATGTAGATTATAAAAACAAAGATGTATGGAATGTTTAATGTAATCACAATGTAAATCAGCATTACATTCTGATCTATGCTGTTTAAATTGTACATTTGCAGCCTTACACTCCATGTTCTCCACTTTTTGAGAACTTTCATATTTTTTCATAATATACCTTCAGTCCAAAGATCAAATGTTTACTTTTAATAAATTTTTGTCCCAACCTTTATATCTTAAATTGTCAAGACTAAGCCACATGATAGATCATTTTAAAGGATTTTGTACAGTAGAGAACCAGATTGTACCCTAGTCTTATCACAAGTACAGACTGACCAACTGACAAACTATAAATATTCATACTCTCGCTCCATGCTCATCACTGTAAAGGGCAAAGTACATATTGGTGGTGAATTATATATCCATTGAAAAGGTCATCCATCTTAACACCAATCTTTTGATGACTTATGAGACACGAAGAAGGAAAAAGATTCCTTTACTGAGGCTTTAGATTAATGCAAACATATTTTAGATTTATACATCAGCTGAGCCCTTCATGGGCAAGTGTTGGAAATGGTGAGACGAGATCCTGACATATCTATTTTTTTATATATGTCTGACTATATTACTTTATCCTTATTTCTTATCTTTTCACTTCATTGGAGAACCTTTGTTCATTCTCCTGTGAATATCCATCTATCATCAGCTCTCATGTCTGTCTTGTCTGTCTCTGTAGTGATCTCTCCCCAGGATGTTTCTTGTTCTCAGCTCCCTTTGACAAGACATTGATTAACACTATGCATATCAGTCTGACAATGGTTGCGGGCACAAATGTGCACACACATCTGACCAAGACTAATCATGCTACAGACGCACACATCAACAACCACGCCCACACACAAACACACAGACAGAGA
>JBAMHW010000003.1:26745361-26767342 GCA_037177495.1 Rhadinocentrus ornatus
TGGAGCCTATCCCAGCAGTGTTTCAGGTGAAGGCAGGGTACACCCTGGACAGGTCACCAGTCCATCGCAGGGCCCAGAGAAAAATAATGTTTCCAATTTTGCTTTGGTTTTTTTTTTTTTTTTTTTATATGATTTTCCCTGCATCACTTGTAAAAAGTCCTCATCAGTCCCTAAACCCATCTCAGTCAGGTCTGTCACTTTCTTTCTGTCAATGAACACACAGGTTATCAGGTTTGCATTTGTTGTGATAATTTCCAGCAAATTATTGTACTTGTCATGATTTGCAGCATATTTGTTCTCAAACATATATTATCTCCTTTTTGTTTTATTTGCTTGTATTTTGTGTATTTGTGTGTGTAGAGCATTAAGCTCTCTTGGCTATGGGATATGCTGAGACACTTTATAGAAAAAAAAACATAAAACAAAAAGAAGCAACTACAGGCAGATTGAAGCGTCTTTCTCTAGGATGGAGACATACAAACTATTGTCTTAAAGTCAGAAAAAGCATAAATATAAGGACAATAGTTTAGAGAATTTATCACAAAACATCTGTGACCACAAAATCCAGAGCAGGGGAAGAAGATAAATTACAAGAAAGTAACAGAAAGATTAATTCACTATTTTGTATGGTTGATCTTGAGATAACTTTATCTTTTTCGTATTACAGTTTTTCAGCATGACGGCTTAAAGCCAGGGTCTTCCCCTGTGGTTATGACAACCAGTACTATACAATGGAATGACTCATTCTTGATAAACTAGTCTTCCAGAGAACTGCACAGAGAGATAGATAAGACTGGACAGAGGTAATTTACCAACAGGACTGTACATCTGTCTGTTTAGAACAATCAGTGAAACCAATCAGGACATGAGCAGGGAGTCAGCATGTGATCAGAGAGGTTACCATGGTATTAGCCCAGTCATTCAATGTCCAGGTGCAATCAACACAGCAAGACACAAATACAAGCCAAGTAAGTGGCTTTGGAAAAGGTATTAACCTGACCTGCAATCTCAGAGGTATGACAGTGCATGAGAAGGATAGAGTGTAAACCATAGAAGGAATGTAACTGGAGGCAGTGGAGATAATGAAAATGTTACGGTCATAGCATCACACATAGATGTTGAGCATGTTGTGAGCCAGTCCACTCTAGATATATATTTACTCTTTTTTTCCTCTTCTTCTTTTTTCAAATGCAGCATACAATATGTTAACATTTAGGGGGAAAGGACCTCAGGCGACTGCACAAAATTAATGTTTGTTTTCCAGGAAAAAGTTAGAAATTAACTGACACTGAATATTCTTTATGGTAAGGACTGACTGAAGCAAAACATAGTGACTTCAAATTTATTTATTTATTTTTTGTTTTCATTTGATTTTTTGTCAAATTAAACAATGACATATATAATCTGTTAGATCCAAACAGAAAAGCATGAAGGAGCATTTCCTGATATCTAATATTGGATTTATTTATATAATAAAGCTATTGTTGCTGATAAATTATGACATGTTAACCAGCACAAATGCACTCAGGAGATGTGACTAAAAAATTAACTTGTGGCAAAAGTGCATGCAGGTGATTTACTTTATCAACAAATGATGGCACAGAAGCCATCAAAAGTTTGGATACGTCAGTTTTAGGGGTTGTTAGCATGATAAAGAGGATGTTTGGGCGTTCTTTTCGAAAGTGGAAGATCCAGGTTAATTTTTACAAGCCTTTCATTTCAATCAACCTTCCTCTGACTGAGGCATTATGTTAAGGTTTGGTTAGATTAAACCAGAACAGAGGAAACCGTTTTGGTCAGATGTGTAAATAGCACTTAAGTGTTATTAAGTAAAACAATACCAAAATAAACCCAAATGTTCCTATTTTGTAGACCTCAGCTTGAAAATTGCATATCCATAATAAGAGTCTAACTGCAATGAAAATGTCTATTTAAGTAAGTTTGTAGTCATAGTGAAGGAAACACTTAGATATTTGTTAAGATGTGTATATCATTATATTCAAACAGGGTTCTTTCTGTGTAGAGTTTACATGTTTTTCTTGTGTATTTGTGGGTTCACTCTGGGTACTCTGGCTTCCTCCCACCATTCAAAGACATGCATGTTGGCCTAGGAGTGAGCATGAGTAGTTGTTTGTCTCTCTGTGTGGGCCCTGATAGACTGGCAACCTGTCCAGCGTGTACCCTGTCTCGTGCCCACTAATTGCCTGGATAGGCTCCAGCTTCCCTGTGACCCTGGATTGGGCTAAATGGTATGGTATGTATGGATGGATGCTGAGCAACAGATTAAAAAACTGTCTTAAGACTCATAGTATTTCTACATTAACCAGCAAACAAATCAAATATTGCAGATTTTTTTTATTTGCTTGTTCTAGAGAGTAACTTGTTCCCTAAAATGTGGCCAAGAATGTTCATTTCCCTCATGCTCAGCCTCAGCTGAATGTGACTGAGGTTCAGAGGAGTCATCTGCATTAAGGTGGGACTGTGTCCGTTGTTGTTGTTTTTTTTTATCTTGACTACTAGTGCCTGGCATCTGAATGAGCAACAGACTTGCTGTCTTTGCATAGAATAGGGAGGTGTGACTTTTATTTCCAGTAGCAGAGGCCATTTTAATTATACTGAAGTAAAACATCCCTTCCATCACTTTTTGGTGTTAATGGTACTACTGTGTTGAGGCAGGCAGAGCCAAGTAGTAAAAATATAAAACTCTTGGTTTTGTATAATTTTTTTTACAGTCTTGTATAAAAAACAAATAATCAACCAAACCAATGGATGCACTTATTCTTATATCATTGGAAAAAAAAAATTCTTTTTATGCTTTATCCAACCATGAGACCATTTAAAGAGTCTTCATTGCTTCATCACATCCCCAAAGCTGAAGTTTTGTGGTAAGAGTTCAAAATCAGCTGAATTGTAAAGAGAATTGTGGTGTTTTAGAAAAGAATGAGTGTTCAATATGGTCAATGCAGCAGTAAAATTCCCTCATAAGTATTGGGAAAAATGTGTGTATGTCCATGAACCCCATTCCACTGGGACATCTACCTCTGTGTGCAGATCTGATTATGGTCCTTGATTGCGAGTGACAGTGTGCAGATTGAGTTGCACAGCCTCTCTAATTCTCTCTATTAATGAGTTGAGCTCCACACTGCTGCCCTGGACCCCATCTATTAATCACAATTTGTCATCTGTCTTGCGCTTTCCACATTTTCCCTCCCTTCCTCCTTCTCCATCGCTCCTCCTGCCCTTCTTCCTGTCTAAACAACACTATCCTTCCTCTACCGATTCCCATCATCTTGTTTAATCTTTTCTTCCCCTTCTACCTTCTCTGCTATTTTCTGCTACATTTTGAGGATATTTCCCTCTACTTTTACTTAGCATGTGTTTTCTATTCTCTCCATCTTTAGCTATTATACTTCCCTTTTCCCTCCTGTGCTTGGGTCCTTCCATGGTATGGTCAAGCATACAGAGTGGGTTTTCCCCCTGAAATCCCCATCTTAATTCTGCTAGCACTCCAAGGTTAGGTAAGTCCTCTTACACTGGTAAATAATGATATATTACTTCAATTCATAACCATATTGTTGCTCTGTAATTGCATTTTGTCACAGACAAATGCTACTTTGACAAATCTGAACTACTTAATTAAATATATACATTCTTTTTCTTTTTCTAAGACATATTGTGTGTGAATGTATAAAGTTAAAGTCTGAAGTGTTGATGATGTTAGATTTGAAAGCGCAACTGCTGCATTATTGTACATTTCACTGTAACTGGACAATCCTGGACAGAAAGGAGAGAAAAAGAGAACAATGAGAGTAAAATTCAACACTTCTGCATCAAATGTTGCAGCAGAGTCCCTACTGAGCAACTGTGTCAGAAATTCTCCACCCCACACTGAACATTAATTAAAGCTCTAGTCTGTCCCGAAGCCTGCTGTTCCCATCAGGAAATCTGTGTTCTGAATCTCTCCAACATGGCAAACCCCAAGCAAAACCACACCAGCTGAAAGACACGCACACAAATACACACAAATGTGCACATCTGGAAAAATACGGCAAATGTACTGAAAGTTAAAATGCGTTTATTTTAGACAAACAAATATAATGCTGATTAAGAACTTAATATAATTTGACTTTTCTAGTAAAAAAATCACAAATCAAGGTGTTCAAACATTGTTTTTTTTTTTATCAGTTAAACTCTGGAATTGATCATGTGATTTAAAGATAAATGTATGGAGGAGATAAATGAAACCATAAGGGTCTTGATTGATAAAGCCTTTATTAATTCCGTGGGCTCACGACCTGCAGGAGGTGCCATAGGAGTTGGGTGCAATATGAGCTGGGCGGCTGCCAGAGACAGGGACCCTGGCGGTATGATCCTCGGTCCCGGTGAGAGGCGCAGAGCTGGTGTGGGCATGCTCATTGCCCCCCAGCTTGACGCCTGTACGTTGGGGTTTGCTCTGGTGGACAAAAGGGTAGCCTTCCTCGGCCTTCAGGTGGGGGGACGGGCCCTGACTGTTGTTTGTGCTTATGCACCAAGCGGGTACCTACCCTTTTTGGTGTCCTTGGAGGGGGTGTTGCAGAGCACTCCTTCCGGGGACTCCTTCGTTCTGCTGGGGGACTTCAATGCCCACGTGGGACAGCGAGACCTGGAGGGGTGTGATTGGGAGGAAGGGCCCCCCTGATCTAAATCCGAGTGGTGTTTTGTTGTTGGACTTCTGTGCCGATGGATTGTCCATAAAGAACACCTTGTTCAGTGTCCACATGTGCACTAGGCACCAGGACACTCTAGGCTGCAGTTCGATGATCAACTTTGTAATCGTATTGTCTGACTTGCGGCTGTGTGTCTTGGACAGAGCTGTCAACTGATCACCACCTGGTGGTGAGTTGGCTCAGATGGTGGGGGAGGATGCTGATGAGTATCGGCGGGCTTGGCAGAACACAGCTTCGGCAGTCAATGAGGCAAAAACTCGGGCTTAGGAGGAGTTTGGACATGTCATGGAGAATGACTTCCCGATGGCTTCGAGGAGATTCTGGTCCACCATCCGGCAGCTCAGGAGCTGAAAGCAGTGCTCCATCAACACTGTGTACAGTGGGGATGGGGGCCTGCTGACCTTGACTCGGGACGTTGTGAGACAGTGGATGGAATACTTCAAAGACCTTCTCAATCCCACCAACACATCTTCCGATGAAGAAGCAGAGTCTGGGGACCCTGGTGCTGGCTCTCCCATCTCAGGGGCTGAGGTGGTTAAAAAGCTCCTCAGTGGCAGGGCCCCGGGGGTGGATGACGTCCACCCAGAGTTCCTTAAGGCTCTGGATGCTGTAGGGCTGTCTTGGCCGACACGCCTCTGCAGCATTGCGTGGACATCGGGGACAGTACCCCTGGACTGGCAGACTGGGGTGGTGGTCTCCCTCTTCTTGGGTCTCTGCTCTTTGCAGATGACATGGTTCTGTTGGCTTCATCGGGCCGTGATCTTCAGCTCTCACTGGAGTGCTTCACAGCTGAGTGTGAAGCGGCTGGGATGAAAATCAGCATCTCCAAATCCAAGACCATGGTCCTCAGCCAGAAAACAGGTGGAGTGCCTTCTCCGGGTCAGCAATGGGGTCCTGCCCCAAGTGGAGGAGTTTGCGTATCTCGGCGTCTTGTTCACGAGTGAGGGGGGATGGAGCGGGCGATCAACAGGCGGATCGGTGCTGTGTCTGCAGTGATGCGGACTCTGCATTGGTCTGTCGTAGTGAAGCCAAAAGACAAAGCTCTCAATTTTCTGGTTGATCTATGTTCATACCCTCACCTATGGTCACGAGCTATGAGAAGTAACCGAAAGAACAAGATCGCGAAAACAAGCAGTGAAAAACGAGATTTCTCCGCAGGGTGGCCGGGCTCTCCCTTAGAGATGGGGTGAGAAGCTCGGTGATCCGGGAGGGGCTCAGAGTAGAGTCGCTGTTCATCCGCATCAAGAGGAGGCAGATGAGGTGGCTTGGGCATCTGGTCAGAATGCCTCCTGGACGCCTCCCTGGTGAGGAGGCCCCGTGGAAGACCCAAGACACGCTGGACGGACTACATCTCTCAGCTGGCCTGGGAATGCCTCGCAATCCCCCCTGGATGAGCTGTTAAATGTGGCCGGGGAGAGGGACGTCTGGGTTTTCCTGCTTAGGTGGTTGCCCCCGCGACCTACCTCCAGATAAGTGGCAGACAATGGATGGATGGAGGAGATAAATGAAACCACAAGGGTCTTTATTAATACAGCCCATGTTATCTTTCTCTGAATTTGTGCTTGAATTAGTAAAATAAAATAATTACATATAAAATACCTAATATCTAATACCTAACATAAGTAATTATAACATGTTGTCGTGTGTCTATCAAAGATTGTATAAGGTCAAATAAAAATGCAAAAATTAAAAATCTCCCTTTTCTTTGAAGTTTTGTTCCAGGTTTTCAACCTCTATATTTTCTATTTGGTACAGCAAAAGACTAAATGATGGGCTGGAGGTGACAACTGAGATCAGTTTACACATGATTCAAGGCAGGTGTTTCTGTGTGGAGCTTGCATGTTCTCCCAGTGCATATTTGGGTTCTCTCGAGGTACTCCACCTTCCTTCCACAGTCAGAAAGGTTAATTGTTCACTCTAAATTCTCCCTTACTCTCTTTAGGAGTAATTGTGTGAGTGTGAGTGTGAGTGTGAGCATGAGCATGAGCGGTTGTTTGTCTCCCTGCGATAGACCTGTGATGGACTGGCAACCTGTCCAGGGTAAACCCAGCATCTCACCTCTAAAATGGTTTCAGCCTTTTCAATGTGATTTGCACAACTTAAAACAGCAATAGTATTGTAACTACCGCAAGTTACTTAGTAAAGAACATGGGAAGAATTATCAAAAAACAGATAATTATTGTTTTATATTTATTTTCAAGCAAAATGTTTGCTTTTATAATCATAAATACCAAAGAAACTTTAACAACATCAGCATTTAGAGATGGAAATCTCTGAAAATTCATATTAAAATACTGGCAACTTAAAGTAACGTGGCAGAGACGTGACAAGGAAGCAACAAGGTCAGCTTTAAGTATATTTTTCTTGTTCAAAACCCTACATGGCTGCAAGTTTTTAGTTTTGTTTGCTAGCAAGCATTTACAGGGTCACATCTGTTTATGGTACACTGATTTTCCAGGTTATTTCAGATAAGCCTGCTGCCCACCAAATCTTATAGAATCACAACCAGGTACAGTATACAGATGTAGATATCTGTACTAAGATGACCAGTGGTGATATAGTGGGATTAATCTAATATTGATTTGTGAGACCCTATGACAAGATGCAACCTTCAGTCACTTAAGATAGAGACAGTCAGTAGTTTTTTTAAGCCAGGCAAACTGCCATTAAACTTACACCAGCTTATGTAATTCATCAGCTGTGCAATCAATTCACAGCCTGAACCCACTCTGATGGCTTCTTGTACCTCTTATTTCTTTGAGCTGGAATTACGCCTTGAATCACTCTGTATTATTTCTCAGTTTTCATTTTCAAAATACGAAGTTACAAATACTTATATATCATGGGCTGTGAATGTAGAAAAAAAATATAATTTCACTTTGCAATAGTTCAGTTTAACATAGAGCAGGATGCAAGGGTACAAAAAAGAAAAAGAAACGGAACACACAACCCGTGACGAAGGACAGAAAGACAGCCGGGTTGGAAGAGAGCGCAAGGGATCATCCAGTATGGATGACAGGGGCAACAGAGAGAGAAGAGAAAAGGAGGGAGAGATAGTGAAGCGAGACATCGATGACCTTCTTTTCGCTCTTAAACCATGCTGTTCATGCCATCGCATCACTCAGAGACAAGAACACCTTCTTTACCCTGCTGCCGCGACACGAACATGACAGGGCTTTCTGATACACTGGACAATGCTTCCTTATACACACAAACACTCTCACACATTGCCTATGAGGCTTTGTGTGATTACATCTACAGAAAAACATAAGATTTTGACTTGTCTCATTAGGACAGTATGCAGGTATGCTGCAACATAAGGCATGGAGAATATTTAAAAACCTGTTATACTTAATGCTTATTATTTTTTACAGTGTATGTATGGAGCACTGAGAAAAAATTAAAGACTTTATTTTAGAATTATTATCTAAATACTTGTGTCTTTTTCTATTACCACAGGGTATTGTTTATCCACAAAAATGAGTAAGGATTTGGGCAGTTCAAGGAAACTGTTAAAAGCTTATGTGATGAATCAAAAGATTTGTAATATCTATAGTGGGTTTTCCACCTACATTTTCAGGAATTTTTGTAATTTATTACCCAGAATATTTGAATGTTGCATGTTTTTATTTATTTATTTATTGTTTTTGTTTTGTTTTGTTTTTTGTCTGTTTTTGTCTGTTTTTGTCTGAAAAAAGATCCAGAGTACAGGATATTGTTGCAGATACTTTCAGGTGTTCTCACCTGACTTGCATACATACATACATCTTCTGCATTGGAAGATAATTTATTACATCCCTGCAACTGACTGTAAGAATTCCCTTAACATTGATCTCTCTTGCTTCTGTTTCAGCTTAACAATGTGAGTAATTTAGAAGTTTTCAGTATGATTCAGTATGAAGTTCTCTTCAAGATGCAAGTTTCCTTTTTCCACTTCTTTTACCCCAGCAAATAAGAGCAAAAGTGTACAGGATATTTAAAAAGTTGTTAATCACAATACATATAAATGTTAATAATTTTTTTCTAAGAGACAAAACAATTGACATGTGGAATGCAATAATTCTGTTCCTAATCAAAACGTTGGGTACACACTTGATTAAAACTCCCTCATTATGTATTCTGGGTTTACCTCCAGATAATGTCACAATGTCAGAAATCATGGTGTCATTTCGTCATTTAGCTTTAATATTAGGTTGCAGGTTAACTTTGTGTCACTGGAAAGGCAAGAAGAAAGAAAGTGAAAGACAAGACAAACAATAAGACAAGCATTAACATTGAACCGACTTTTACTGGCCAGTAAATGCTTAGATAAGAGACAGGTTAGATAAAGATAAATGCCAAATTAGCTATAGTTCAAAATCACCAAAAGTTCAGTACTGCCACTTTAAAATCTCCATTACATTTAAAAAGTTTTGTATAAATGGATTTGAACTAATTTGTAGGCGTGTGGGAGGAAGGGCTGAAATATTTTAAAACTTTATTCATTACACACACACACACACACACACACATCCAACATACATGCAAATGACCTTTGGAACCAAATTCACACATAAAAATAATATGTTAACTTATCCAGAAAAACTTCTTACCTTTTAAATACTTTTTCTTTTCTTCAGTTTTCATAACATGAGGAACGGTGAAGTGGCCATGGCAACAGTAAGGACGACAGGTCCTTACATTTTTAGCACAGTATCACTCTATCTTACACATAGAAAATGTATGAAAAATAATTTATTCCAGAAATGTTTGATTTTGTCTCATCAAATTGGACATAACTTCAAGTAGACAAACACTTATTTTCAGGGAGGAATCAACTACATATTGGTGCGATTAACTGGTCATCCATCTTCCTTCATTTGGCAAAAATGTGCAGTCAAAATGTGTGAAACCATCTGTCTTACACTCTGACTGTCTCATACGGATCTATCCATCTGTGTCCTTAATCTAAAGCCCCCTACCTGCTTTAGCTGCTGGGTAAACAAGTGTTCTGGACACAATTACAGTAACAACCTCCCCTCCCCCTGCACAGTTACTCTTTTTCTCCCACGCAATCTCACCCGTTCTCCCTATTTCAAAGCTTTACCTCTAGCTCTTGCACTCTTACTCTTGATCTCTCCACAAGCCACAAGTGCAATGGCCTCATTTGTTTTTATCCTGTGGTTAAAAACATTTTATTTAGCCTGTTCGTGGTTGTGTTGGGAAACTCTTTGTTCTTCTTCATCAGATGGGCCACAGTTGTGCACAAGATCATCACCGTTAAAGCTTCAGCTACAGCACTTTGTGAGATAATTATGAACCATTTGGTTGATACTGTTCCATTTTACCATTTGTTTTCTTATGGATTTTTTGTCCGCATACTTTTACTTTCATTCGCTCCCTCGTGTAGGCATTAAAACCAATTGATAGGAAACTTGTTTGGAATATGTGTTTCTGTGTTACATTTATCATATAGAGGGGTCAATTTTTAAGGTCTGTTTGAAGAGTTACATTCTCTACAAAGCATAAAATTTTGTGCTGTTTTACTTTGAATTTAAAGTTCAATTACTACATGAACTTTGTTCAAAGTTCAGTTCACAGTTCTAAAATTAAACTAGTTCATATTTTTTTTCCCCCAATATGTTGCTGCGAGTTTTTACCCTCAGAATACTGGTATTTTTCTATTGTTGCCACCCATTCAGTCCATGCACGTAGATAGCTGCAGCTTTCACTCCTACAGTATAAAAACACGAGGAAAATCTTGCTTGAATCGTCTTTTTTTAAATGAGGAATTATTAAACTATCTGAGGTAGGAACCAGGCTGAGGTAGGAAACAAAGGATGTACCTCAAAGTGCAAAACATTTAAACATTATTTATCTTCTCATTAAGTCACTTTTCAATTTTTCGTGAATAAATTTTTTTCTGACTTGTCCAAAGAAAAGTTCTAAAACTTGGTTCTTAAAAATACAATATTCAGCCCAATCGAATAAGTAAAAAACAAAACAAAAAAAAAAGACATGCAAGTCCACATGTCTTGCATTTGTCAAGTTTATGAAAGCTGAGGGTTCCTCTTTCCTTAAAGGCTGCAGGTCTCCGACAGTATACTGCTAAAGATTTTCCAGCTGCGGCTGGAGATAAGTAGCTTCTGCTACTGTATGCCGTTGTTTAGTTTTGGGTGGTAGAGAATCTGCTTTAGCACGCCATTGCCAAGTCTTTAGATTGTTTTTAGTGACATTTAGTTCAAATACAGCATCTTGGAAGGAAAGATTTCTCCCTCCTGGATCAACAATGACCTTTTAAAAACATTATTTCAGGTGATCACACAAAGATACTGTAGTGGTTATTGAGGCAGAGGTGGTGCTGCTGCCTTCATTGGATTTTGCCTCCATGTTTCACAATTTGATGACGCATGCGCGTTGCGGATCTGTGGTGGCTAGTGTTGCCAGATTTGGTGTTTTTTTTAACCAATATATTAAGGCCTGTTTAGAATGTGTTTTAGCCGGGATTTTGTCTGGAAGGCTCCTTGGAAATCTGGCACTGTCTTGAACAAAGTTCAGCTGTGAGAGAACGCTGTTTACAAACGCCATAATGTGCGCACTCACAATAACGCTCATTAGGCAGAAATACAGTACGTTCAGTTCACGTTAACCCAAAATATGAACGAGTTCATGAACAATTGTTCAATGAGCTCGTTCAAGTACAACACTGGGTAACAGTAACTGAGTTACTTAATTTAAATAGTATTACATTAGAGAATTAGTTACTGACAAAACTAACAGCGCAGCAGTAACGTGTCACTACCCAACACTGCTCCTTTCTGAGACTTTAGGAATTGAGACAGAGATGGTGTCCCGAGACAAAGATGGTGATTTCTGAGTCACAAGCAGTGAAATGAAGGGAAAGGAGATGGGTCGCAGAAAATACTGATTCAGGATCAGGGTCTTATCTGTTGTGCCCCACTTCTCTGCTAATCTCTGAGTGTTTTTTTCTTTTCTTTTTTTCAAAACCAACATCCACTTAGTAGCCAGCTTGTTTACCTGCCCTCTAGTAGTCATTAACCTTACAGTGGTACAGAGGCGGCATTATTTCTTCAGTTTCATTTTCACTGCTGCTGTCTCAGCTTCACAAACACTGTCAGTAAATACCTAGAGGGCATAGGTTGACTGCTTGTTAAACCACAATACATTTTTTTTTTTTTTTTTTTTAAGCTCATACTTAGGAAAAAAGCCACTTTTGTTGTAAGGTTTTGGATAATTTAAAGATGAAAAAAAAAGGCAACAAACTTTGTTAAAGGTAACGCCTCCCATGACAAAGAAAGGCTGTCGAGGGATGGGGAGGCATTTTTGTAGTAGTTAACTTGACACGCTCAAAGTGAACATGACTCAGGACCAGAAGCTGGTGAGAATTTACTGGACAAGCTGGGAATGCAGGGCAAAGACTGGACCCACAGGAAGTGGTGGTGTACAGAATAAATGGTATCATATTATTACTAACTTGTGAAATAATGCAGCAATCAGGAGACACAGAAAACAAGAGAATAGCAAAAGCACTTCCTCCAATGTATTCTGCTGAGAGTTGTGTCCTAAAGCTATAGTCTGGCTTGTTACTGCCACTTTACCTGATCCGTGATTCAGCCGACACTGCTGTACCTCACCATGTAAAGCCTTTTGTATAAGAACTATACTGACGCTTACCATATATAGAGTGGGATTTGCAGAAGGGGACGAGGGGAGTGATATGTGGAAAAAACAAAGACAAAACAGCCATGGATTTTAAAACTATTTTCTAAACATTTGTCAATGCTTTCACCTGGTGACTTATTGTTTGCTGCATTAACAAGACAGTAAATATCTGCTGATCAAAGGTATCTGGTTTCTGGTTATCCATATTTTTCAGAAGCAGTCTTCCAAAGTGTCTCTTTGTCACATGTATTGTCTCATCTTTTTGCCAACTGTGTGCACCTTCATTTTAGGGAATTTCCAAATAATTATATATTTAACATTTCTCTCGGCTTAAGTCAGACTGTGCTTTGCAGAAGTCCAGTACGTTAATGTATATTTTATATAAGCCTGATAGCTAAATGATTGCAGTCTGAAATTCAGCTGTCTTTGCACACTGTGTGAAATGCTGTGCTGATACTGTTCGATCTTAACAATTTGTTTCTGCTCTGTCTCCTTCTATGTTTCAAACACTAGACCAGAATGCTATGAATCATTCATCAGTGGCGATTAATGTCTGCTAGTCATTAACCCTTATCCTTTTGCACTAGTCAGGCAGGGGTCAGTAACTGATCCCTTGCCTGACCTCTCAGACCACCTGCTCACTCTGTATCTCACTACTTAGTTGAACTATTAGTTCTGAGTCTGTGAGAGTCTCACTCTCACTCTGTGAGAGTGGCTGTTTTCCTTTGATACATAAAGTTGTTAAAGTCAATTTAAAATGAATTTTTTTTGGTGTTATGAATCATCCAAAATTCCATTTTAAAATTGTAGTAATAGACTGTACTGAGTATATGTGTAAGTGTATGTGTGTGTAATTGCCGTGACGAGACAAGATGTTGAGAACTCAGTGATGCATGTCGTCAGAGCGCTTGAACGCTCCACGGATGGCCCACTGAGAGGAGGAATGAAGGAGAGACAGAAGGGGGTAGAAGGATGAGAGGAAACGTGAGAAGATACAGACATATATGAATACACAACATTTATTGTTTAAGCAACAGACAATGTCTCAGATATCAGAAAGAGCAGCTGCATGTGAGATATAGATTTTAGTTAGACATGTGCCTGTATTGGTTTGTTTCTTTTTAACTTCTGTCAGGTGTGGGAAATTAAATTAACCTAATTACACTCAGTTTAAATTTTCATTCCCTGGATGATTAAAAAGCAAACTGTTTAATTCCAGTTTGTGCATAAACGTTTGTGTGAGTGTATTGATGTAAGTCATGCGTGCATGCTGTAGAAAGCAGTAGGCCTAACCAGCTTCAGAAACATTTTTGTTTTCATTTTTCTGAAATGCCTTTGCAAATATGAATAAACCAATAAACACAAGACTGCAGTGAAACAAAAATGACTAAAGAAGCACAATAGAAGACTGCAGGTTTCAGTTTGAAGAGGGGGTACAGCTGAGGAAGGAAAACATGGGCCATAAAGCCAGTTGATTACAGAATAGTTATGAAGCAAAAACTGAAAACTGAATTTTACATGAAATCATAATTAATTTTTACATAGCATGTCATGTACCTTTACATTGTGTATACCTAGTATGTCAAATTTTTTTAGTATGCCATGCACTTAACATTAGGGCTCTCAGGGCGGAGCTATATTTCAGATTGCAAACATCCATCTGAATATTGGGAAATTACAGCACCTTTTACTTTTATACAGACGCTATTCTGGTTCTGGTTCTGGCTCGGGGTCTGAGTCCATTCTGGACTCTTAGATTCGTGGTGGTTTCCGGCAAACAAGTTCGCGTTCACACCGGTTTAACCAGAACCAAAGTGGGAGGACTTCACCCAATGGAAGTAATTGTGGAAGCAAAATGGTTGACAGTGTTGATAGTGGCAGCGTGGCTCGGCAAGGTAGAGTGGTTGTCTTGTAACCTGAGGGTTGCCGGTTCATGTCCAGGCGTCCTTGGGCAAGACATCGAACCCCTGATGGGTTGTGGTGAGCACCTTGCATGGCCGCTTCTGCCATCAGTGCGAGAATGTGATGTTGACCATTTAGTGTTGATCTTCTGTATTGTTAACCTATCCTCTTCATTTGTGGAAGGAGACAATACTTGGTCAGCTTCTTCAGTTGTAGCTGCTGCAATGGCTGATCTTTGTGCCCCTGTTACCTGGTGTGTGTAACAATAAAGCCAGCTCCACTTTTTCCCCAAGTCTTTTAATTTATTTATTTATTTTATAGTTTTGGACTTTTTCTCTTTTCTTGGGTTTTTAATTATTTGGTCTGGCATTCGGGAATGCCCAGCCTTTGCCCACTGATGACATCATGATTTGCAAATAACTATTTTTTGGTTCCAGTTAAGAACCAACTTGTCAGGTTCTGAAACAGTTATTTTTCATTCTGGATGCAGGAGTTTGCAATTATCAGTGTATCAGATTTGTGCTCTGGTAGAAGGTTCTCTAGTATCAGCTTGAGCTAATGCATGCCCCGGTGGCCTCACAGAAAAATAGGTACATGCTATATTTCCTACATTGCTGCAAAAATGGTGGAAACTAGTAAAGCCATAAAGAAGACGGTCCATGTTTTTTGGATTTGGATAAATGGTGAAAAAAACAAAGGCTGTCTATTTTTACTGAATGTAGCTGCAGTCTTAACATAAAATGATAAATGTGCTACTCAAGTAAGGCAGTGGAATCACCACATATTTATGTTCATTGTTCATTGTTATTTGTTCATTATTGTTCGACTATGGCCATTTGGTTTTGTTTAAAGAACTCACTTTGAACTAGAGACTGTATATAAAATTCCAAGCACACTACATTATCATCATAAGTAGCCTAGTACAACACCAAATATTAAGAAAATACTGAAGGATAATAGACTTGCTCTTATTTCATCTCTGGCTTTAACACTATAGATTAGGGGTGGCAGCTCATTTAAAAGATCCGGCTCTTTTGGCTTGGCTCGAGAGCCTGCTCTTATGGTTCCCAAATGGTTCTTCTATTTTAACATAATTTCGCATTTGTGAATGGTTGGTTCTGGTAAGTTTGGTCCTGTGCTTTCAGAAAATCCTTACTATTATGCCTTTTTTTCATTACAAAAAATAAACCGTTACTATTTAACATCTGAATCAAACCATCAAATAAACAGATCATTTTAATTTTGCAAACTCTGCACTAACCCTTGCAGTCTTCTGTTTAATTGAAGTACACAAATGCTACTTTTTCAGTTTTTACTCAATTCTTCACTTTCAATGACACACTTAAATTCCCTCATTAAATCAAGCTCTACCATCTCTATGTGTCATTCTTTGTACCTGGCCTGAACCACTATACTCATTGTCTTTGGAGCTTCTATCCCCCTTACCTCTATCACATAATGGTATGATCCTCGTCTATCCTTACATGTAACTGGCTTCATGGTGTACCCATAAAAGGAATTAGTTAAAAATACTTTCTCTCCCAACAGGAATTAACTTTTATGGGTTAGTACAAAAAAAAATCTTCACAACACATAATCCCTCTGTTTCACCAGCAGTGGTCAGAAACTGCAATAAAGAGCAATGGGAAACATTATTGAGTATGTTTTTGTCAGGGTATTGATATATTGAGGCATTGGGATAAAGCGTATGAAGAACACTATTTCATAAAATCTAAAAGCTGTGATTGCAGTTGAATTGAGACTTTAAGTATCAATGTGCAATAATCACGTGCATGCAAGGTGGAAAGAGCAACCATCTCAAATCCACCTGCTATTTAGCAGCAAATTTGCATCAATATGAATAAAATTAAATAACTTTTCGGGGGGCAAACAAGCAACATTGGCAATCACTCCAAAGACTCAAGTGTTTGTTTTCTACCTTTTGTGTAGCCCAAAACTGTTTTGCCTCTCCATATTCTTGCTTTAATAAAATGGTCCATTCATGTATTTTCTGGCATTATATGATAACCATCATGTACCATTTCCAAAGGTGTACTATGAAATTTGTTTGAGAACAACATCTACAACTTAATCTATGGTGTCTCACTTTGTTCTTCGTCAGGCTCTGGACAGAACTCTTCCTCTACATGTTTTTTATGACAGTAGTCTGTAAGTTTCCCTGTAGAAAAACCTGTTGCGCAAATAGAAACTAAAGACTGATGCTGTATTCATTTATCTGTCTAGTCAATATGCTACATCCTTACAGTATTTCATATCAATATCTGCATCCAACCTCAATTAGGACATGCAACACTTTAAGAGTCACAGAAGAATGTAATCAAGTTTTCACTTGCTCTATAATGAGTTTTTTACAAGTCTTTCTAACATTCAGCTCAATGTTGTATTTAAAGCACAAACAGTAGGTAGGTTAAATATTCTATAGACAGTATTTCTTTGACAGGACCTGGAACTGATGGTCTGTGTGTGTGTAGGTGTGTGTACAGTGTGTGGTGGGGGAGTGACAGGCAGTGACGTTGGGTACACAGCGTAACCTTTAGAGTGGAGCCACAGGAGCATGACGGCCAGACTCCAAGGTAACAGAGAGGGAGACGGGGAGAGGTGTTGTGGGGGTTGTTGAGAGGAGAAAGAGAAAGTCGACAGGTAAGGGAGATAGAAACTTCATCGTATCTGTGTCATCTGCCCTTCTGTCTGTTTGCTTTGCTGTACACAGCTAAAAGACTCCCAGTGGTCTTGAAAGGTTGTGATGAATAAAAAAAAAAGTTTAGAAATTTAGAAAACATGCTAATTTGAATGAGATCAAGCTTATCTGCCATGGTCTATGTAATGGTTTGCATATAATTATTTTTACGCCATCACAAAGAAACCCGTGGGAAATGGTCAATTTTATTTATTTATTTATTTATTTATTTATTTATTTATTTATTTATTTATTTATTTATTTATTTATTTATTTATTTATTTACAGTTAATTATATTTGGGTAGTTGTTTTAAACTCAAGAAGTATTCAAAAAAGTCAAGCATAGGAATATTAGGGTAGATATATAAAATGTTGCACAGGCTGCTGGACAACACTAGACAACCTCCACACACATGCTCAAACAAGGCATCTTCAGTCGTAGGCTCTGTGACAACAAGGTATGTGTGAGTGGCTGCATAACAGTGACAATAATGGCGGAATACAGTACAGAACGTTTATACGTTTATGTACTCTACTGCTGACAGGGCTAAACCATTTCCTCAGCTGCAGTTCTACCTATTTTACAAAAACATCAAATCTATATTGTAATCATATGATTAATAATATTCACACACAAACACACAAGAAATAAACATGGTTATTAAAAAAAAATGTACAAAACTGTGTTATACATCTAAAACGCAATTCCAAGCACCTAGAACTCGGAAGCATGTCACACCACCACCCCAATACACTCATCCCATAACCCCTCCCAGAACCTGCCATTGGTGTTCAGACACACATCAATACATCGATTCTATGATCAGGGCTAGAAATACATTTTTAAGCCCAGCTGCACTGGTGAATGTGACAATGAATGAAAAAATAAAGACTTGCACCAACAATAATTTATGTCCACAGCCCAAATTTGAGAAATATAAATTTTTAATTTAATCTTAGAAAATCTTAGAAAAGTCTTAGAAAAACTAAAACATACATCATTTAACAGGATTAATCACATTGTTACGCATACAATTCAATGATGGTTCTTAACTGGTTTATTGGAAACTTTTACATTTAAGTGACTCTATATTAACAAAAATGCAAAAAAATTTTGATGTGTGCACTCTTATGGCTGTGTAAACTAAACTCTTTTTTGCAAGTGAACGCAAAACTACTGCAAGGTAACACAAAACGCTTAAGAGGAATTCCCGGGCTCCTAGTGAGTGACCATTTTTCTTGTACAGTATTTGGTTTTATAAGTGCTTTCATCTCATTCTGGGATCTTTTTTTTAATGTTGCTAAGGTTTATGAATTTAAGAGCTAAACTATGTCGGTTTGATCTACCCTGTTAATGACTGTAGGTGTGGAGGTTCTTGTGTGTCATTTTCCCACCTTTAATTAATTACACAGTGGCCTAATCATTCCTCTTGTCCAGCAGCACTGATACTAATTAGTTTCTCCATACAGTCCTTTCAACACACGCAGACACATGCTAAGACATGGTATCTATTTACACTTTACACATGCTTGCATGCATGCAGTGACACGGCTGAGGGTCTTCCTACCACATTTTTCTCATTAGAATCTCTGTCCTGTCAATCGAAGCTTGGTGAATAATTTATAGATATTGGAAAGGGGATAGTTGACAGAGGGCGCAACCAAAGTCCCTGGTGTGAGTTTTTAAGCTTCCACAAGTCTAGGAAGCTTTTCTGTCAATACTGTCATCAAGCTGAGAGCGTCCACAATGACAAGTCATACAGTCACGTCATGTATACATAATGGTATACAAAATGATGACATTTATACTCACACAAGCTTATACTTTAGATTTTTCCATTTTTTGTTTCCAACTACCTCTCCAAACAGAATGACAATTTATATAATGCAGTCTTTATTTGTTATTGTTGTTGTTTATGATTTTTCTTTTTAAATATATAAAATTAAACATATATCTAGGTCATTGTTCTGCTAAATCTATTAAAATAAACATGCTATTTTGTCCTGTTCAAGATGCACTTCTAGTAAGTTATTTAATACTTTTAGTGGGGATAAGGTTTAAGAAACAATAACATTTGGGAGATATGTTAAAATTAGTTTAGAAAACCAGTGTCTGTTAATGGTCTTGCCAAAAGATTACACATACAATAAATTTAAAATATTACAGTCCATTTTTTGTATCTATTTTCTAAATCAATTTTATCCTTTTGAGTGTCACAAGAGACATGTGCCTAAAAGCCTTTCAAACCAAATCAAATCAAACTAAATTTTATTTATAAAGCACTTTTCATACATGACTAGCACAAAGTGCTTTACATAATAAGATGCACATAAAAACAACTATTTTTACAAATTTAAAATTACAAACACACACCTACTCTTTCTCTCTCTCTCAAACACACACACACACACACACGCACACAAATATAATCTAGATAGAAACTATGTCGTGGGGATCCGTCCACACCAGGAGCCACCATGACCACAGAGGCTGCCACCACAGGGACGGGCCATTTCCGGGCAGGCCGGGCCCCACACATCAGCCATTATGAGGGCTGCAGTGCAGGGCCTTCAGCCACCCAGATGAGCCATCCCCATGGCAACAATCCAGCAGACCGAGCAGGCAAAGCTCCTGGCGTGGATGATCCCCAAGAGGAAAACACTGAAGTTAAAAATGTTAAAAGTAGAAAATCAAATAAACCTAAAACAATGAGAACAAACACGAGCGAAACGTTTAAGTAAAAAAGCTCATAAAAACAATGTGGCTTGGTAAAACAAAGCCATAAACAGAATTTAGAAGGCAACAAAACCAAGGGGTTCTTTATAGATAAAAACGTACATGATTAAGTAAAACAAATAAAATAAGGATAAAATGAAGTAGACTAAACAAGACTAAATATTGATTCAGTTAAAAACTAAAAACTAAAAAGATGGGTCTTGAGCCTCTTTTTTAAAATCTGTAACCATTATCCACTAAAAGAAAGCTTCTACACCAAGTCTAATACTTTGTGTGTATCTTATCTGTTTCAGAATTTAGCAACATCAACAAAATTTTTATTTTGTTTATTTTATCTGAACAGCACAAATTCGATTTTTTAAATCAGACCCAGGTCCCAAACAGAAGTCAGAAGACAATTGTGCACCAGAGGAAGTGGGAAGTGCAAACACAGCGTGCTCTGTGTAATGTCATGGCTTCTTGGGCTCATGTTGGTTGCTTCAGGGCCATAGAGCCTTCACGCTGGAGTCTGATGGAGGTTGCATTAAATTAAAATGTAAACAACCCAGGAAAAAATCTAATATGAATTGAACATTAAGACCTGCAGAATAAACGTAGCCATTGCCTCACACCATTTGGTATGATGTTGTTTGTTTGTAGTTTCTCTAAGCAGTCTCTATAACTCTCAAAATACATTTGACTAATGCAAAAATTTTAATTTGAACAATGAAAGAAAGTGTCTAAGACACTGTAAATATGTAAATATGGCTGATGTAACGTGGAATTGTATTTATTTTTAGGTTTGGATTTTATTTAGATAGTAAAATATGCTGTTGGAATAGAAAGAACTCAGGCCAAGTGATTTTGAAGAGGGAGAGTACAGTCTGGATATGACATGATCATGCATGCTTACATCTACAGCCACTTTAACATCACCAGTTTACTAAACATGCATTTCTTTTGCCTTTGAAGAGAAAGCTCTTAGAAAAACCTAGAACAGAGAAAAAATGAAAACCCCAGCCAGCACCAGGTTCTGAATCAGTTGTATTTACATGTAAAAGCATATGCATGTTGAATCACTATATCTATATCACTTATTTAAAGGTAACCAACGGTGTAGATAAGAGGCAGTTGACTTGAATATAGTAAGACCCTGTGTCTGACTGGACTCTAACCAGTTATCAAGAGGCAGTAGAAGCAAAATAAAAGTTGAGCCTTACTTCAACATAATTATGGGGAAAAAAAATTACTTGCAGCTTGTGTAACATTACATTTATGTTCACATTTTCTTAATTTATACATCACTGACACAATAATTCCCACAATTTTTTGTACATGTGAAAATAATTACAAATTCATGTAGAGGTAAAATATGATATTATTTGTTGTCTTCAGCTGTGGTCTTGTGATTAGTTTTGGCTGTGCTTTGGTCTTAGTCGATCACGATGTAGTATTTAGTGTGTGGAGATCACTTCTAAGAATTAATAATTCATGAGATCAACCTACATGCAGGCATGCAGAGACAAATTAGCGCCATTACTTTTACAAATTAATTTCACACATGAGTTCAAACCAATTCAAATACAGTATAGATTCATGTGCACTGCTACTCCTACTATTACACATACACACACAAACACAGCCACACACACGTACTGCTTGGACCAAGGCCTGCGACTATGACAAGCCCTGCTGTCTGCCTCGGTCCTCTCCCAGGCTTTAGGGGAGGATGGAGAGGAATGCTAAAGAAACCAGGCGAAGCCAAGCATACAGTTCTACCGTAGGGGTAGAGGGAGGTGGAGGCTTGAAGCAAAGGAGGAGGGGTGGATGCTGCTTGCCACTCCACACAGCTCTGTCTGTCTTATCCCTCCTCTCCTCGCATCCTCTCAGTCTGCAGAGACCCCATGTGTGTCAGCCAAGCAGCGGAGCATCCCTTCTGTCTATTTTGCTGATTTTTGTTGTTGCTCCTGCTGTCTTTCTCCCACCTCTGTTACCCTGTTTACAACTTTATGTTTTTCTTTCTTCTTTTGATTAATTTTGTGTTTTAAAAGCAGGTTTCTTTTTATTAAGAGTGGTCCAGATTTATGGAAATGTAGGGAGATAGAAGGGGAATCAAATGCAAGGGGGTTACACTTGTAAGATGTGTCTGTCTTAAAGTTAAGACAAGCTTAAGCAATGAATGACTTTATTGTAAAGAAATGATGTTAGATGGACAGCTCTAGTGTGTGTGTGTGTGTGTGTGTGTGTGTGTGTGTGTGTGTGTGTGTGTGTGTGTGTGTGTGTGTGTGTGTGTGTG
>JBAMHW010000003.1:26772551-26793586 GCA_037177495.1 Rhadinocentrus ornatus
TATTGTTCCTTCTGTGTTTAGAAGGAAGCAGCTTCACAGCTTTAAATTCATCTTGCTGACTTTTTACCTTTTAGTTAATAAATCATTTCATCTTTCTTTGTCATAAATATTTGATTTTATATATATTAAGAAATATTTTAACTGTTGCTGTTTAAAGAGAAAAACACCTGCTAAATCTGTTTATTGATCAGTGCAGGGGTCTGCAGCCTTTACAATCCAAAGAGCCATTTTTTCCTCAGCCAGCTAAATAAAACTTGTTTAGAGCTGCAAATGTCACGAGACCTTTTCAAAAAGGCAATTTAATATATATTTTTTTAATAAAGAACCCCATTGGGATATTTGTTATTTCTTAAGAACCATGTTTTTATTTTTAGGTTTTAAAATAAAGAAAAACATAAAAAGTGTATAAGAAGAGGATAGACAGACTTTCTTTTAAGGGATGTAGATATTTGTGTAAAAATATGTAAAGTAAAAATTTTTTAAAAAGTCCATAGTTTCCAACCTAATGACAAGAAAAATAGATTTTGAAAGATATCTTAGCCACTTATTTATAGGCATTGTGGAAGGTCTAGACAGCCACTTGCAGCTCCAAAGTCACAGGTTGGAGACCCCTGATTTAGTGTTTGTCAACCAAAACTTACTGAATTTTCTTTATATAGCCGTAGGCCTTCTTTTAAAGGAAAGACACATTTTGCATATAACAATCAATTAATTGCGATTAATCGCAACATGTCATGCGATTAATCTCAATTAAAAATTTTAATAGTTGCCAGGTAATAATTCTAACTCTTGTAGGTATTGACTTTGGAGCAGCCCGTTATATTTCTCCCATACGTTACTTTTAAATGATTTTTGTAAATGTATGTATCACCGTTAGGGCTCGTGTTACACTGGGGCTTACGGGGGAGCCTTTTTTTCGCATGTGCACTGCGACTTTGCATGTAATGTGCAAAAATATCAGCTGACCAACAAACAGGAAGCAAAACACAATACACAAGGGGAATGAACTACAAAATAAAACAGGAACCCATAAGGGGGAAAATTAATCAAAAACACACAGATCATGACAGTATGTCTAACTGGCAGACATGTGGTGTTCAGCATAACCAAATGCACATAACAAAGTTAGCAATTTAAGTATTGTTATTGACTGAAATTGTGCATTTAAACAGGACTAGTTGAAAGGATGCATAAAATGTTATTTTAATAACATTTGACTGCAACTCAATAGTTTATTTACTTTACAAACAATTAACAAATGAACTCTAATGTGGTTCACTTTGTTCGTCCCATTTAATTTTAGTATAACCCTCCATCTTCTTATCCAACTATTCACTTGACTGGTCAAGACTGGGAAATGGTCTTCACCGAAAGTGCTCCAAACACGGTGAAAGTAGATGATGTTGAAGAAGGGTTCATCTCTGCCTTCTGCACATACTTCGCCTTCAACCTGGCATACCCGACACACCTGAGGAGCACACTGATGTTTCTCCAGAGGTGCATGGTGGTGACCAACCTCTGCCAATAACAGTCAACAGGAAATTAAATCTTCTTTATTGACACCATTATGCCACATACCTAGCTCCAAGGGAAATTTTACTTCAATGAAATTAATTCAGCACAAAGGACTGATTACTGCCAATCAAGGCAACTTTAAATATTACATGCAAACTTGGTGATTGCTAGTCTACATTTAATAACTATATGTCATTTAGGCGATATGTGTACCAAAACCACAAAAAGAAGTTTTAAGTTCCGATAATAACTGTGATAAAATGAAAGAGATAGGATGGTCTATAAGGACTCTGAACGTTTGACAGAAGACACAAAAAAAGTTAGTGAAAATAAGTCAAGAAGCTCAGTAGCACATACAGCCAGCTGCTATTCATTTGTACCTATTTACCCATCTAGTGTTGAAATATTATTGGTTTCATGCAGGCATCCGTTTTTTAAGGTAGTAACTCAAAACTGGTGAAACTTTGTGAACATTGAAACAATTCAGAGCTACAGACATCATTTTCAACAGTGCTGGGAGTTTTCTGAATAGACTATGCTGGGTGAACATGAGAAGGTGCCTGAAAAAAGTGCAGTCACACCATTGTAATCCTTATAGAGAGCCCCAACAGTCAGAGCCTGTAATGTGGATTTCAGTATCAAAACTATCCTACGTGTGTCTGAAGTAACAGTTAATAGTGTTAAATTGCACAATCTCATATATTTGTGATAGATCCAACTTTACTTGAAGGTCAAGTGTATCTTAGACATAGACATCTTGTGAAGTCTTTGTGGTAAAATGCTGGTTTCTATATTGTATGACCACCACTTTACAGTCAGAGTTGATGAAATATGGACTTCCCCGGCACTTCCAGGCAAATGACAGTTAGTATGATATTTCATATGTTACAGTTTGACAGTGTGTTAAAAAATGCAATGAAATATAAAATGTTGAAAAAGATTCAATGAATGTATCCTTTTAAAAGGGTACATTTTTGTACTGCTGAGTTATGGTACAAGCTTGCCACCAGTACAATTTCCAGAGGTAAAATATTGGTCTTAATAAGGTACAAACTAAAAGTTAGTTACCTCTGTTAGGGGTACAACAGCAGTACCCTTGAGAATACCACCCCAGTAACAAATCATTCTACCCCTAAAGGTATAAATTGGTACTTTTTTTCCGAGAGTGTAGCATGAGCACCAAAGGACCAAAGAGCCCTGACAGCTTCTCCTTTACATTTCCTGGCTTCTCTTTCCACTTTGCTCTTCATTGACACTTTCCCTCTTTATTGTGAATACAGCCTGATCTTTCCATTTCCCCTCTTAGTCTTTCAATGTACCATCTGACTGTTAATAACCTCTGTCAGTGCTAGAAGTCTTTTCTCTGACTGTGCTTTTTTTCCCCCTCCTTACCTTTTAAAGGTGAATACGTTCAGCATCCTGCTTTTGTCGATGTAGCTGTCTGTTTTTGACACTTTCTCTTGGTGTTTTATAAACTCTCTCTCCCTTCTTGTCTTTTCTTTTCTCACCACTGCAGAGATGGTGACCAAAATATACAGTCTTATTTTAAAAAAGCACACTTGTATGCTTCCCTCCAGCCATTTAGTTTTTCTCTCGTTTCATGTCTCCTTTCAATTCTCCTTCTTCCTTTTTACATGTTTGTATCCTGTGGGCAAGAGCTGGGACGTGAGGTGCATTCTCTTCCTGAATTAATTTATTTGTCTTCTCTGACCATCTTCTTTCTCCTTTTCCCTTTGTAAATAAGACTGATAGCCAGATATATTACACATATTTAAGTTTTTTTCCCTGGCAGTCTGTCATTATGTGTCTATACTAAACTGCATAGTGAGTGAGTCACCTTCTGACCAGTCTGTCCCTTCAGGGTGAGACAAAGGAGAGCCCAGAAGACCACAAAGGACCTTGTCTATTTCCATCCCCTTCTCACCTAGTCCTTCACTGGTGACACAGGCGTCCCCATTGGTACCACATCTGACCTCTTCAGTCAGCACTTATCAACTGGATTGACAGCTGACAATCAAATGTCTGAGCTGTGGTGTGACAGGATGAAGCATTGATGGACAGTCACTCTGCTTGTGTGTTTACATTCTTCAACAATGAACTTCTTAAATACCAGAGTTCTCCAAAAACTAAACAAACAGAGTCTATTGATCCATGTGGTGACACATTACTTGGACTTGCAGGAGTTCAGCATCCTATTAAATTTGAAAGACTGAATTTTTTTTGTATTTTTATTAAAGCCAGTGAGATGGGATGAAGTTTAGTGTCTTTGTTCACCTAAAATATGTCAATGTTTTTTGTTATTGCTTAAAGCAAAAAGTTTCACAAGGAAATGTTTTTAGTCTGTGGCAGATTTTGCAGGTCATATGTCTTTGTTTGTGTGGGAGAAACAGACACATCCGTTGCTTTTCTGCATTATTATGAACTGGCACCAAACCACTAATGATATAACATTGCGATCAAACGCTTTGGTTCATGGCAGCCAGGTCTCTAGTCATAATATACAATGATGTCCACAAAATAATGGCTATGTGAGAACGGTAATAGATTGCAAGGCAGAGAATCAGCTATATATATCTGTGGTGTGTTAGACATCATAGCAGCAACTGAATATTTCTATTGTACCTACAGCAGATGGATTTGCTTTAAACACCGTTTTATTTGCAGGGAAACAAGATACTTAAAACCTAAAATATCACAAACTGATTAATGGGAGAGTTTAGGAGGAAAAAAACAAAGTTCTTTTATACATGTTTTTGTTTGTTTCTTTCGCTAATCTTTGATTTTTTTTTGTAGAATGTAAGATAATTGGAGCAATAATTAAAATAGTTTCATGCAGGAAATTCAGTAGTAAAACAAGTTGTGCATCAAAAATCCAAATTTAACCACAAACTACTTTTTGTTGTGTTGTTTTAAGTGAAACGCATGTTTAAACTTCAACAAACTGTTCTATTTGAAAAGCTTGTCACAATACCAGTTGTATAAAATCTTTATCTTAAAGGTAACTAGAAACTTAAATTGTCCAAGTCAATTATTTCTCTGTTACATAACTTTTCGCACATCCTTTAAAACTACATTTTGTAATTGATTGATTGTATATAAAAGGTAAGAAGGTGAGACTTGATGACTTCAGCTACTTATATGTCTTGATTAGTTTAAAATTAAAGCCACAAGATTAGATTTAAGTAGAAATTTATCTTTTTGATTCACTGGATTGTCATCTTTCTTCTCAACAATAGCGCAGAGATCCACTATAATAACGTTGCAACTGCATCAGAAATATGGTTACCAGTAATGCTGGCATCCTGCCAGCTCTGAATAATACAAATTAAATTGTTTGTCTTTAAAAAAATTTAACCAACAATTTAGCTGGCTTAGCAATGCATCATTATATGTAATAAAAATCTTATTAGCTCAAGCCGGCACAATTAAGATTGTGATTTATATGGATGCAAATTAACATATCAATAAGCCTTATAGGAAATGTCTCATTAATTAGTCATCTCTTAATTGGCCCTGAATGCCATTAGCGCACCATGTTTGTTAACCACGCGTTCATTAATAACATTATGAGGCAACCCGGATCTGCATGGCCAAGATGTAATTTTGTCTCTCTCTTTAGCTGTTGCATGACACTCTGTGTGTGTGTGTGCACACGTGTGTAGGATGTATGGTTTGTATTAAATCTGTCTGAGTATGATTTGACATCCATGCCCATACTGATACACAGGCTGGTTTTGCTTTGACCAATGGTGCCTGGCATTGGGGGGGGGGGTAAAGATGGGGTTTGAACCTCCCACTGGTGCAGATGAAGACGAATGAGCTAACAAGACATGACGGAATTGCTTTTGCAAAGAGGGGGGCTGAATACTGTGTAGTGATGTTGCATTGAGGGTGGTTGAAGGGGTAGATTTATTGTTGCAGCAGCAGATAGCCAATGTTTTACCTCCCCTCCCTACTTATTCAGAGAGACCCTATGATCTTTAATTACAGCCCCTGGCCTCTTCCATTCTCTCATCCATGTCCTTATTAGAAGACTCATACCGCACATCATACATCTATGTGGGCAGAGGACAACACTATATAGGAGACTGAGCCCTATCTACTGCACAAAATGTCACAGCCATGTTGATTTTGCGTTCCATTACCACTTTATGGTCAGAAAAACATAGAAGAGATAGAGCTGCACAAAGTAATGAAACAAGGGAGCTGAAGGTCAAAGAAAAAGAAAAAAAAATCCACAATGTATCCAATCTAGAAAGAAGGGGCAATGGACTTAAGATACATGCATAATGGGAATGAGGGACTGGGGATGACAAATGTATAAAGAAGAATCAACAGAGAGAGAAGGAGGGGTAAAGACATGTTAAATGGTGTGGAAGGCCTAAGAGTAAGGTGGAGCCCAGCGAATTCTTAAAACCCTCTGGACAAAAAGAGGAGGAAAGGAAAATAATAAGAAAATGCAGACAAGGGGGGAAAGTTTGATGAAGCTGTAGCAGTGATTTTCCTGTCTCACTCTTCGTCCTAGTCAGTTTCAAGTAAGTCTGTACTTTTAGAAAAAATAATAATGTATGTGTATATCACAAGACGTACCTGCACCAAGCTAACAAAAGCTGTACAGATGACCACTTTGTGTGGCTAAAATATAAGTGAGAGGATGGGAGAGGCAAGAACATGACCATCTCAACCCATACAAATTATGACACTGCTGTTTGTCTCTGACATATCATCCTTTTAAAACATTAATTTAGCTGATTAAACAGCAATAAAATAAAATCCACGGACACTTTCAGTGCATGATTTATTAGGCCAGAACCTTGCATGTGCTTCTCAATGCAATGATAAAACAAGAAGATGGGAAGATCAGATACTGCTGCCACCTCTTGGCTGATGAAAGTCATATTTTGAAAGAAAGCAGGAAAGTATTAAATTTATGCTTAAATAAACATAAGGGCATAACTTTGGATCAGTCTGTAATACCTTCAAAACCAATGTATCTTTAATCATAAATAAATCATAAATTCAGTTAAATGAATTCATTCTTTATTAAATTACATTTAATTTTATTTCATAAGACTAAAAATGTCAAATTCCTTGTGTTTTAACAATCACATCATCAGAGAAAACATGAATAAATTTTAACAAGAATAACAGAGTAAAAATACTACAACAAACAATTATTTCAATAATTAAAATTTTAGAAAAGCCTTAAAAACAATCTATTACCTTATGCTACAATGTCAGTTAGGCAGATTATTTTAGCTTTAACACATCATTTTGAACTTTAACACTCACAAGACAACATAAGCTTTCTTTTGTATGGCACGGAAATATTAGCAGTAAGACAGAGGAGTTCATTAGTCAGTATTGCATTTCAGAGATGCAACCGTCTCCCAGAGTTTAAAGACAGACAACTAATGTGCAAAATATACAAAGAGAAATAGGTATTTGAAAAATATTTAAGGCATGATGATAAATTTATCCCTTCCAAAAGTCAGGGAAAGATATTGAGATCCCAAAAAAGAACAGTCTCATCACCTCCCATCGTCCCAAATGTGCGTTGTTTTATTAAACACACAACAATCTGCTTAAAGAATAATTTAGATAACTGGAGATGGGTCAGACAGAAAGGGCACGTTTCACAGCATTAGCTGATGTGGAAGTGTTTTGTGTTGAACTGGTGTTGTATTGATCCATTCGGTTTATTACAGGCGGTGCAAGTGTTAACAGTGTCTGGGAAGACAGGAGCAGGGATTACCTGGACATGGTGCTATTGATTGGTAGTGTTGCCTCAGGAGAGAGTTGCATGTCACTCAACCCACCAAGGGTGTGCCATTCTTAAAAAAAATGGCGTACTGAGAACCAGAACACAAAGGCCACCTGAGGTGTGCGAGTACGACAAGGTGCCTTTTGCACACAGTGCTTTATCTACTTTAGAGGTCATTTTGTTGATGGGAAGGTGGAATCTGCAAGGACGTGGTGAGCAGTCGTGGCACGAGCTCAAAACAGCAGGAAAGCATTTGAGTTAAATCCTCTTTAATCATCATGATGTGTGTGTGTGTGTGTGTGTGTGTGTGTGTGTGTGTGTGTGTGTGTGAGTGTGTGTGTGTCTGTAGCCTACATCCATCTCTGTAAAAGAAATTAGACTAACCTGGAAAGTTTAAAGATAGTTTTTCAAAAATAGATATCTTGTTAATGTGTTGGTGTGTCTGCGTGTGTGTGTGGTTGTTTATATTTTTGCATTGACAGGCTGCCTGTGCTTCACAAATGTAATCTCAGTCTCTCTGGTATGAGATTCACACCAGTGTCACATTGCTGGAAAGCTTGCTGCCTGCTTGCTGCAAAGAGGGTCAGTAGTTTAAAAACACTGACTCTGTTTTAACTGCTACTAATGCTACACTGTCATATTACACCCTGAGACGACAGCAAGAGTAAATGAACTTCTCATGTAAAGTTAGCAAAAATAAATTGAATCACCAGTCTGTGAAAAATAATTGACTTTTTATAGTAAATTTTTTTAAATGAATCAAACTTTTGCTATTTTTAAGACTTGTTTTTAGATAGGTTCTGTTTGTTCCTTCCAAAGCCCAGCCAGTTTTACTTAGGCTGTCAGTGTACAGGGTTTTCTTAAAGCCACTCATACTTATGTTTTTCCCTTCATGATACGTGTTATTGTGGTGTTGAAATGCAAGCAGTGGGTTGTCTGATAACTCTGTTATAAAGGCTGTTTGTGGGGGAATCTGTACTGATTGTGTAGTCTCCTGTAAGGTTTCCTCATCTCATCAAAGGAATTCTAGATCTCAGTCTGGGTGAATGAGGGCTTGTTGGCTACTTGCCTGACCAAGACCCTTCGTCCACGATTTGATTGGGCAGCCAGATAAATAAAGTCCATCCATCCATTGTCTATACCTGCTTATTTAGTTGAGAGGCAAAGTACACCCTAGACAGATCATAGTCTAGATCATAACAGTTTGTTGGTGCTTTGTTAGGCACAGATATTAACTGTTTTTTTCCCCATTTCTGTACCTTGACAACAGCATCAACACTATGACCATCAAACTTTGTTTAATCAGGTCTCCAATTTAAGTCCAATTTTGGAAGCATTTCAAGGACCACTGAGAGAAGTCACAGAGGCACATCAATAGCATCACAACAAGGAAACATTTAAATTATTTAACCCTTTAATGCATAGTATCCACTACAGGGGACACAAATTTAAAGGCTGTTTCTAGTATATGCATGGGTGTGGATGATACATTTGTAAATGCACCACTTCATTGGTGAGTCATCAAATACACATATTATAAACTGTAATATATGTACATAAATTGTAACTACCAAGTTTGCCTCAGTGACAAACAGGAGAAGAAAAAAAATGATACAGCTATGCTTTAATATCATATTAACATTATATAAATAAGAACATATTATTTTATAAATATTTTAAGAATAGATTAAATAAATTAACTAAACAAAAAGTTTAATAATATTTTTTTAATTAAAGGCATCATTTTCCATCTCTGTGGAAGTAAAATAAAAACATGGCGCTGTTTTTTTAATGATTCGTTCATTTGTGGATAAAATTAGTATTAAATTCAACAACCAATATGTGGTGAATATAATGGTATTTTAGGGTACATAGTTCCACATTACTTTATTTTGTGTTTTGTTCCTTTTAACGCCATCTGCCTTTCATCTTTGCCTGACTCTTTCCATATGCTGGCAGGCTGTATTAGCTTACCCAGCATGCTTTAACGATAGGGGTCATCACTCCACAATGAAGAAGTGAAGTCAAAGTTATTAATACAGATTAGATCCACAATAGTTCTCCATGAAGAGAAATGTGTGAGGATGTGGTACCTGGTTGTCCCTTCAGCCTTGAGGCTTTTTTTGTTGCACTATTTGTTGGTCTGTTGCTCTGGCTCAAAAAGAAAGGTCAAGGTATGCAACTGCTTTTTTATGTGTTGCCTTGTATGTTTGTGGCAGACCTATTATGTCTCTGTTACAGCTGTGTAAAAGATAAATGTTAATAGAAGGTCAATGCATTGATTTGTCTTATATGTATTTTTCCCTCCTAAATTTCTGAAAATTAATTTTTTGGGAAAATATTTATCAAGTCGGACATATCCTCTTGCCATGTTCAGTTGGGATGACTGTGCAATTTCACAGCAATGGTGGTGAAAAAAGGGGAGGGGTTACTGGAGTTTTATAGATAGCCGCTTGTGTTTCTATTTACAGTAAGCCTCGGTGAACTGGCTGCAGCATATAAAACTCCCACTGTTGGCACTTGTTTTCTTCTTTTTTTAATTATAATTTAACATATGCGATCAAACATCATATCAAACTGTGATATTTGACTTTGTGTGTTAAATGTTGAGTTAAAATTGTTTAATTGTTCATACTGTATAATATGCAGGGATGCTTTTATTTAAAATTCCTTATTATAAAGAAAGCATCTATGCTTTGCTGGTACAGCTTGATAGAAAAATATTATTTAGTCAGAGAATGCATACACACACACACACACATACACAAATGTATAAATACAGCTGTAGAAGTGGGCTGAATCTAATTTCTCTCAAAAATCAGCAGGCCAGAAGATAAAAGTGGAAAATGACATAATATGTCTGGTAGAAGAGTAGCTAGTCAGAAACAAGCTGTTTTGTCTTGGGGTTTTCATTTAACTATTGAAAACAGCACAAATTGTGTGTGAATTATAGGCTTTTTGCCTCTATTTAGAAAATCCAGAAGTTTTACTGGTGCAAATACATTTAAATTGGACATATCACACAGGGGAGAAGTTTTTTTTCCTGATAAGACAAAGCAAAACAAAGGTATTTCCACATATTTTCCCCACCCCATTTGTTCTCGAAGAAGCAGCCTATCAACTGTAACTTTTTGCAAAACGCAAGATAAGGCCAGCGGGAGTAAACATGTCTGCAATGTACAGATAGAGGGTTTATAGAGAAATGACAAAGTCTTTAAATTGAAAAATGGATGGGAGAAAAAGGAGTAATGCTTGAGCAGCTTGTCTTTTGTAGAGAGGGTTTATCGTGTGAGTGAGATGAAACCTTACATTTCAAATTGAGTTAACGAGAGTGCTGCACTACTTGGCTAAAATAGCATAATTTTTGAAGATGGCCACTCTGCATCTGAAAGTGAAAGTGAGACATCATCGGATTTGGATTCAGCAAAAGATGCTGGTAAGCCAGACTAAAATTTAAATAATGGACATTTGCATTTGGGGTCTCTGAATGGAAATCAGTCATTTTCAATCAAGATCTTTACCCAACGTGCTTTAAGGTCCATCAGATAATTAGTGAGATTTCTGCCGAATTATAAATTTGTATTCAAGCTCAATCTTAAAGAACTACGCGGCTCCAAATAGGATGCATGAATTTTGATATTCTAAACCAATATCAATGATTTAAAACATTATGAATTTCCATATGGCTAGTAGCCAAGTTTTTGTCATTTATTTACTTTACCAGGGAAATACCAGAATGTGGATCAGAGAAAAATAGCAGTTTTAAAGAATTCCAGCTCTTTTTCATGTTATCTCTATTAGTAAAAAAAATTTCATACAGAACACCTGTATTATAACTTTCCAGATCTGTGTGGAAAAAAAAAATAATAATTTCAAAGAGGTTTTCAGCCGTTAATCCATTCCCATGTCAGTTACATGACTCAGTCTGTTCCAGTTTTAAGTCAACCAGGACAAACCATATAAAACTCATGTCAGCCTATTTACCTGATTGCTGTAAAGAAGCTGAATTTTTGCTTCTGAAGTCTTACAGGGATATTCAAGTTAGAAGAAAACACTGTCAATGTTTATACAGTTGAACTGGAAATTGTAGCTGATACTGCCTCCCTCTGGTGACACGTAGCAACTGAGTTTTTTATTTTATTTATTTTCAGACCAGTCTATGGGAAAGTATGTAATCCACACTTCTGTTTTGTGATTTTTTTAAATGATCACTTTAGATTTGTTTTGGACAAGGACCAATGAAAGATAAAAATGTAAAAACAGATGTATTATAATGGAAAAAAAACCTCATTATTTGAATAAAATTGTCTTGAATTTGTAAGAGTCAAAACTTCCCAAACCAGAACTTGTGGAAAAAAGTCTTTTTCAGGCATTTAAATATTTAATATAAGATTTTTTTGACAGGTATGAAACAAATATGATAATAATCCAGTGATTAAATGTTTTTAAAAAAATTAAATATTACTCTCAGATGTATGTCGCTTTGGATAAAAGCGTCTGCCAAATGACTGTGGAATGGAATAAATATGAAAAATAATATTGGTTTAGAAATAAAAAGGGGGAGGGGGATGTGAGAGGGTGTATACTGTACCTATTAAAAACACTTTTAAAGGGATGTGTGTGTGTGCATGTGTATGTGTGTGTGTGTCTGTGTGTGTGTCTAAATGCGTCAGCACAACTATGTGTGCCCCCATGTCTGCCAAGTGGATAGTTAAGCTGGGTACTTTTGCAACTGTTATTACTTTCCATAAGAGGCAGGCTGGGTTAGAGGCACCTTGTGCTCCACACAGTACAGCAGAGTGGCAGTAATTTTTACACTTAAGGCATCTTTCTCTTAGCCAGCTTAAGCTCCAGCTCCAGGACCATGGCACTCCAGGCTCCCACTGACCCCACCAAGATGGGTGAGGGTCGTGCAATTGCCGTCCTGACTTCTGGAGGTGATGCACAGGGTAAGTGGAGGATTTCTAGGGATTGTAGTGCCAAAGCAGGGGAGTTGGAGGATGTGTTGTTTTGTATGTCAGCACTTGGTGATGGAACAGCAGTGTTAACTTCAAATAAAGGTGCATTTAAGATATAAAGGAAATTAGAAGTCAGCTTGTCCAGAATCAAACTCTTGATGTAATTTCATTACCAGACAAGCTCCGATTGTATGCATTTAACTGTATTTAATCTAAAGATCTGAACATTGTGTCCATTATTTTAAAGTCTTGCTGCATTTTTTTTAATAAATCCCCACTCACAATGTGAAAAGCAAAAATGCAAACTTTACCTTTACAGCCACAATTAAGCATGATCCTATCTTTCCATATTAAATCTAATTATTTATTATTTATGACTGATCGTCTTTTGTGATTTTCTTTACCAGAACAGTTATCTTGGCTTTCGTAGAGCAAAGTTATTTATGTAAAAGGGCAACATGAGTTACTTGACGCATACAGTGAGGCAGACGGTCCCCTGACCTTTAACTTGATGAGGAATATGTCCAATGTGACCTTTGTAAGGTGTGTCAGTGACCTGACGTCCCTGTAGTGTGATCATATGAAAGGTAAAGCTATCCATCAACAGTTTTTCCTATACTACGGAAGTACAAATGTAAATCTGAAAATTCCTTACATTTCTTTTTTCACGACTACTTTGGTATCCTTTCATCTAAATGATCTTCCTTCCCTAGTTTATCTCTATGAATGTAACAGTTAAAGAGTCTAATTTTAGAGGCATGACCTTTCTGTCATATGTGAAAATTGGTGAGGTAGATCAAGGGTGTAGTTCTACTCTCCTCTTCTCCTTTGCACTGTAAGTGGAGATGCTGTCCTTTAAGTGACACCACCCTTCACCCTTTAGGAGAACAGGCAAAATGTTTTAGCAAAACAGGTCTACTAAAATCAGTGACTGTTTGCCAAGAAAGAAATTATTGTCAAATTAAGTGGTAAGGGAACGTCATGTTGTGTTATTACCTGCCCCATAGGTATTGTTGCTCCCATCTGACATATCTTAGTTGAAGAAACAAGTTAATGTAAGATGTATATAAAGGCTGTCTAAAATTGTTCATGAGTTCAGATGACTTGCAACATTCATGCAGCTTATCAACACACAAATTGGCAGCCTGGAAAAACTTTAAAATTAACCCAATCAAGTTTCATGCTAACTTTCATAGAAATGTAACTTAAAATAACCTACCAGAGGAGGATTTATTGTGTGTGGGCTGCAAGTGCAACAGCTGCACCAAGCACACAGGGATGGCAAATTAAAGAGAGGATTAATTCTGGTGATTTTCTTAACAAAGTGTAACTCCTCACATATTGAATTTACCCAGGGAAACTGGGCCACCTTTCAATTCTATGATTTTACAAATGAGCCTTAAAAGCCAGCTCATCCAGTAGTGAAATGGAGATGTATATTACATCTTGTCTTGTGGTGTTTTGTTGACAATAATAAGGAGTTGAAGTTTCAAAAGTACTTGTTGCAACAGAACCAGAGACAAAGACAAACCACCTCTGGTCTCAGTTAATTTTATAATCCCAAATATTAGGAAAGGATGCATGGGTTGGATGGAAAAAACTAAATAATGACTTCATGTGATAAAAAAAAATTATTTAGCATTAATAAAGACGTACAAATATAGGGATATTACAAAATAAAACAAAGTATTTACCAAAATATTGTGTTTATTTTCTATTCATCTTCTGTTATCAGTTAAGTTGGAACTTTTAGAAAGATGCTGACTGTTCCTATCAGATGAATTTAATAGCACACTGCACCTTGATTGTACATTGTTTTATGTTATTTTCATACCATGTGAAATGAATGAAAAAACAAAGAGGACCATTCTTCTTTACATCGTTCAGTTTATTGGGGTTTAAAGGAATTTGTTTTTATACAGCTCTGTTACGGTCCCACCACACCATTTACAGATTGAAGTCTGGACTTTGACCTTGCAGCAGTTTAATTATTTTCTCTTTTTTGCCTTTCTGTTGTAAATTTGTTGTTATGCCTGGAATAATTGTCCTGTTGCATGGACCTCATTTGCCTCTAGAATATTTCAGTATCGGAGTTTATTGTTGACACAGCAATTCTCCTTCCTCTGACATCACTATTTGACAGTTAGTATGAGGGGTTTCTGCTGATGTGCTGTATTTGGTTTTCACCAAAAATTGTACTGTGTAAAAAAAAAAGTACATTGTTCCAAGTCTCAGTATTTGTTCAGAAACAGCTTTGCAAACTTTGTCTTCCACATGTACAGACATTGGACAGAAGTAGCATAGTAAATGCTCTGAAGAAAAACTCCTAACCCCCATCAGAAGTATGCAATATATTTTTCTGAATCAACATACGCATACGGTTCCTACAGGTATGAATGCAGCGGTGAGGGCCACAGTTCGAGTGGGGTTGTACACTGGAGCCAAGGTGTATTTTGTCCATGAGGTAAATCCTGTTTTTAATTTATACTTTTTTCATGTTTTCTTACTTTTTTTTTTCTATTTGTGCAGTATCAAAGAAAATACAACAAAGTTAAATAGATAAATAAATATTTAAATAAATACAATTCTTGATTCCTCTTTCCTTCAATTTATTTTAGCTTGAAATATTGTATAAACAATTAATTCATTAAAATTAGCTTCTGATAAACTATTTTTCATCAGAAGTATTGCATTAAATAATTCTGTTAACAAACCACTTGCTGGATTGGCTGCCTAAGCTAGAGTAACAGCATGCCTGTACTGTTAACAGCTACAGCTACTTCCCAGCGATGACCTACTTTCAAGAAGGTGTTGTGAGATGTGTTTTTATTTGCTGACAGGGTTACCAGGGTCTGGTGGATGGGGGTGACCATATCCGTCCTGCTACTTGGGAGAGTGTGTCAATGATGCTGCAGCTGGTGAGAACAATTGCAAAAATGCAAAAACATTGTGTGTGTGGTGCTGTGCTGTTGGTCAAATGATTAGTTAAATGCCAAGGTTCATTAGACAAGAAAACTTCATGGACTGTTGACATTAGTGCTCAGGTTTCAGATGACCAGACCTCTTCTCTTCACTCATCCCCCTGCCATATTTGTCTGTAACTGAAACCCCTTCCTCTTTGCCTGACGCTTCAGGGTGGAACTGTGATTGGTAGCGCTCGTTGTCAGGACTTCCGCACCAAGGAGGGCCGCACCAAGGCTGCATGCAACTTGGTCAAGCTTGGTATCACCAATCTCTGCGTTATTGGAGGTGATGGCAGTCTGACAGGTGCCAACCAGTTCAGAACAGAGTGGAAAGACCTGTTGGCAGACCTGGTAAAAGCTGGTGAGATTTGTGACCTAAGGAAATCCATCACATCATAAATGTAAAACTGATATTGAAGATGCAATTGTGTGATTTCTACCATTAGCATAGTTGTAATGTTTTGATGTGTTCTCAGGAAAAATCACAGCAAATGAGGCCAAGAGTTCTTCCCACCTCAACATTGTTGGCATGGTTGGCTCTATCGACAATGACTTCTGTGGAACAGACATGACCATCGGCACTGACTCTGCCCTTCATCGCATCATAGAAATAGTGGATGCCATCACTACCACAGCACAGAGGTGCACCTGCAAACATCTGATATATTTAAAAGATGGATACAGTGGATTATTGTCTTATTTTAAGACTTGTCCAAAAATGTGTCTGTTTGCAGTCATCAGAGGACCTTTATCCTAGAAGTAATGGGCAGACACTGTGGGTGAGTATTGCCTGTGAGGATGTTGTGTTAGCATCAGTGTGACGGATCATAAAACTTCATTCATAGTGTCTGTTTGGAGTTATGAAAAAGTGGCAGCAAACTTGAATTAAAGATTATATATTTTATATTCTATTTTGCCAAAAGACTGTATTGACTATTACTTTATATCAACTTCTAAAATTATGTACACATATGATCCAGTTTGTAAATGTTTACAATGCTGCATTAATATGCCAATGACCTTTTATTTTAATGACAAAAATCAACAAAGATATCAATAATCTAAATTATCTAAATCAGTGGTTCCCAACCTGGGCTCTGGGACCCCCTAAGAGGGTCCCCCAAAGAGGGGGTCCCTGAGGCTTTAAACATTAAGAACTATTGTAATCAATGTCCACGCATTGTCCCAATTTTAAGAAGAAAAAAAAAAAAGTCTATACGTTAATTTAATTAACTTAATTTAACTTTATTGAAGGACAGGACTCAGCCAGAATACATTATTTATTGTGAGAATTTCACTTTTGAAAGCATAAAACCAAGTATTGTTTCAGCATGAGGTGGGCAGGGGGTCCCTGGCTTTTTAGGATATGCATGAAGGGGGTCCCTGAGGAAAATAGGTTTGGAACAGCTGATCTAAATGAGCAATGATTTGTCCATTTGTCCAGTTACCTTGCCTTGGTGACAGCTTTGGCCTGTGGGGCTGACTGGGTGTTCATCCCAGAGATGCCCCCGGAAGAAGGATGGGAGGAGCATCTGTGCAGAAGATTGACAGATGTAAATATTTGGTTCTCTATCATTACACTCATGATCGGTTTAGCTTCAACTTAAATCTTTGCTCTGTCCCCCTTAGCAAAGAGAACGTGGCTCCCGTTTGAATATCATCATTGTTGCAGAGGGAGCAATGGATCGCAAAGGTAATCCAATCACCTGTGATCATGTCAAACAGGTCAGTAAACTACAGTGTACCAAGCACATAGATACAGTCTCAAGTTGTTTAAGGCATATTACTTATAAAGTATTTGTCTGTCCAGCTGGTGTCTAAGAAGCTTGGCTTTGACACTCGCACCACCATCCTGGGTCATGTACAGAGAGGAGGTACACCCTCTGCTTTTGACAGAATCCTGGTAAGATCTCAATCAATCATTACAATTACTCATCAGGTGATCTCATTCTTTATAAATGAGCTTCGTCATTGTGACGATTTAGGCAAGCAGAATGGGTGTGGAGGCTGTTATGGCTCTTCTGGAGGCGACACCAGAAACCCCAGCCTGTGTAGTCAGCTTGTCAGGAAACATGGCTGTCAGGCTGCCTCTTATGGAATGCGTGCAAGTGGTGAGTCTATTACTTAGCACACACAAGATAGAATTACTGTGTCAATGTGACATTAACTGTGGCAGGTTTGCTGACCTTCAACAACTACTGTACAATAGATAAGCCCCTACTGTATAGTTTTTTTTTTAGATTATATCCAAATTAAATTATTTTGACTTGTTCCCATACCAGACTAAAGATGTCACAACAGCCATGGCTGAAGGAAGGTTTGATGATGCAGTGAAGCTCAGGGGAAAGTGAGGCACACACATTTGTTTTGTTCATTTGTAAATCTTGCATAGTGTTGGGATGTAAGTGTCCACCAATTATTGCTGCTTTGTCAACAGGAGCTTTGAGAACAACTGGAACACTTATAGAATGCTGGCTCACGTGCACCCTCCAGAAACAAAGGTTAGGAAAGTTTTTACTCCTTTATTACAAACACAACATCACTATTGGGCAAATCAGTTTGCTCTAATAACAATGCCTTTGAATTTGTACCAGAGTAACATCAACATTGCCATATTGAACGTGGGTGCTCCGTGTGCAGGAATGAATGCTGCAGTACGTGCAGCTGTCAGGATCGGCCTCCTCCAGGGCCACAAGATGCTAGCAGTGCACGATGGCTTTGACGGCTTGGCTCATGGCATGGTAAAATATTATATTTGCAAAGACATAATCGAACAAATGGCTTAATTTTGAGGTAATTACATGGTTTTATGCTGAACCTACACAAAAGGTAAAACCTACACTGTCTTTGCACAGATTGAGCCTATTGGTTGGTCTGGAGTGGCAGGATGGACTGGAAAGGGAGGCTCAATGCTTGGCACAAAAAGGTAAGCCATATCAATACAATGATGACAATTTATGTTTCAAATAATGTTGTCAAATAATGTTTTTAAATAGTCATTGATTTGCATTTATTATTAGTGTGGTTAGTTTTATCTTACAAGTCAGATATATTATTATGACTTGTGTTTTTTCTACCTTAAAGATCACTGCCACGTGAGTTAATGGAAGAAATCAGTCTGTCTATCACTAAGTTCAACATCCATGGTATTGTCATTATTGGAGGCTTTGAGGTAGGCAGCACTTTACTGGCCCTGAAAATGTTCCTGCTGGATTGCTAGAACTTTTCCTTCTATCTTCAAATTATAGTAATGTATTATTCTACTGCTTTCCACCTACAAGGCATTCCTGGGTGGTCTGGAGATGGTGGAAGCTAGACAAAAGTACGAGGAACTGTGTATTCCACTTGTTGTTGTTCCTGCTACTGTGTCCAACAATGTTCCAGGATCTGACTTCAGTATTGGTGCTGACACTGCCCTCAACACCATAACCATGGTAAAGCTCTTTTTGAAAACAGAAAACCATAACTTAATCTCTATAACAATGAAGTCCTTTTTACCACTGCACTCTTCTGTCACATGCCTACTTTTTTGCAGACATGTGACAGGATCAAGCAATCTGCTGCTGGCACCAAGAGAAGAGTGTTCATTGTTGAGACTATGGGAGGATACTGTGGCTACCTGGCAACCATGGCTGGGTTAGCATCTGGATCTGATGCTGCCTATATTTATGAGGAGCCCTTCAACATTCATGACCTTGAGGTCTGTCTGCCTCCTTACATAAATAAAACAATGATGTTTTATAAATTAGGGATGGATTAATAATTTTAAACTAATTGGTCTGACAATGGATTTGTTTTTAGCTGAATGTAGAGCATCTTGTGGAGAAGATGAAGACCACAGTGAAGAGAGGACTGATTCTGAGGTTTGAGGGAATTGGCAAGATTCTTTTTAATTGCCACAGTGTCTCTTACTTGGCTCTTATGCTACTCTACTTTTGTTGTAGAAATGAGAGATGTAATTCAAACTACACCACTGACTTCATCTTTAACCTGTACTCAGAAGAGGGCAAGGGTGTGTTTGACTGCAGGAAGAATGTACTTGGTCATATGCAGCAGGTGTGCTAATCAGTCTGCATCTTCTGTTTTTCTCACTATTCACTGCCAACCACTTTAATGTACTGAATGTAAGAATATACTTTTTTTTTGAGTTAGGGTGGAACACCCACTCCTTTTGACAGGAACTTTGGCACAAAGATGGGGATGAAGTCTGTCCTTTGGATAACTGACAAGCTGAAGGAATGCTATAGACATGGTGAGGATGTAATATCACTCAAAAAATAATGTGTTTTATTTAATTCT
This sequence comes from Rhadinocentrus ornatus, assembly GCA_037177495.1. Classification (NCBI taxonomy): domain Eukaryota; kingdom Metazoa; phylum Chordata; class Actinopteri; order Atheriniformes; family Melanotaeniidae; genus Rhadinocentrus; species Rhadinocentrus ornatus. The sequence continues at coordinate 26,792,051 of JBAMHW010000003.1, forward strand.
GCTGCTCTCCCATTAGGCCTCTTGGCTAATGATTGCTTTCTAAACCTGTAGGTCGCATATTTGCCAATTCTCAAGATTCAGCCTGTGTGCTGGGAATGAGGAAAAGAGCATTGGTTTTTCAGCCTCTGTCTGAACTCAAAGAAGAGACTGACGTTGAGTGAGGATTTATTTTTACTCTCTCAATGTATTTTCTTGACACTTATTCTCATTTGCACCATTTCTCTCAAGTTCTGAGGTTACCATACATTTTTAAGTACTATCTTTTTTTTACTACTTCTATTGGTAGACTTAATATTGTTTACTAATATGCTAGCTGTAGCCATCAATCTACTCAAAGTGTGAAATCTTTCAGCTTCCTGTAGTCATCTCAATATACCTTAAGTAGCTTTGAGCAAAATATGTTTCTTTAAATATTTCACAAAATTAACCTTTAACAATTTTATTTTGTTACTTTTACTTTGCTCTTTTCATTGATGAGGGTTCTCATCCGCAGGCATCGTATTCCAAAGACCCAGTGGTGGCTCAGGCTGAGGCCCATCTTGAAAATCCTGGCTAAGTACAAGATCAACCTGGACACCTCTGAGAAGACTGCAATGGAACATGTCATCATCAAGAAGAAAGGCTTGGCTACTCAGTAGCCTTTCTATGTCATCACTCAGGACTGGACATAGCTTACTGTCTTCCTTAAAAGCACTTTTAAAAACTCTATTTTAAGGAGAACACAATATTAATAAAGAAACTGATGATGAATAAAAGAAAAATGTTATAATAAAAATCACAAATCACTTAAGTGGTCTATCTTAATGAAATTATCACTTTACTTTATCACTGTTAAAAAAAGAAGTCTCAATATAGGTACAATATATAATGTTAGAGCCTAGTTAAACAGATGCAACAAAAAGATGGAGGCAGGCATGAGGTACTGTTGTGGCAAAATATGATTTATTAACAAAAGTGTCAAATGTAAACAAATCAGTATCAGTAATGTAAGCTGTGAGTGGATGAATGAGCATATATTGTGCACAAAACAACCAAACATGCTGCGCCTTCCAGTGCAGAGCCGATCTCCTGGACCAACCCAAGTAACACCCCGAGTGCAGGCGTTAAAGCTCTTAAGTTGCCAGAATACACACTAGGCCCAGGTGTCATGCCACTAGTCATCATAGACGGTACCTGCAACACAACTCCAAAAAGAAGTGGTGGTGGGGCTGCCATATTTAAAAAATCTTAAAATAAAATACTATGATTCACTGCATAATAATAATAATAATCAAGTTGATTTTTTTATTTATTTATTTTACTGCATGGAATTTTGTAAATATTCCACCAAAGAACAAGATAAAAAAAAATTCAAGTCAAATTTATCTATGTGATAGGGGATAGATTTGAATTGATAAGGTATGCTTATCTGTCAGGTAAGGTTGTTGTTTTATCATTATCATACATCTCTTTCCATCTGTTATTATATTATATTATATTATATTATATTATATTATATTATATTATATTATATTATATTATATTATATTATATTAT
>JBAMHW010000003.1:26793686-26812207 GCA_037177495.1 Rhadinocentrus ornatus
ATTATATTATATTATATTATATTATATTATATTATATTATATTATATTATATTATATTATATTACATTATATTATATATCTGACAATATCAGTGACTAAAACTAGTCAGAATCCGTTTGATTCTTTAAGTCTGCTAAATGAATAACATCAGAATATCAAGCTTATTTTAGAATCACTGTGGCTATCTAGTGTTTTTGCTAATTTTAGAGAAACAAGTGCAACAGAGACATTACGAATAAAAACAATAGGCTAGGTTCATTCCAAAATTAGCATCTATCCCTTTGATTGTTTGGAGAGGGGAAAGTAGCTTGTTATGTTAGTTGTTATTTACATTTTATTATTCAGATTTCTACAATTTTTCCAACAAGGCTTTAAAATGAAAACGACCATACCCACAAGTCACCACGTTTCCGGTTGAAAGCGGATATGCTTTCGGATTGGTTATCAAAGATCTTTCAAAAACAGTACGCGGGGGAGACGTTTGGGGAAACGGTAAGAAGAAGACGAAGTTCGGAAATTGAACACAAATTGAACTTCTAAATTCAGCTGCTTTTCAAACGGTTATCATGGGCAGTAGCTTGTCTTTCTGTCGTACAGAAAGTTATTTACATAAACATTGAGCGCTTCAAGTAAGTTCCAGCTATCGAACTTATTAAATGTTAAATCGTTATAATGCGGTTGATGCACTGATAGGTGCAGGTAAACATAGCCACTCCGTTTATAATTAACATGATTTGTCTTTCGCTAACGTATCTTCTGCAGGTGTCGATATGAAGTGTTTGAAAGTGGACGAATACATCAAGCAGACCTCATCTGTTCAGGAGACTAAGCTCTTATTTGAAGAACTAGAGGTTAGCATTATTGCAAGTTCAGCAGAAGAATCAAAATTGATCTTTACAAGATCACATCATTTACCCAACTAGAAACACTGTATTTTAAATAAAATTCAGTAAGGATTACGTGACTTAATGAAATTTTTACAGTTCCAATGCTTTTGTAATAAAATTACTAAATATATCGGTCAGGTGTGTAGTAGCTATATTTCTCACACTGAAAATAAAATCTAAGTCTGGTTTACATCTTTCAGAAATATGTCAAGAGTCAACCTGGACTTCAGGGACGTACTCTGTGTGACAGAGTTATCAGAGCCTGTCATCATCAGCTTGGAGTTGGATCCCCGGACTTTGATCATATCAGTCAGTTAGTAAAGCTGGTGGAGATTTCTCTTCATGGCTATGATATTTATGCAGATGTTGTGGCTCATAGCAGTCCTTTCTACATGGAAAAAATTCTTTTCCATATTGTCAAGAAGCTAAGCTCCCTAGAAGTTCACACTCTATGTGGTTATGTAGCTGGGTTGCTTTACGACAGACTTTCTGCAGCACAACAGGTATGTGTTACCAAATTATTATTTGTGCCCTCTACAATGTGTATGGACAGGATAATTCCTGTTAGCTTTAACTGGGTTTGTATGATCTGTAGGCACAAGAAGACTACTGTGTCCTCGTGCAAAGCTGCTTCTCTGTGCTATGGAGTGGATTGTCTGCAGCCAAAAACAAGAATATCTTGAACCCTCGGGATAAGCTGTGCTACCGGATGCAAGCTTTGAGCTTCCACTTGTTGTTGGATGGAGAAACTGCTGGGCCCTCTTTCTCTAAAGTCCACATTTATGCAGAGTATGCAATTACTGAGTTTGAGAGGAACTGTGAAGCACTGACAAAAGAGGATGCTTCTTTCCTTCTCCGGGAAATAAACATGCTTTTTAACAGATGCTTTACTGGTGATCAAACCTGCCAGGCAGATGAATTCAAACAACGTTTAGAAACAAGTTTTTATGCACTTTATGAACTGGTACTGCTTATTGTGAAGATGCTTTGTAAGGCTGACCACCACAGTCTGGCCACAACCTTCTTGAATGCAATGGAGAGCAAGGTTTTAGATTGTGTTGGATCTCAGTGTACACCACTGGTGCTTGGCAAATGGGGAGTAAAAATTCATTCAGCAATGAAGACTGGGAAAGAGAGCAGACTGGCATTCACAGAGTGTGCTAGGGCCCTGAGATCTCTCTCAGCTGACCTGGGAAACAGAGAGAGTCATGCATTTCTGGAAGGTTGTAGTCTAGTAGTATGGGCTGTTGAAAGTGGGCATAATAAGGGATTATCGGGGCCTGTGCTCCTGGCTTTGTTTTCTTTTCTTGAGGAACACCAAGAGTGGATAATGAAGATCTTTAACAAGGTTAGTTTGCTCCTAAAAAGTAAAAAAAAAAAAAAAGTTTGATAATTTCTTGCAATTAATGATTTATTTTTTTATTTACTAATCTTTTTAACTTTTTTATACCCCTATCCTGAATTCAACATGACAGACTGAGAGCAGCAGACTACAGCAGGCCCTCTGCTTGAGTATTTACCAAGGCTTTGTATTTGCTAATGAGAGCATGTTGGCGTCACAGGTGAGAGTGCGCTTTCTTCAGGACTATTACATTCATGGTGCATGACCCCCACATCCTCTAACCGCTGCTTTCTCCCTCTGTAAAAAATGTGTGATTGTACTGTCTTTGAATATGTATCGCATGTCTGTCTTTGCATTTGCAGAGCAGAAACCTGATGAAAGTATTGCTTTTCCTCAGTCAGACCAAATTGCTTTTTAATCTGTTCCTACGTAAAATAAATAAATACAGTATTGGGGGGGAAAAAACTGGGGGTGGGCAAATAAATCCCATAGTAACAAAATGTTTCCTCTTTTTTTTTTTATGTAAATGGATTTTAGTAGTAATTATGGTTTGTTGTGTCTAGCTGGAGAACAGTGACACATTGGACAGAGTTTTGCTGTACTGCCAGTCCACAGCTGGACTACTGATGACAGAGCTACACAAGTTATCTAATGAAAACCTCTTGATCAAAGCAGGTGATATTTTTATTTCCAATTTTAAATTTCAGCAGGCCAGTTGAATAGTTCTGTAATTTTTTCCATTGTTGTAAATTAGAGAAGTTTTTTTTTTTGTTTGTTTGTTTTGGTTGTTTTAATTTTTTGTCATTATTATTCTAACTTTTGTGTTTGCTGTTTGCCTTTTAGTGATTGCTGTGAGCAACCTGGCTTGTGGGTTGTATAACCGACGCCTCTATGACCAAGCCTTCACACTGGTGGAGATTCTCTGCAGGGATCTATGCAAGAACTGCCCTGTATCATTGCCTGTTGATAGAGTAAGTTCATTAGATGCTATTTGTAAGGTGTTTTTTGTTTTATTTGGGGGGGGGGGGGTCTGCTTGTTTTCTCTCTCTCTCTCTTTAGATTGGGATGTTAGTTCATTCACTTCATTATGAAGTGATCTGTTTTAGCATTTAGATTTATTAGTAAACCGAAATTCCTCTCAAGGGGAAATTTATTGTTATAGTTGCTGGAGTTCGTGTTATTATTCAGCGATTTATTGGCTTGTCATTGGTGCCACCCAGCTGAGTCGACCCTTCATGCTGGCTGTGCAAACTTCACGTCGGGCTGGAAAATTGGAACAAGCCCTGGATTGGGTGATCCTCTGGCTGAAGGCTCTTGGGGACAATATCACTGCTCACATGACTGAACCTGTTTCTCTTTGGGTGAAAACAAAGACTGATGCAGGTCATGACTCTGATGAGGACATTAGACTCAGGTACACAAAACTACTCATTAAGTGCTTCTCTTCATTGTTTTTGTGTTTTGCTGAATATAAATGAAAATTAAACTCACAACTGCTTGTCTTGTGCGGTCATGCTCCTAAACAGGACGTTGCGTGATGGTTTTGGTACGGATGTCCCTGAGGAGCGAATAATGCTTTGTCTTTTGGCGGAAGAGCTGCGTGTCTATAAGGAGTTGGCAAGAGACACGGCTCAAGAACGCTACAACACTCTCTGTGATCTGTTGGACATCTGTCATGAGGACAGTTCTCACACCCATTTACGTGCTGTGTACCTCTGTGAAATGGCCCAAGTTGTTTGCTTCCAGGATTTCAGTGAGCAGACTGACTGGTAAAATTTTATCTTCTTAGTTCATAAATTTTTTCTTTAATAAAGAAAGTACCACCAGAACAAGAAATGAAATCATTTTATCATCCTAAAGGACAACATTGTTGTTGTGTAAATTTTTATTATTTATGTATGACTATACAGCATGGCAGCGGACTTCATCCATGAAGCTTTACGACTTCTCGAGGAAGAACCAGAGACTCCAGAGAATGCTGACAGACTGAAGGATGACAAAGCCCATGCTTTACTTTGGCTCTATATCTGCGGTCTGGAGAAAAATCTCCAGGAGGTGATCTCTTTGACTATCTCAAACCTCTTTATGTTCATATTTTATTTAAGTAATGACTGTTATATTTTATAAGTATGTGTGTTGACCTGTCAGTGATGTAGTGTTGGGATTGTTATCTTTTTTTGGCCAGGCCGTTGAGAGTGATAGAAAACGAAGAGAGTTGCGTGAGCAGACGCAGTATGTGGCTGATCCCATTGGCAGCAATGATTTTGATTATGAAGAAAAGCAGAAGATGCAGGACAGCACTCTGGTCTATGAAGGCCTGCATTTTAACCTGGCTGCAGAAAATAGTAGGAAAGCTATTTTTGAAATAATCAGTTATACTGCTGTGCAGATTTTTGTCATATTTTGAGCAACAAAAATAATTTAACTTTGTTGTTCTTTTTTTTTCTCCTAAGAGTTGTGTCGGCCACTGGAAAAAGCGCTGGACATGTGGTCTGCTCTTTCCAAGAGTCAAGCACATCACTCAATCAGGAATGCTAAACAGACCTGCAGCTCCATTGCTGTGGCTGCAGCTCTCTTCAGACTCATTGGAAAGGTAATGACACAGGATTTGTCTGATCTATTCCATGTCGCCGGGTCTTATTCGGTTGCTTTCAGTTTAATGCTGTTTAGATTTTGGAGAGAAAAAAATAAAACCTTGAGCTTCTATAAAATATGCAAGCACCCCTATGATACATGAAGCAAAAACTACTTCTTGCATATCATAATTCAAGATTGATGTGTGTAAAAACAAGCGTGCTTGGTTACATGTATTCATCCCTTTTCTTAAAAATCACATTGTTCTCTTGTTTAGCCTCTAAAAGCTTTAAAAGCTTACCGACTTGGGGTTGGAATTTCACAAGAACTGGCTGATGCTCAGAGTTGTGCTAGCTGTCTTTGTCAGTGCGCCAGTATCCTCCTCGATATGGGCAGCCCCGAACTGGCTCTGGTAATGCACGTTTCTTTGTGTATATATGATATAATAGTATGTGTGTGTATATATATATTTATATTTATATATATATATATATATATATATATATATATATATTTATTTTGATTGAAACTGTATAAAAATTTATTTAACTTCTTATCTTCAGGCCCAGCTAGAAGAAGCAGAGGAAACGCTATCTTCAGCTCCCAAAGATGAGGAACCTTCTGCCCTCTCAATGCTGGTTGTATTATTGAAAGCTCAGTACTTCTACAGCATAGGACAGGTATGTAGCCTTGTCGCATGCCAGTTTCTATTGTTTATCACAATTTGGTATTGACCTAATGTTTGGCCATATTTCAGATCGACTGTGGCTTGACTTGTTTGTGTGAGGTGCTTAAAACAGTAAATGAGCAAAAACAGTCAAAGAGCTGGTACCTGCTGCGTGCACGGACTCTCCAGGTCTGCAGCTCCTATCTGGACTTAGATACAGCTCAGTTGCCACAAGCCCAACGACACAGTGTTGCACAGCATGGTTTGTTCCAACTTAACTATTTGTAACATAATGTGCACCCAGATGTCTTATTTTGTAATGTGAAAGTGCAAAGGTAATATCCTCTGATATAACCAGGTATCTGCTTTTGTTTGTCTCAGGAATAAAAAGCCCAGATGCTGCACTATATGAGAGCTTGAAGCTTCTCTGCAGTCTGCTGGTCACTGTAGCAGGAAAAGGCTTGTATGGTACCAATGGCAGCAACTCAGATGTGCGTTTTATCTACCACGGTATGCGTTCCCTAAATTATAAAACATATCTGTTTCTGTTTTTGGTCAGTGTGTGTTTCTCACACTCTTCTTTGTCTATGAACAGGTGATAACCTGGTGCTGAAGTGGCAGCTGCTCTCAGAGCTGCTGAACTGCGCCAAGAAGATGGTGGCTATGCGTAGCAGCTGCGGAGCCATTAATGATGCCAGACTCCAGTGTCTAGAAGCCCTGAAACTAGCCATCAAGCTCCAAGCACTCAGCCAGTATGTATATGTGAAAATATAAATCAGGCTCCAAAAGATTATTGGTTGCTTTAAAGTCAAGTTCACTGGGCACAAGTAATGCATTATATCCCAATAAGCCTATAATTTAGTTCATGTTGGCAGTTAGAGATGTTTCATATGTTCTGTTCTTGTTGTAGTAAAACTCATACTGTCATTTTATAACTTACAATAAATGTCACGATCGGATGTTTTATTGGATTAATTGTTTTTTTGCCTTTGTTATAGATGTGCTGAGCTGCTGGTGATCAAAGCAGAGTTGGAGTTGATGCAGGGGGAGAAAGAAGAAAGCAGAACAGATTTGAATATTGTCAAAAATCTTCTTGAGCACTGCACAGGTCTGTCCATGACGTTATGTCAGTACAGTTGGGCTGTTGCTTTTCATGGTAGAAATTAAAACATTAAAAAAAAATTTTTTTTTAAATATTTGCATTGGCCCTCTATTAAATAGCTGTTTTTGTGTACATGCCTTGGTAGCAAGATAGGGATTTATTTTGGATCAATTGATGGATTTAATTAAATTATTGGAGTGTAACCTTTATTAAGTTTTTCCTCTTCCTTTTCCCCCCCACCCTTAAGATATTTCTGATCAAGTTCAGAAAGCAGATGTTAAAATCAAACCAAGGAAAGGTCGTGCAGCTCGGAAACCTCCCTCTCCACTACCAGCATTGGAGGATGAACTAAAGGACATCCTGAGCACCAGGTGGATTGCCAAAGAACCTGTAGTGAAGGATCCGGCCAGCTCCCCACCTCTCAAAGCGCCACCTCGCCTTTGGCTTTCCTCTTTGGCCCATGAATCCGAATGTCAGTGCCCTTGCTGCTCTGAACCCTGTTTAAGCCGTGCCACTGCTCGATGGGCAGCTACACAGGCTGATCTGGTTCTTCAGCTGGATCCCACTGAAATCAGTGCCAGTTCCAAACTTCACTGGGCAGCTTTATTTCAATCTAAAAATATTACCACACGACTCAGAAACAAATTGGCTGACATCTTCCCTTCCTGTGATCCTGCCAAGGACCTATCTAAACCTTCCCTGATGCAGGATGTCGTAGGGCATGTGTATCTGCACATGGCCCAGACTGGGCTAGAAACTAGGCTTAACAAGGTCTGTGGTATATGGAAAACGCTGGAAGCTGGCTTATCATTTGTAGATTCTGTGACCTGTCCTGTCCCGAGGCCTGTGAGAGCTGGTTTAATGGCAACTAAAGCCATTGCATCGCTGGTGATCTTGGCTGCCACAAAAGGCTGCAGGCCAGAGGAACTATATTCAAATGTCTGGACCTGGAATGCGCCAGAAGACAATACAAACATCAAACCAGAACAGAAAACAGCCCCTCACTCATCCACACTTACAAAGCCTAAATCTTCTTTTAAAAACCCAAATATGGCTGAGCAAAAAAAGGAAGCAAGGAAAGTCAAGGCTGTCAAACCCAAGATTGAAGTGAAAAGCTCCTCGATCAAAGAGAAAAGTCTTGTTCCCAAGACACCAGTAATAACAAAATCTAAATCCTCAGTTAGAGAGCTTGGCTCATTTGACTTTAACACAGTTGTGCCTACTTTGGCTTGTACCCCTGTTCAGAAAGTGAAATGCCCTGCTGCAGTGCAGAAAGCACCAAAGACTGCCTCTAAGCTTCAGTTTCATGTGTTTGAAGAGCTCTCACCAGTTCAGGACAAAGCCCAGCGTGTGCCTGCCGCCCCTAAAAGGACAAAAAAATCACGCTTTAAGGTAAGCAATAAAATAAAAAGCAGCTTATTGACGAGACAACAAACACACTCCCAAAAACTGACAACATATTGCAATTCTTTCAGTAAAAGGGCAACTGGATAAATTGGAGAAAGACTTTCTTTTGGTGTCCTTGTAGATTTGCTTATGTTTTTATTAAAAATTTATCTGACATTTTTATGTTTTTAACACAGGTGGAATTTAGCGATGAAAGTGACTCAGAGGCCAGTACCCATGGAGAGCTCAGACTAAAAGATGTCCCTAAAAAGCGAACAACCACAAGAAAAGCTGCCTCCAGTGCTAAAATGGCCCCAGTTCCACCCACTGAGAGGATGCCACTCAAAAGGCAGGCAAAGGGGAAAAAGAGCACCTCGGTGCCTTGTTCTTCTGAGGATGAGGACACTTTGATCTGCCAGCCTGTCTTCACAAGAAAAGGAAGAACAAGAAAAAATCTTTCCAAGGTGGAAAAAGCAGTGGAAGAGCCAGACACAATGAGGACCATTACGGAGGAAATTGATGAAGTCCTGGACATGAGCATTGAGCAGCTACGGACATCAGACATGGAAGCTGAGGATAACACAGCTTCAAGTAAAGATATCGGTATGTATTTTGCACACACAGAGCTGAACTTAAAGAATATGGTTGCCGTTCACACAAGTAGCTTTTTAGATTATGTCCATCAAAGATACCAGATTAGATGCTGAAACATTTTACGTACTCATAGCTTTTTGTTCCTTTTAGCTGTGTTTTGCTTAAGAAAATTGGTGGGCTGACCACAGTCACAAAAACTCTCTTCTCTCATTTAGACATAGATTTTGAGGTGTTGCGGAGGGATATGTGTTTTCACCAGGACAGAGATGGTTTGTTTGAATTGAGGAGCAGAGGACATCTAAGAGAAGGTCAACAAACCCACATCTCTCATTCAGACAGCAGACCAGGTGAGCCAAGCTCAGAATCAGATTTGACGTATGTGTCATTGATGTAATAACAAAATGTAATTTATGCTCAATTATAATACAGAAATTAATACTCTTTGATCAATGAAGAATCTTACAACTACAGAAATTAGTACTTTTTTAAAGACTAAATTCATTTTAATGCCATTGCTATATATTTTTTTATTTACTTAGTTTTTCCTGTATTTCTTTAAGCAAGAAGAGAGTCAGAGCTGTAGGGAAAGGTGTTCATTTCCAAATGATGTATCACATGAGAACTTTATCCATTTTTATGTTATTTCTATCTTTATTTAAAACCAGACCACCTTTCTCTGGAGGAAGTTCAGTTATTGCTCCGCTCAGCCTGGCTGACTCTCCAGCACTTTCCCTGCCCCACCATCTATCCGACCCTCTCTGCTCTTCTTGCCTTAACTCTGGGACAGCAAGACCCCGTAACTACAGCAATGCTACATGCCCAGTCCTTAGGAGTCACCAGTCGTCATCGCACAATCCGGCATTTGTCCAGTTCTCTCCAGTAAGCACATCCTGTATATATGTTAGTGGTTTCTGAATTTCTACATCTGGCTTTTTTCATCTGTTTATATTACCTGCTTTTGTATAATCTTGCCACTTTTTCTGCATTTAAATGTTACAAATTGTGTTTAACAATGTCATTTTAACAGTAAGCTGAAAAAGGCATCCAGCGAGCTGGCAGACAAAATGGATGCTTTGAGTCTGAATGATCTCAGTCGGACTGCGTCCACTGCTTCCACCGAGCAGAGGTTGTCTCAGATGGAGGACATCTTTTCCTTTCCCACTGCTGACCCTTCATCTTTCCCTCAGAACCACTGCCAAGACTTTATCCAACAAATTCAACACCTTCCCCAAGGTAGAGGTCTTTTTTAATCTCAGTGATATATTTCCATGTCTAATCTTTATTGCTGGAGTAAAACCTAATTTAAACCAACTTTTTATTATATTCTTTTCACCGTCTCCTCTCCAGGGGTAACGGTGTGTTTGATGTCTGTTCTTGGAATAAAACCAGGGGAAATGGGAGACGGCATTTTACTGTCTCGTCTTGAGAAAGGTTCTGCACCTGTCACTGTGCATATCTCCACATCCAAACACCAGGTGAAGACGATCATATGATTTTATTTAAATGTTTTTTATTGCACAACCTAATAATAGCTGTGTGTGGGACCAGAGTCCCCTGGCGAGACAAGACAGCAAGGCAAAATAATAACATTTTTGCACTGCTAGCAAAACATGGAGAAATTGGTGAAAGTACCAATGGGCAAACAATGATGAATCAAGAACAGAAATTTCTACTACCAAAACAAAAAAGCTAACAAAATATGATGAGGTATATCTTTCCCTGTGTTTGACCAGTTAATGGTCAATGGTGAGTAATGAAGTTACACCAACTTCTGACAGTACAGTGCAACTTGGAGACTTCTCATCCTGAACACAAAGAAAAGTCTGTTGATTACTTTAAAAATCAATTACTAAAGCACATTTTAGCCACACAGCTTCTCTATTTCACCTTAAAGTTAGCTTGGGATAGGAATTGATAATATTTTTATTGAAACAAGTGCCATTATTGATGCTCCTTATGGATCCAGTTCTTGTCTTTCCTTGATCCAGTTTCCTTGGGGGAAAAAGGCAGATCATATAGCTATTCAGCATCAAACAAATGCTTACTATTTAAAATGCTAAATTTGATCAATTTTGGGTTTAGCATCTTTGTATTTAACAGAATAACTTGCAACATGACATTTAAATAATTTATCCCCGCTTCTTATAAACCACTTTTGAGCATCTTATTTTAAACCATCTATTAAAATCTATCCTACCCGACCTGCCTGAAATGTAGGACCTTGACTGTTGTTTGGGTTCAAACCTTTTTATTGGAAATTTTGTGAGTGCACAGTGACACTTTTATGCTTTTTATTACGTTTGTTGCTCTCATTGCAAGATAACTGTTTTGTCTTTGTGTTGTGCAGCACAACATTAGCTGGCTGGTGCAGGAGATGGATAATATTCTGCTGGAGCAAAAGGTTGTGAGCTGCGTGTCTGAGAAAGCGAAGTGGTGGGAAGGCCGATGGGCTCTTGACTCTCGAGTTGAGGTAAGTGTTACAGAATGAGACTACTAATGGGTTGTCATACCTTCCTTTTATCAGTCACATTATTATGCTCAGATATGATGCTTTGACATTAAAGGTGATGTAAGAACTGAAACACATTGCCATGTTTCAGCTTCTGTTAAAGGAAATGGAGGGATTGCTTGGATGTTGGAAGAGCCTTCTTCTACCCATCTCGTCGGAGCCTGAGCTTTCCATACAAGCCAAGCAACTTTGCAAGGCCTTATCTGCACGAGGAGTAACAGTCAGTGTGGAGATGCTAACGGTATGTCTGTTGCCTCATGGCCTTTGTTTTATTCTGTAAAAAGCAACAGTAAGGCAACAACTACTAAAACCTGATTTGTCTCCTAGGCTGTGCTTTCTGCATCTCATGTGCTCTCTGAGGAAGATCGTAAAGCATTTGCACTAGGACTTTCTCCCCAGTGGGACATTGAGTGTGATCATCTTCTCCATACTGCAATGTCCCAGCTCTCAAAGAGAGATGAGCCTCAAAGTCATGTGGTTCTAATACTGGACAAGGTTTGTGTTGTTATGTCTATGTAATGCTAAACTCTTTGCCAGATTGTGATATACAGCTAGTTTTGTACTCGTCAGAAAAATAAAAAGAGCCATTAGAGTTTAATTTGTGACAAAGGAAAGTATTTAATGCTTATCAGCCTCTGTCCCGTGTTTGATGCAGTATCTTCAGAAGTTGCCATGGGAAAGCATGCCCATCTTAAAGTCTTGCTCTATGAGCCGAATGCCTTCTTTGCATTCACTGCTTGGACTGTGCCTTCAGAAAGAGGTAAGATCAAGCGCCATGACTGCGTCTGTATTGACCATGGTGCTGATGTCATTAACTCCATAGCTGTTAATTTCAGTATAAATTTCTAATGGATTAAATCCTCCTTGTTAGACTGACTCTCAGTCCATCCTTAAGCATGGTGTGAATCCAAGGAAGGTGTTTTATGTGTTGGACCCTGATGCCAACTTAAAAAACGCTCAGGATCGATTCAAGGAATGGTTTTGCAGGTGAGACGAACTATAACATGGTAGAATGATTTTAATGGTCTCGTGCATTTCTGTTACTGGTTTATATTCTTTCCCTTTTGTTTAAAAAAATTTAATAATAATTTTGTTTAAGTAAACCGGACTGGCAAGGTGTGTGTGGAGTTGCTCCTGATCTGGGTCAACTACAAGAAGCTGTTGCAACCAAGGATTTATACATGTAAGTTTGAGATTAGGTTAATATTTGTACCAGGCTAGAGGCAGGCTCCATGTTTTTCCATCTTCAATGTGCTGATTTTAATTTTGAATGATTGTCACTTTAGTTAATCAACTTAATAAAATATTAACATTTCTAAAATGTCAGAAATGTAACTCTACAACACCGAACAGCAAACTGGTGAATCATGGTGTTGGCAGCATCAAGTGTGCTTCTCAGGCACAGGGAGACTGGTCTGAACTAAGGGGCATAACAACTAAATACAGGGGTCAGTGGGGGGAGACTGACCATTCAGTTTCAGGATTGGTGTACTTATTTTGAACTGGAGTTCAGAAATAAGGAGGTTAACCTGTCATAAGTCATAACCAATTCCATGTAATGTAAAAAAAAAATAAAAATGGATGTGGTCAGAAGTATGGTGCTACTGTATGTAGGCTTGAATTTTGTAATCAGTTATTGTTCAGACTGACAGAAACCATTAAAGTGAACAACTGTCTCAATTTCTCTGTACATGTTTTAGTTACGTGGGCCATGGTGCAGGTGCAAGGTTCCTGGACAGTCAATCGGTCCTCAAGCAGCAGATGACTGCAGCCTCTCTGCTGTTTGGTTGCAGCAGCGCCGCTCTGGCTGTGCGAGGCAATCAGGAGGGACAAGGCATCGTTCTCAACTACCTCATTGCAGGCTGGTGAGATATCTGTTGAGTTTTGGCATCTTGTGTGTCCATAGCTGAATCTTGTAGAAGCTTGTTTAGTTCAGTATCTGTACTTAGTTATTTAACACAAGTGAATAGTAAAGCTTAATTTTGTAAATGGCATCTCATTGTTTTAATGTAGGTTTACTCGGCATTAAATATCCCATTTAATGATTAACCTTTGGTGTTTGTGCCATGAATATTTTGTTTTCTAGTCCCTTCATTTTGGGCAACTTGTGGGATGTAACAGATCGGGATATTGATCGCTTCACTAAAGCTTTGCTGGAGTCATGGTTCTCTGCGGGGTCCGGCGCACCTCTCCTAGAGTACATTGGTTCATCACGTCAGGCCACACACCTGAAATACCTTATAGGAGCTGCACCTGTTGTCTATGGTCTACCTATTCACCTGCAATGAGACTGGAAAACTGAAACTCCAAACAGCATCTAGACTTTACCGTTTTAGCACACATTCTGGGGGATGTGACATAACTTTGGAATTAAATGCCCAAAAATGTTATTACTGAATTTTTTTTTTTTAAATAGTGTTTCCAGATTTTAACAGTCAATTATTTGAATGGCTTGTAATGTTTTTGTTTGAATTGCTCAGTTTTCTTTTTAATAAATGAACTTGCACGTACAGTTTGTTTCTGTTTGGAAGGTGATTGAGATTTGGAGCTTAAAGCTTGAAATGTGTTGTGAACATTGCCACCACCATCTGAGAAAGATTATTTCACTGTAGACTCCAGTTAAGTCCTATTGCCATATATTGTCATTAGACTAAAACTCATAAGATGTGTTTACAACAAATTTAATTAAGCTCTATTGTCTAATAATTCTCTTTCGCAGCATTTCATCAGGATCCGTAACCGCAATACAAACCATAAAACACAATGATAATATCCTCTCATAATAAATCATAATACACTATATACACTGCTTTTAGTAAGTCTCATAATTGCTTCATATCTTATATACATTTTTAACCCTTTCTAAACCTATTGACTGAAATGATTTCATGTCCTCATTGCAGCTTTTCCATTATTCAACCCTTCTTGTAGAGTTACAGTAAAGTTTTTTGAGTTTGTTCTGGTTGCTTGTTTTTTTGTGTTTTTTTTTTAACATTTTTGTTCCTCTCAAGCTGAGTTTACTCTCCCTTAATTGGAAAAACTTGTGCATACTCGTTGGAAATTGGTCATTTTTAACTCTGTACATGATTTGAACAATTTTGGAATTGTCTTCAAATAGCAATATTTTCAAGTTGATGAGCAGATTTTTGGTTCTGTATTAGATTTATTAATTATAGAATAAAGACAGAATTTATTGTTGCCTTAAATGTATTTCCCCACACTGCCACACAATAACTCATGTATGGAAGGAACACTACAAAGTATACAACAATGACTGATATTAAAAATCTTTGATTTTATAAAGAACTGAAATTCATTTAGATATCTTTAAATTAATATAGTTTATATGTTTCTTTCAACTCAAGTTTACATTTACTATTACACCAAAAACATTTACTTCAGACACTATCAATTTCTAAATTATTTCTCAAGTTTAAGTTTTGCTCAGTTTAAGTCTTTCCTCGACGACCACAATATATTGGAGGTTTTTCAATCTAGTTTCAAGAGCCTTCATAGAGCAAAGTTGGCTTCATTAAGAGTATTTAATGATATCTTCAAAGCATCAGGTTCTGGTGACTTAGTAGTTCTACTCCTCCTTGAGCTGATTTTTATATTTCTTTTCTTTGATCTTTCTTTTCCTTAATTAGCCTGAATATTTAAGTGTGCTCTGTATATATAATTTCCACATGATATAGTTTAATTTCACTCTGATTATTTTTCTATAATGCTGCTGTAACCCTGTCTGATTCTTATATACAAGTATGCCTATTAAAATCGCTGTGAACAACATGTACACACTAGGTGTAGGAATAAAGTTATAACCAGCCTGGCATATAAGATTACAATGTATGAGTGATAAAAATAAAAATAAAGAAATGTCGCCCTTTTTTTTTATTTTTTTTTTTATCATAATGTCCACAAGGGGGCGCTGTTTCAGACTAACAACTCCCCATATTTATCACCCGGAAGTTCTAACGGGAAAAGGCCGTTTGTCATCACGCTTCCAATATGGCGGTGAATCTCACAGACCTCTCCCTTCCTCAGTTAGAAGGACTTAAAAGCCAATTAGACCAGGTATTCTATATATTTTATTGCACATCTTTAAAGATTCTGTTCTTACAAACTGGTTGCAAGAGAACAATGATCACAGTGAAAACAGGACGGCATGTTAGCTAGCTAACTAGCACAGCTGACGCTAACGTTAGCTTTATAGAAACTCCCAGTCACCCTGTATGCATTGTGTGTACCTCCAATAGTTTATTCATTTCCACAGTTTTATATAATCATTTAGTTAATATGGGCATTTCTGACTTTTCATTTTGACGTTTCCTCTAGGAGGTTGAATTTCTGACGTCTTCAATAGGTCAGTTTAAAGTTGTCCAGACTAAGTATGTTGAAGCAAAAGACAGTTTAAATGTCCTGAACCAAAACAATAAAGGTGGGTAAAATTTATTTCATTTTTGTCGATTGAAAAAAACTGCTCGAAATGCGTATTATAAATAAAAGACATGCTGGAAAATGAGAAGTTTGGTTTTAAGTGTTTTATATTAGTTCAGATTTTATGCATGATATTTTGTTTTAAAAAAAAAATCTATACATTGCTTGTGACCCTCTCTTCCTACTCTCTGTTCACAGGAAAAGAATTGCTTGTGCCTCTCACCAGTTCTGTATCCTAACATTTTGTCAAGTATCTTTTGACATGGACATCATTATTTAAATTTCAAGGTGTAACAGCACAGCATCACTCAAAATGTGTTTTTGTCTATGTTATAAGGAAGAGGCCAGTAGCTAGACTTATTATGTAATTGCATAAACTGAATTAACGTTTGTGATTGCTATATGAAGGAGCCCAACAAATATTTCCCATGTTGTGTAGTATATGTTGCTGTTGTTGTGTCCCTTTTTTTTTAATCTATATGCTTGTCCTTAATGATTCTGCTAATCAGATGTATGTCCCAGGAACATTAAATGATGTGGAGCATGTCTTAGTGGATGTGGGAACAGGATATTATGTTGAAAAGGTAGTGTATATTTGTATTTGAGAGACCATAGATATACTATTGAGTAATTCATTAAAAGTATTTTTAGTAAACTGAAAATCGTATATTTTTTATTTGTAATTGTCTCTGTAGAATGTGGAGGACTCAAAGGCATTCTTCAAGCGCAAAATAGATTTTCTCACAAAGCAGATAGAGAAAATTCAGCCAGCTCTTCAAGAAAAACATGCCATGAAACAAGGTAAGCCAAGATGTTAGACTATTTATCAGATTTTGTGTTTAAAAGCTGAAGCTAAAGATGTTAAAAAATTTTGTTTCCTCGTATGTTTTTCCTCATTTGATCAGTTTACTGAAGAAATTATTCTACATCATTCAGGCCATAGTACTTCTTTTACAGCTTTGACTCCACTTAGTTTTATGTGCTGAATTCTGTAGGTCATCTCTGACTTTTCATTTTGAAATAGAACTTATAGCCATTTTAAAAAAACATTTGTGTTTTAGTGCTGAAGATTAACATGTCTTCATTCATCAAATCAAACTCATCATTTCATGTTAGTCTTTATGACACATTTTAAAAAAAAAAAAAAAAAAAGGTTGACCTGAAGTACTGTTCAGTAAATTAACATGGGTTAGTCATGGAGGTATACATGAATAAAATTAGTTAAAAGAATAACCAAAAGGGTTAAACATAAAAACAGAATTAAGATGCAGATGCTAATTTAAATCTAAGCACTGGAAGATCCTGCTCACTGTTCTTGCTTAGCATCACAACTTGTTTATCATAGTTAAACTTTGGTTGCTCTGGGTCTTTAATTCAGTGTCAAAATATCTATGATGAAGATGCAGACAGACAGAAATATTAGTGTAATCAATTAAATTTATTCTGAGAGAAAGTGTTTTGTGGCACGCTACCTCTTTCAAATCTATTCCATTCAGTTCTACAAGGGCTGTGGCCTGCAGGTTTTCAGTGTTTCCCTGCTCCAACACCTGATTCAAATGAGTCATTGTGCAAAATTTCCTAGGCTGTTGAATCTATTTAATTTGAGTCCGGTGTGTTGGAGCAGGGGGGAAAAAACCTGCAGGACTGCAGCCCTTGTAGGGCTGAATTAAATAGCCTTGGTCCAATTCTCTTGCATCTGACATAGTTGGAAGTGCAAGTATCCTTTTTGAACATTTGTTTCAGATTTAAATAAATCATTGAATAATTACCCATGTGCTGAAAGTACTTTTCAAACTTTAAAGACGGGGATCCTCAACCTTGGCCTTTAAGTGCTGTTAGAAGTTTCACTGTTGCAACACACCTGACTCTTTGACGCTTTGGTGTGAATGAAAAAGGAGTCTTACTGGCTAATCTGATATTTTCATTTAATCCTAATAAAAGTAATTAAAGTATTGAATTTTGCTTTTTTTGGTGAAGATCATTTTACATGCAGATTTACTTTATGTGCTGTGTTTTGTCTTGCAGCTGTGATTGAGGTAATGAATGTGAAGATCCAGCAATTACAACAGAGCCAACAAGGATCACAGATGGTTGAAAGCACCAAGGCCTAAGGACAAAATCTGTTTGAGCTCTTTGTGACTGGGGCATTTTTAAAATTGTTTCCCTAGAAGACTAAATCTGAAATGCACAAACTTTGTTTCAGATATAAGGAGGCTGTTATCAAAGTGAAGATATGTGTACTTGGATCAGTTTTAAATTAATTAAATTGGGTGTCTACATTTTGAAAATTAGAGGTTACTATGGATTTAAGGTACATTAAAGTGTGTCACTGTCATTTGTTCACTGAGTTCATCTAATATTTCTGTTCTTGATAATGAAACATTTTCACAATTATAAGTAAACAAAATATTCTTAAGTTCAAATTGCAGGACACCTGCACTACAGAGATGTTTATTTTTTTCTTTCATTAAACACCTGACTTGCCTTTACTTCAGGTTAAAATAGGTCCATCAGAACCTGATAATCTTAGGAAAATTAGTCCAGGATTATATTCCAAGTTGAGGTAGTGACAGGTACAATTGTCTCGAAGTTGTCAACTAGAGATGTTCAGATTGGCACCTTATTCTCATGAGCAGCCACACCCTCATTTCAGCATTGTTCTATTGAAATGAGAAATTTTAAAGAACTGATAATTCTGTGTTAGAACAAGCTGTTGTGCACAGAAGTCGCTGAATTTAGTATTCCAGGAAATCTCAAGCAAAAATGCACCTACGGAGGTCAGTTTGCCAGTTTGAACGTATATAGGCATTTATGCGAATGCAGGTCATACAAAAACACTTAAAAATCAAATTAGTTTTCACTCTGAATTAAAGTTGCTCCATTCTCAAGAATTTTTTTAGTCATTTTAAGTCAACATGTAAGCTACCGTGAATCAAATCAGCCGAGTACAGTTATGGTCAGGCTATATATATATATATATATATATATATATATACATATGTAGATATATATATATATATATA
>JBAMHW010000003.1:26812307-26824587 GCA_037177495.1 Rhadinocentrus ornatus
CAGCTACCCCAGACTCTGCTTCCTCATTGGAAGACGTGTTGGTGGGATTGAGAAGGTCTTCAAAGTACTCCCCCCACTGACCCACAACATTCCCTGCTGCAACACACCTGAGAGCAACATCTTGTTGCAAAGTGCTGCCCAAGCATGTTGACCCATTATTTGATCCAGGTGTGGTGCAGCAGGAAACATCCATAATCTGCAGGACAATGGCCCCGAAGAACTGACTTTAGACACAGTTATAGTAGAGATTAATGAACAAACAGGCATGTCATGCATGTATGCTTCTGTGTAGACATTTCCCTCCTTAATGTTTTCTATCCACCTTTCTTTTTAAACTCAGGGTTTCAAAAACTCCTCGGGTGCTGAAAGCGCCACTTTCTCTAAACTTTGTCCCTCTGTCGTCTTGCCACTACTGTACAAACCAAGATCTGCTGGGACTGAAATACAGTACGCACAATTTTAGGAAAATTAGTATCTGGATATGCCTTGGGAGTATCCCAGTTATGTGTCTGTAAGAAAATTCTCCCGAGTTTAGAAAAGCCTGAACATGCAACTTCTAGGACTCTAATAGAAACGCGCTATTTGGGTTTACATCAAGAAACAGAAAAACTTCCTAGTGATGATCAGAAACTGGAAAACTGGTAACTTTACGGTTGATTGTGTTCAGTATCACGTCTAAAAGTGATCCAAACAAGCTGATTATTTTGCATGTTGGTGCAGACTAAATCAAAGACTTAAGCATACAAACATAATTCATCCAAAGAAAAATTAAATCTAATATTTTTCCCCAAATATTTAAACACATTAAGTGATTGCGTAACATCTTCTTACATAAATGTATTAGCTCTGTACGCATTCATATTCAGCTTTAACCTTTTTCCTCTTCTTGCCTGCTAAGTTTTTTAGAAAAAGGAGAAACCCATTTCTCATATTAGATTTGATGTCGTTTCAGGCCGGATATGATGAAAGAGAAGAATTATCGTCACATTAGAAACTCCTTTTCCCTGATATAGTTGCAAAGGAAAAAAGGAAAGAGGGTGAAATATAGACAGCAGCTATTTGCTCTTCATCACAACCTTCCTGTAAAAATCAGAAATGTGCAGCCTGATTTGCTTGACAACCTCTGGTTGGTTTCAGCTGAGTGGAAACCAACTGCTTAACACCGGCACACGTTCAGTTTTGGCTTGCTCCAGGTGGTTGGGCTGGTTTAAAAGTTTATATTCTCATTTAAGCTCTCAAACCACCACTCTCCCACACACGGACTCACGTGTCTGGGCGGCAAAGTCAGAGAGAGGCATTCACATGTAGAACCAAACAACACGTACCTTTTTTAAGTCATTAGAGGCCAGTTTGGGGTTTCTGGTTTCCACTTCAGCCTGTTTTCACCCCCACAGGGAGGCTAATTTACCTACCAGCTGCTTGCACATGTGTGTATGGGAGGGAGACGGGGATGCATGAAGGGAAGGCAGGAGGATTTAAAATGTAACCTGGATTGTGATGTTACTATCATTCTGATCATCATGCTCAATCCCACACACACAGCTTGAACGTCCTGATAAACACGTGAACCTTCACGGAGGCTAGCTTCAGTGTTAGTTGCTTCAGTTTCCAACACAAAGACCATGTTCGTTTTAAATGATACCAGTACAAGAACTTATCCAACTTTCCTGCTGTCGGGAGCAACATGCTCCCTGAACTCTCAACAGTCGAGACCAAGTTGGTTTGGATAAATGACTCGTCTCAAATGACTTTAGCTAGATGCCACTACAGTAATATTTAAGCCATGCTAGCGACTGATGCTGAGGCGCCCCCTGGATTGCTTTATCCTGGTTTGCTAACATGCTGATTGTTTTGTTGATCCTTGAAATGGAATTCAACTTCTCAACATGGGAAATTGTGTTGTTAAAATTAAACCCAGTTTAAAAAGATAATATTTTTGCCACGTTGAATGTAAAGGAAACTAGAGCGAGTTCCTACATAGCCTTTTTCTCAAGTCAACCACCCCCAGGGAATTATACTTTTTATGTCCTTACTTTGGGTGTTACTCTTTGGCAGATTCTGCGTTCTTCTTTATTCATTTGCTTTTCTGAATTAAGGCAATAAAAGCTATTTAGAATTGGCTGGCTTAGGATGAGATGAGGCTAGATGTACTGAACACGTGGGCTCTTCCAACACAAGTCTGTTGGGTCCTTGTAACTAAAACGAGGTGGAAATAATTTTTTTATTAAAATCAAAGCTTCTCATATCAAAAATGCAAATTAACGTATAACTGATGAATTGAAGATAAAAATAATGTTGGTCCACAAAGAGGAGCAGTCTTCTCCTTTGACCTCCACAGGGAGGTCAGAAGTCAAAGGTCAAGTGCAAAACAGGAGCTCGGAGCCGGTTGAAATTCACGGTTGCGGTCAAGGATACCACAGCAGTCAGAGAAGCGTGTTCTGATGCCCTGAACCTGTGCTGTCAGGTTGCTCATGTCTCCAGGATCATGTGGTTGACAGTTTCTGACTGGATATGGTTCACAATGGACGTCTTCCACGAGAGTTTAGTCATCTGTTTTGCTTTAAATGACACGTTAAAGGACGCTCGGTGCAGTTTATAGGCGAGGGATGTAAAGTATAAAGGCTTTCACCTGGTAGAGATAAAGAGCTTCTCTTTCACTAAAAGACCAGAGCACAAAACTATTTAACATCCTGCTTATTAAAATCAAATGCTCCCTGGCATGTGGAGCTGGCTCGTCATGGACTGCACTTCCATGGCTTTATATGTTTATGACCTTGTTAAGCGTGTGAATCAGTGAGGAAAAGCCAAGAGCAGCTTAACTAGTGTGTTTTCAAATGAAACCGAAGTCTCTCTGAGGGTTACCCCGATGAAAAAGAAAAGCAGTCTTTGCACCTTCATGAGCATTTATTCAGTTCGTCTGGTTTTAGGAAGCAAAGAAGCGAGCTAGCATGCAGCTCCATCAGCCAATGATGCGCCACTTGAGGAGCCAAATCAATCTCAGAAAGCCAGTGGATTTATTAAAGAATGTCGGAATGAGGCCAACACATCTTTATGTTTAAAACATTATGCCGCCAGCCAGCCAAGTCGCAGCTGCTCTCTTCAAGATAACACATGTCATCCGAGTACCTGAGTCTGACTCCCACACGGTTTCCGTGCAGGTCTGTAGTCTCAGGGCTTCGTAGCCATTCACATGTCTCTCCCAGCTTAAGGTGTTGCTTGGCTATCAGATACTTTCTCAGCAGTTTCCCAGAAAGTAAAGTTTTCTTTGCTCTTAAAAGATAAAGTGTTGTAACATATCCAAACTTTAAAAGTCTTTATAGGCAAATAATTGGAACCAAGTTAACTTTTTCTTTTTTATTAGTGCATGAATAAAGGGTAAACAAAACATTTCTTTTCCTTTTACGGCTCCAACTTCAGCCTTGTGTTGGCTTGGTTAGCTTTAGTTTTAGACTCTCTGATAGCTGCAGCTTTACAGCAGCTGTTCTGCTTTAATATCACTAAAAGCCGGCGCCTCCTCTTTAGTCAATAAAACAGAGCGATTTGTCCATTAAAAACGAAATGATGTGCTTGTTGGTAACATGACTGAATGCACTTGAAAACAAACTTTCTTGATGACAGCCGGCGTCTGTATCCTGGTTTAAAGCTTGTAAACTCCAGATACTGCTTCAGCACAATCATGTGAGAACAGTTTAAGCTAGTAATGCCTCCGATAAACTGTTTAAAAGAGCTCAAAAACACCGTTTTCCTGTATTGCTTTAAAATAGAAACAGCCGTCCTCTGCTGCTAATTAACTTTACACAAATCCATTAACAAATGACTCGCAGCGGCACCGGTCACATGAGAGTACAGGAAGCGAACTGGCAACCCAGATTTCTGCAAAATGCTTCTAAGTCTGTGACTTTGTCTGACGTGTTAACCTCAATAAATAACTTGGATTTATTTAACATGCAGCTGAATGAGGACGGTTGCTTAGCAGCTCTAAGTCCTGCAAGGAAACTGGAGTCAGTTTATATATATATATATATATATATATAAACCGACTATATACACCGGTAATTGCAAAATCCCTTTTTAATTTGTATTAAGTGACCATTTGAGGTTGGCTGCAGTCTGTAGGTTTGTTAGTTTCTATCATAATATTGGTAGAGTTCACATTACCATTATTTACTTGTGAATTTTAACTTTTTTTTATTTTTTATTTTATCATTTCAAGTTGGCATTTGATTCTCTGTTGTGCTTTGACTCCGCCACTCGACCGTCTCAGAGGTCACAAACGCTGCGCTGTCGTTAAGGTCGAAGCGGGCGGGGGTGCAGCCTGTTGTTGGTTCGGAGGGTGGCTGGCTGGTAGAAGACGCAGCTGTCACATGCTGGGTAACCGCTGCAAAGCTGACCTGCGGCACGAAAAACTAAGCGGAAAACGATAACTGATAATATGGGAAACGTTTTTCTATTGTAAAACAGTTGTTAGTGTTACACGTCGGTTAAAGTTGTCCAGGCGACGCAGTGTTTGAATCGGGACACGCGCTGGCGTATTCTTACCGGTTGACTGGAGACCGTCGTCAAGACGAAGAAAAGGACGAGTAACTCTTAATAAGTGCGACCAATATTTTTTTTATTTTCTCACAGTAAAGTCTCCCCCCAAAAAGAAACTCATCCGACTAATTGAGTCTCTTGGAGCCGAGTGGGACAGAAAACATGGTAAGTGCAGGGCCTGGAAGCGGGCACCCTAGCTAATGAGTGCCAACCTGTTTCACTCATTTCTTTGCTTTAGATTTACACACGTCTGTTCTGAACAATACACTGAAACAAGAGTTAATTTTCCAGATCGTGTCGTGATTTTTATTTATCCATTTGAACAGTTAACATTTTTTGCATTAACCTGTCAAAGAAAGTAGCTTATGTTAGCAGAGTAAAGTATGGCCGGTTTCAACTGGTCTGCTAGTAAATGTAAGCTAGTTAGCTCAACGCCGGTATTATTGGTGTTAACATATGGTGATATGACGGTGACAACTATTAAACAACCATCCACTTTTGTAAGGCGTATCAATTGGATTGTTGAGTTGGATAAAACTTGGGTATCTCATCCTGCCGTAGGTAACACGAAAGGTTTAAGTTGACATCGCACGTGTAGAAACTGGCACGTGATTTGTGTTAAACGTTAGCTGCTGCCTAAGTGTGGTTGAGTGACTACCGAAGACAAAGGTCGACGGGGACATTAACTGGGAAAGGTTATCAGTGTTAGTGTGGCTTGGTTATCAATTAACCAGCAACGCTTGGGTTAGAGAAGAGCTTAAAAAAGCTTTCTAAATGTCGTGACATGTTAAATATATCAGTGGCACATTGGCGCCACGTGCTCCTCCGAAACCTAATGCACTACTTTATGTAAAAAAAAAAAAAAAGTTACCGTTTATTAACAAAAAAAAACCTTTAATGTAATACAGGTTAAACTGGAAGGTTGTGGGAATTACGTTTAACGTAGTCATTAGCTTTCATCAGTGACCGCTGTGCCCTCGCAGTTTTGTAATGGATGATGACAGGTCACAGCGCCTTGTAACCACGCTGAAGCTCAGAGGCGGGTCCGCGCCATGTATGGTGACATGTGACCGAAGTTGAGGCGGGGGTAGAGTAACCCGCAGCCAATGAGCATTCAGATTTATGTGTCTGCGCACTAAGGCGAGGCTTTTGCAAAACCAGAAAGGATTACATTCCGCTGAAGTCCCACCATTCACTAGATTAGATATAATATATTTAACTAAAATAAGTCCTTTGTGATTAAGCAATTGCAGTTTACTTTGCCATATTTATCCAAGTTTAAAATGCTTATTTTATTTGTGTAAGGCTCTTACACAAAACAGAACAACTTGTTAGATGATTTTAGTGTAAATGGAAGAGTTGAGCCATTTGTTTACATTTAGGAATGTAAATATAGTAATTTACAATTTAGAGATTTTCAGATTTAAAGGCTAAATATTTAGGAATTTTTCTGTAAAAAAATTTATAATATTCTCATTTGTTGCAAGGGATAAAAAGAATCTTCCCTATAAACAATCTGTCCTCCACATCAACAATGGCTGTGTCCAAATTTCCACAGTACTCCCTAACCCCTCATTCACTATATAGGGCTGCACTGTATAGCATACTATATAGTGCACTCATTTTCGTGGCGATTCGGACACGAAGCTGCCTATTTTTCCCTCGCCGCAGATCACGTGAATACCAGCTGTCATCACGACAACCACAACACATGTCAAGATGTCATTTCAAATCCAATCCAAAGTTGTGTGTAAATATTTTTTATTTTTATTCCTTATGTTGTATTTTATTCTTTGTTGCATAAATATTCAATAAAAAATAATTTTTCGCCTTCTTGCACCATGATGAGCTGCTGCTCGTAATGCGTTGTTGTCTATATTGACCTGTCTAGTGACCATCGATGCTCACTACTTTTCAAGATGCGTTGTGGGTAATTTTGAGTGCCCTACTTTTTTCTCTCTGGCCATTCGGACACCCCTACAAAATGGCATGACCCTTAAATAGGGCACTATGTAGGGAGTAGGAAGCACATTCGGACACAACCAATGTCCTTGTCAAGCTTTTCTCCTTTCAAAATAAGAGTTACGTGAGGGAATAACTTCACTGCACTGTGTTACTCTTTCTTACTTCCTGGTTCCTTAACCAATCATATGTGACTCCTCAAGTTGCCAAACAGTGCAGCGTTTGGTATTTTATGTCGGCAAATGAGCCTGCAGTAATAATGTTTTGGCCAAGTGAATAGTGTGTTTGTCCTTTTTATAAACTTATGAAATTACTATATAATTAATTTATAAAATGAGACTAAGGGAAAACAGCCGCTGTGTGGCATTTGAATGCTCTGTTTTTCTCTTTTGACCGCGGTTCTGATTTAAAACACTAGGTTGCAATGCTACTTTTTTAGCCTTTAATACTAAAAGGTATGCCATTATTCCAGGATGTCTCCTGTCGGAGGATATTACAACACTTAAATGTCAAAGAGTGATTAAAATGTGGCCTAAAAAAAGTGTTTTTATGGCTCAGTTTGCCCCATTTCTGGGGTAAATTGATCCTGCCCTAATCTTGTCTTTGAACAAAAGAATTTATTTTAAAAACACAAACCTGTTGTATAATTAGCCTTATTTTACCTGCTGATCTTAATTGATGGACACCCACCTATAAAACTGTTCTCTTTCCAGTTGTTAGAAAAGTGAATGCTGTCTCGGTGTAAAATTTAAATGCCAGTTCATAGCATTTAATTGTACTAAGGCCATCAAACCGGTTACCCAGTTTATAAAGGTGGTCTACAAGCTTATTCTTTTCTTCTGTGAAACCTATTTTTGCCTGTGCTGTCCCACTGTGTAGACAGATCCCCAAGATTTGTTTCCTCACCTCAGCAACAAGCCAGACGTTTATCCATAGATGTTTATCTTCAGTTATGTTTTATATTGATGTTTCAGTTCAAGAGACAGGATCTAGAATTCAGTGTATTGTTGGAGGGGTAGGGGTTATATATGAGCACTATGTGAGTGTAAAGATGTGAGTGTGTGTGAAAAAGAGTGTGATCAAGTGTGTGTTATGAAACTTGGATGTTTTATATTTGACTGAGTGAAGGTTTGACATATATTTACAATTTGTTTTTATTATGTGAAGCACTTTGCGCTGTTTTGTATGAACAGTGCTCTATAAATAAAGTTTGATTTGAATCTTGCAGGTAACCACTAAGGGAGCAGGTCTGAATCCCAATGCGAAAGTGTGGCAAGAGATTCCTGCCCAACAGAATGAGCTCTCAGGAGAAACGGATGACTCTCCTTGGCCACAGACCTACCCTCCTCCTGCTGAGATGACTGAAGGTAAGAGTCTTTTTTCTTTTCTTTTTTTTCCCCCTGAAATAAAAGATCAGCTGTTTAACTGTTAATTCAAAACCCTGTGTTAAATATTATAAACCAAACCCCTGGTGCTGCTGCACTGGTATAACTCTGAAGAATGTGGAGAAAACTTTGTGACAAGTGTACACAAGATAATTACAGATAAACATAATATTTGAGGATATTGTAACTATTGGTTTTAGGTGTATGCCCTAATTGCAAAGCATGAAAAAGCTTATTTAGAGCATTGTAGTGTTTTATAAAAATGACGGTTATTTTAAGTTACTGTAAAATAACTTATTTCTCTCTTTTTTTACTAGGTTACTCAGATGTTCCCTCTTTAGGAGGTAAAGGATACTACACTGAATATCTGGACACCACTGCTGACTACTCACCTGTACCCACAGGCGACGGTCATGACATTGAACAGCCAGACATAGGGTATTTAGACTTTAACCCACAAGGTGAATCTGCCACAAATATTGAAGTGTCCAAGGAACAACCAGTGAGTGAAGAGAGTTTGCGAGGGTCCTTAAAGAAACTGCTGGAGTTCTGCTTTTCTAGGTTAGTGTGATTATGTACAAGTTTGTTTGTTTTTTGTTTTTTGTTTTTTCAAATACTGTTTTAATTATTTTAATAGTTATTTACTTAGTTAATGCAACGGTTCTTAAAATCAGATGCCAATATTTGTATGTAAATTCTTTCAAGATGATGATCAGGAGAGTCATGTTTTGAACATGTTAATGAGATGTTTGTTTTATTAACTTAAGTTTGTAATCGAGGTGAAGGCATTAAAGCAATTTATTTAAGTTATTCAAGGGTTTAATTTTTTGTAGTTTTAAAGTATTTTCCTGTAAACTACTAATGTCAGATATACTGTGTTATTCTTTTAACACTGTAAGAAAAAATATGTACGCACCAAGACATTTTAAATGATGTCCTGTATTTTGAATGTTTACAGAGAGAACCTGTCCAAGGACTTGTACCTGATATCGCAGATGGACAGTGATCAGTTTGTTCCTATCTGGACCATTGCTTGCATGGAGGACATTAAAGCTCTGACCACTGATATGGACCTAATTTTGGATGTACTGAAAGGTACTAGGGTTGCTCTCTCTCTCTCTCATAGATTAATGTTCGTCTGCATCCTGTGAAAAGAAACTTGGTTTGATATGCTGTTGACCAAGACGTGCAGGTGGCAAACAGTTAACCAAGCCAAGAAGCTGGTGTTCTGTCGGTTTGGCATACGTTGTCATAATACCATACCAAAGCCTTGTCTGTCAATTTAAACTATTTTATCTAAACAGCATAGCTATGAATGCCATTTGATAGGTTACAATATGTAATATTTTATTTAGCAATAGTTATTTCAAAGTTAATAATTACATGTTCAGTCTCGCACAGTTTAGGAGAAGGCACCAGATGCAATTTCTGAGCAGTCAGTGGAGCTTAATTGATGGGTCATTTGCAGTTTTCTGTGCTACATGTGCTCATTAACCAAGGATATACTATTCTGACAACATATGCCAAACTTGCAGAAAATCCTGATAATCGTTTAATAATAGAATTGAAGCACCCTGAATCATAATTGAGTTGTGACGTAACCTAAGATGGCACACCCCTAATAGATACAAGTTCAGACAGCATCAGTTTGAAAAATTGATTTCAGTACAGTGAAATTTTCATTGAGGGTATTAAAAAAAAAACTGAGCCACATAGTAATTATCTTGCAATGCAATATTCATGTATATAATGTTAAGTTTCATGGATTGTTGTTTTCCCAACTGTTCATAACCTAGGACGCAATGCCAAGATATACCATTTGCTAACATCACCACATCAGTGTGTGCTTTTGCATAAACTTCATTGGTATCATTAATAGATAAACATTAGCAGGGTCTTGGTCTTAAAGTTTAGTGTAAAATCTACATGCTGGTTGAGCGACGTTATAGGGAGAGCAGTGAGGTTGATTCTGGCCCAGCTGTCGGGCAGATGGGTTGTATCGGTTGGCAATGCACAAGATTGTTGGCAATGTTTGCCAGTTTTGAAGTGGTTAAGTTGGTTAACTTGCCTTTTTCTTTTTCTCTACAATTTTTGTGAGTTATTTTTGATAGTGAAAGAATTTTAAACAGTTACAAAAAGCTCAGAGCTAGCATCTTAATGTGCCCACAATAAACTCTTTACATAATTCTATGATTGATAGTCAGTCATTATAATCTGACAAAACACTTCTTTTTTTCTCCTCTTAACAGCTTCTCCAATGGTGCAAGTAGATGAAGCTGGTGAGAAGGTTCGACCTAACCACAGTCGCTGTATTATTATTCTAAGAGAGGTGCCAGAAACTACCCCAGTTGAGGTGAGATTTTATAAGTATTGAATTTTAAGCCATATTTTGTAGTTTTACTAAACTGTAAATCTTACAAACAGAAATGCATGGAAGATGTTTGTACCCATTAACACCATATAGAAAACTCCATATAAAGAATTGGTCTCAATTTTTTGTTTTCTCTTATTACAAAAGAAAGCAAACTGCCATCCTCAAATTACAGATATGATGTAAAACAATTCAATTTGATAGCCGAATATTCTGGCTTTTTAAAACCTACCTCAAAATTATAAAAATGTAATTTTTTGCAATTTTGTCATCAAATAGAGGAATTGCTTATTAAGAAAGATTATTGAATCACCTTGTATTTTAATTTCTAAAACAAATAACTGTACATGTCTGAATATGCAAATGAGCCTGCAATTAAGGCGGTGTATCCACACAAGGACAAATTTAGTTGATACCACCACAATCATTTATCATTTAGACGTTTTGCTCTTCTAAAATGGTTCCCAAAGTGAAAAGCTCTGCAAACACCACCCTTCTTCATTCTTTGTGTACAACCTAGATGTATCTTTTATTTATTTATTTATTTATTTTTTACAACCTGATGATTCAATCGTCCCAGAGCATTTTCTCACTTGCCAGGCACTGGCACGGTGCCAGTTCCTGAGCTTAATTTTGAACCAGTCAGCGCATTCAAAATGTTTGTTTGGAACCTGAAGAATCTGTTCTCAACGGGCACAAATAAATAGTGGTTCTCAATTGCGAGCCATGACAATATCCATGGGCAAAAGCTGGGTTAACCTAAAAGCCATATCACTGTTTTATGTTTCAATAAATTTTAAGAATCAGGGAGGGGAGCAGAAGTCTGGTTGTTACATTCACACTAATGCTGCATCGCACATTGTTTCAATAAAAGAATTAAAAGAATACTGTGACAGAAAAAAAGACTTGGACAAAAGTGACGCTGGACATGGTGCTACATATTCATCTTTTCTTCTTCTGTCTGTCTGAAAAACTTTGCTTAAAAGCTAAATAGTTTCATCTCTATATGGATGTGGCCTAAGAGTGCTTGCTGCTGTTTTACCTGAATGATGAGCAGGAACACCCCCCACCCCACCCGGCCAGACCTACAGGTGACTAAGGCGGTGTTCTTAAGCAGATGTAATAAAAATATGTTCTCTCCATTACTTTCACAGGAAGTAGAGGCTCTTTTTAAGAGTGAAAACTGCCCAGAAGTGCTGAGTACAGAGTTTGCTCACAACAGCAACTGGTACATAACTTTTCAATCGGATATGGATGCACTGAAGGTATGCATGCCCATTGTCCACCCCCCCCCCCCTTTTTTTTTCTCGTTTTTTAAATGTATTTATTTTTTAACACTATAGCTCTTTAAATACAATTTTTACTTTATCTTTCCATTTTAACAGGGACAAAATTAAGATTACAGTTATATTGTTTTGTCTCCCACTCAGGCTTACAGGTATCTACGAGAAGAAGTGAAAATGTTCCAAGGGAAACCAATCATGGTGAGTAATTAACTTGCACTGACAAATTTAGGTATTGTCCTTATTCTCTGCTTATTATTTACCCATAAATAAAGTGGTGTCAAGCTCACAGCAGTTGCATCACTCCTCACCAGAAGAAGCTGCGTTACTGAGCTTTTGCCTCATAATTCGCTATGACGTTTGTACAGAAACTTGATAAGGAGAGTTGTTCCTGTAAGGGGTGGAGGGGGGGTGCCTCATACCACCTTCATGGAATCTGTTTATGACCGTTTGAGCAGACACATGCACATTTGTGGCCTGCTGAAGGTCATTTTGCAGGGCTCTGGCAGTGCTCCTCTTGTTCCTCCTTGCACAAAGGCGGAGGTAGCAGTCCAGCTGCTGGGTTGTTGCCCTCCTCCACGTCTCCTGATGTACTGGCCTGTCTCCTGGTAGCGGCTCCATGCTCTGGACACTACACTGACAGACACAGCAAACCTTGTTGTCACAGCGCGCATTGATGTGCCATCCTGGATGAGCTGCACTACCTGAGCCACTTTTGTGGGTTGTAGACTCTGTCTCATGCTACC
>JBAMHW010000003.1:26824687-26838765 GCA_037177495.1 Rhadinocentrus ornatus
TTGTCAATCAGTGTTGCTTCCTAAGTGGACAGTTTGAGTTCACAGAAGTGTGATTGACTTGGAGTTACATTGTGTTGCTTAAGTGTTCCCTTTTTTCTTTTTCTTTTTTTGAGCAGTGTATATTAAGAAATATAAGAAGACATTTAACAGTGTAAAAAAATGCAATATCAATAATGTGCAATATGCAATTTAAAGCTCTATTACTTAGTGCAGAGATACAGTCTCTGGATAGGAGAGGAAATGCAATTTATTATGAAGAGTAAACAATAAATGTTTTCAAGTCAGTCTGAGTCTCCAGTAACGCCAGAAAAAGTTGGCAACACTGTTAATAATGGGTCCTCCAGGGAGATGCTGTAGGGGCCTGTTTAAAAGGGGTAAAGCAGCTGGTTCTTTCCATGAACCAGCAAATGCCAACGTGGCATTTAAGTATCGATACCCCTGATCATTATTATCTAACTATATGATACAAAATTTTTTTTATCGATTTTAGTATCTGAGAATCTTTATTTATTTATTTATTTATTTTAACACTAGCCCATGATCATAATTGCCCCTCCTAATTACATTTCCTGAACTTATTTTAAGTTGAACTTTGTACCCGACTGTTTTTCCTATGATAAAAAGATTTAGGCAGAGATCTATAAATAGTCCTATTTGTACCCCAGTGATGATCAGTATCGCGCTTGGAAGGACCCATATACACTGCGGCTATCTGGGAGGAACTTTCAGTAACTTTGTATTCATCTGTATTTCTGCTTCTATACTTTAACTCTACCATTCCTCATATTCCTTTACTCCTTTTTTTCCCTACTATTTGCTACCCGTCTCTCCCCCTAGTTAGTGCAGTGTTTTATGGCCTTATGATCATGAGATTATGAGATCTGAGGGGACTAAAGGACAGCTCAGCATCACTAATAATGACTGGTATACTCAAAGTGTTGGTTCTTGCTCATAGAAAACATGTCTCTTTCTAGGCCCGCATTAAGGCCATTAACACGTTCTTTGGAAAGAATGGCTTCCACAGAATGGAAGCAGCACTGTACCAACAACATGTCCAGCCGCAGGCCCAGTTTGACTCTTCAGTCTACATGCAGCAGGTGTACAGCCCACAGCAGCAATACCCTGTTTATCCTGTGATGTCTCCTTCCTGGAACTCTTCAGTCATGCCTCATTTTGAAACACCACTGGTAAGCCCTGCTTGGAATTTTTCATTTTGAAATGATCCCTACATCACATTTACACTTTTATCAGAGAGATTGAAGCAATGTGTGTGATATACATAGCTTCAGTCTATTACAGTTGTTCAGAGCCAGAGATGCACTATGTAATTAGATTTTTTATTTATTTGTTTATTTTTGCCATTTTATGTGTTTAGGCACCCTTCCCCAACAGTGGATTCATGAACGGTTACCGCAGTGTGGGAAAATACAAAACAAATTCAAGCTCTATCAATGCCCATCGTCCTATAGGCAGGAACAGGTAGGTGCAAGTTATATGATAAATCTCTCTTTCAAGTAATCTCTTAATTTTAGTTGTAAAATGTAGTCCAAGTTTTAGATAGTTACAGTGTTTCCAAGACTCTGCACATTTAGCTCAACACAAACTGATGGTACATTTATGGGATAAGTCTAAGTAGGTTTAGATCACTTCATCATTGCTTCAGACAGACAGGGTCCCACGCAAATTTTGGGATTTCAAAAGCAATATCACAAGCACATATGGAATCCAGTAAAAAAATACTTTCTTTGTATTCAGTAACATCTTGAAATGTTTTACACAATTCTGACTTCTATTTTTCATACCATATGAACTTGGTCACGTCTGAGCCACAAAAGCCAATGTTTTAGTTAAATCATTTATCTGTTGGAACCAATAAGGCTTGGTTGTGCATTACTTCTAACATTTTGCCATCATTAGATTTGTGAAACCAAATGTACTTCTTTCATGATTGAGCTTATTTTCAGCCATGTAAGCTGTGTATTCTTTGTTTTTGGACATAGAAACTATGCAAAAGGGCACCCTAGACCTGGGGATGTTCTTCCATCTTTGGATCCAGGAATCATGATGGATGGTATGTCTAGTCCCTTGAGTCCACAGGACCTCCAAGCATCAGCGACACTGATTGACAGCACACCACAGACGATCCCTCTGTCTTCCTTCAACCTTAAACACAGTTCTTCATTGGCAGTCATGCCAAATGGGGATCTTAACCGGGCTGGACGAGACAGGTAAATGGATATTATTATTTTATTTTTTTACTTTTTTATTCAATCAAGAAGGTAAATTAAGAACAACTTGTCATTTACAATGACAACCTGGGCCAGAGGCATCAGTAAAACATACATTGGTACATACATTATCACACATTAAACATCTACATCTCATCCAGAATGCTACTAACCAGGACTAAGAGATCTGAACACATCACACCAGTTTTGACATCTTTACACTGGCTTCCAGTCAGTCACAGAATAGATTTTGAAACCCTTCTGATCGTTTACAAATTTAGGCCCAGAATACCTCTGTGATATGTTCAGAGAATATAAACCTAGCTAAGCTCTTAGATCCAAAGACTCTGGTCAGCTAGTCCAGACTAAACATGGAGAAGCAGCATTTAGCTTATAGACTGCAAACAAGGGGAACAAACTGCCAGTGGAGATTAAACTTTCACCAGATGTTGACACTTAAATCCAGAACATTTCCCATGAAATCTGCTAAACTTATCTTGCTTTTAATCATTTCAGTTAAATTTATAATTTTATTGTGAGTTTTTCTATTTGTTGCTGCCTTTTACTACTTTTTTTAAGCCTTTTTACCATATTTAATGCTTTTATTGTGTTTTGTAAAACACTGAACTGTCTTGTACATTAAATGTGCCATACAAATAAACTCACCTTGCCTTAAATATAGCAATGACACAAGTTTATATACAATGAATACAATTTTTTTTTTTTTTTTTTTTTTTTTTTAGGTAAACATTCATACTGCAGTTAGGGCTGGGCGATTGATTTTCCTTTTCTGGCGATTTTTTTAAATTTAAATTTAAATTTTTTTCCTTAGTTAGTTAGCAGCTGACTTAGCCCTCCCTCAACACCAGAACGGTGTTTGACAGATTTACAGTGAAGTGAGCTGTCACTTACGCCTGGGATTTAGCTGTAAGTATAACTGCAGTGAGAAATGCTGCTCTCTACGAGATGCAGAAGTCAACTTCAGCCCACAAACTCTCGTTAAGAGACAACCAACATCAGGGGAACTAATTCCGCAGTGGATCCTGTATGATAAGGATCCAGATGGAAAGAGATCACGGATGCAGTTGTGTTGCCTATGTTGCAGATGTAAAGTCATTTATACGGTGGGAAAGTTATGACATTATTTACTTTCTTTTAGCTGGCATTCATTTATATAAATAAATAAACGTTTTTAAAAAGTTTAATTGTGTTTATTTAAATTAAATTAAAAAAAATCGATTAGAATCGGAAATTGGATTTGGTTAGAAAAAATCTGAGATTTTATTTTTAGGCCATATCGCCCAGCCCTAAGTGCAATAAAAAAATTATTAGAAAAAGTCTAATAAGAAATCAATAACCAGGCTTCTGACTGAGAAGTGACCAGCTATTACAAAATTAGTATTTTTAGTAGTAAACAATTCACAACTCACACTTTTGTTCTTCTCAAGCTATCAGTTTACAGTTGACAGCTGATGTTAAAAGCGTTAGACTTGTGTTTTTAGCCTTCATTGTCAGTTGCACAGAAACGCATACCTATGCCTAAAATCATTGCTCCCCTACTTTTCTTAATTTTTTTATTTCACTATAGGAGAGGCAGCCATAGAAGTATGAGGAGAAGCAGAGAAGAACATAAGGTAAGCACATTTTCCCTTTTTATATTTGTGTTCTTTGGTCTTGTTGAAAATGTTGGTGTACTTTCATCTGAAGGTTTCTTTTTTTCTGCCCCCTCTCCCTCCTCTTTCTCCTTTGGGATCACTCAAATGAAATCCAGAAACCTGTGATGGAGACCAAAGCACCACCTCCTAAGTTTGACCTGGAAGCTTCAAATTTCCCCCCTTTGCCAGGATCTGTGGTCACTGTACAAGAAGAAACTGTGGCAGAGATGCGTCTTTCTGATGTTGTCCGTGGCCTAAAGGTTCCAACAAAGGTGATTAGCTCTCTTTTTAGAAACTTAACTTCTTCTTTCAATAGTAGAATGTTTCAAAGTATAAATTTGTAAAATAACTTTTTTTTTTTTAATTTTTTTTTTACCCTCAACTTAGGCTGTGAGCCAAGAGGACAACTCGACTCAAACGTTAAAAGGCTCCGAAAGTTCTGTAAGTAAACCAGATTCTGTAAGTCTGGTCACTAAACCTGCATCGGTGACGCTGGAGAATAGCCCCCAATCATCATTAAGGTAACTTTTATTTCAGAAAAATCTAATTGAATAAAAGAAGTCCATACATGAAAATGACTTCTTATCCTTTTTATGTCAGCGCTTCTTCATTGGTAATAGAAGAAGATAAGACTGAACCTCCTGTTACAAAGGGAAAAACTTTCCCATCAACAGAAGCCCCCTCTGCAACAGAGTCAGATCATACCCCCACCACTTGCAGTCAAGCTGTTCATTCAGAAACATCTTCTCCATCTCTCCCATCCCCATCTGCAGAACAAGTAAGTCCTGCTTTCTAAATCTCAGCTTTTTTAAAATTATTATTACTGTCTATTAATGGGAATATTCTGCCATCTTAAATTTGTTTTCCAATCATCCATTTTACAGCTCTACATGTAAATATATATATATTTTTTTTATTAACTTACCAGGTACCAAAAAGGCTCAGCTATGCAGAGGTGTGCCAACGACTAGCCAGAGAGCCACCGCCAGCACAGACATCCTCTCCCTCCCATCATTCCTCTTCAGACAGCCAACCGCTTCAAGAACTCAAGGTTAATACAGTTGAAGAGCCTCGGCTCAACTCTAGAAAACCTCCAGAGAAACGTGGGAATAAACGGGCTCCTCGGCAGCCATTACGCAGCTTCAGAGGAGCGTCTGGCCAAGCCAGAATCAAAGGATCGGGGATGAGTACACGGGACAATCAGGGAGGACTGAATTCTGGCAAACCATTCTTCCCTCAGCGAGGAGTCAGGCACAGTGGAAAAGAGCAGAACGTTCCCCCAACTTCACCAAAATAGCAAAAGATATTTGAAAAAAAACTTAAACAGACTTCCAAGCTATGTGTAAATGTATAAAGCCTGTAAATACACAGATTAATCTATTTGTTCTGACAGACTTGGTAAAAAGAAAAAATCAACATTGTTGCAGACCTTAAATTAGTTGGAAAAACTATAAATAGATATTTAGAAAAAATAGCTGACGTTGGATGTTATACATCTCAAAAAAGTTCAACATAAAAGGTTTCCTACATTGATAAAGCAGTACTCCATAAAGATATATTAAAGTAATAGACCGCTCTTCAGAGCTGTCTGGAGCGTTGAGCTGGACCTAAACTTATAGAATTTTCTCAGCTTAAAAAGAAAAAAAAAAAAAAAACAGCCCTAACCGGTCTTATGTGATGGTGGCATTCTGGTGCAACATAGTGGGTCCGAAGTTTGTATATTGTAATTTCAATAATACAACAGCTAGTACTTTCACAGACAAGCTGAATCGTTAGTTTTTGCATGTTTGTGTGCGAGACGGTGAAGCAGAGGATAGGCAATTTTTTTATTTTAATTTAAATTTAAAAAGTAGTTTGTCATCAGAAATGACAGTCACACTTGATTTCTCAGTTTCTGTAATGTTATATTTTGCGTTGAAACCAAGGATGTGTTATTTGAAGTGGAGCATGAAATGGAACATGTTAAATCCATGCTGGAATAATTAGACATAATGGAGATATATTTTTTAAAAGATTAGAAAGTACGAGTTTAAAGGAAGCCTTGACTGTGATTGTTGGATACTCTTAACACTTTTTAAGTATGTGAACCATTGCTCCCCTCTAATCCATGCACTAATAAGTGACTGACCATTGATCAATCCTGAACATTGGTTTGGAACGTTCTCATTTCTTTATAGAAAACATGCTCAACTCAATAATTCTAGTTTTCTCACATGAAGTCTTAAAAAATACCTTTGACTTGTTAGTTAATGGATTGAAAACTCATAATTCTTAACTAACCTATAAGATATTTTTTAATCCCAGTGGTTCACATTGTTTTGCAAATCAGATGTAATGTTGGATATTTTTTGTCTCAAAGAACCACAAGGCATCATGTCTTTGTTCATATACAAGAATGTGATGTTTGGTTTGTATTGTGTATTTTTAACCTTCCAACAGCTCAGCTCTGCATAGTAGATATGCTACTCAAGAATGTTTGAGTAGTTGTTTGCCAAATCATTTCATTAGTCATTTGTTACAAGAAAAGCTGAAAATCAAAACCATCTTTTTTTTGTATTAGATTTTAGTAACGCCAGTGCTCATTTCAATTAACATGATTAATGGGCGAATCTGGCGACTTTAGTTTCACTTCTGGCTTTGAGTATTGCAGAACTTGCTTTTTGTTGGTACAATCGCCCGTGTTCACTATCATTTATTTAGTGCAGCTCAGTAATCTAACAATGTTCTTTGCCTGTGGGAGGCACCCCACACAAAAAGGTTGCAGTCAGGTGCAAACCAGCAACCCTCATTAACATACTGTAGGATATAGTTCTACCTGCTTTGGTAAGATGTTCACTAAACAGCTGTTATTGAGAATTGGATGTTTGTTGTTGACTTCTAGCCTCTGCTTTAGCACTGCTAATGTACATCTAGAGAAACCAGGAGCAGGTGTTGACTTTCCTACTCAATGGAATGTTTTTATTAAGTGATTTAAGTACATTTGTGGTTGACTAGTTTCTTTAATAGAATTTGTAACATCACTTTTTTGTTTTGATGTGACATTAAGATTCAAATGAATGTAGTCTATAACCACTGGTGAGCTTAATTTTTCGTGTTTATTGTAGCCGTCTGAGTGTGTGTATATTGTAATATGGGTTTTCCAGTGTATTGTGAGTAATGCTAATTTTCTGCACCAGTAGATTGTTCTGTTTTGGGGTTTTTTCTTCACTTTTCTCTCTTAACCGTATTCAGCTTTTCAGTAGTTCTGCATGAGCTGAGAAAGAGACTTTATGGAGTTGGGTAGGGATATGTACCATTGGCTCAACATACCTGTAATGGTGTTTTTGAAATGCACCTATATTTGATTTCAAAGTTTTCAAGCCTGACAGAAGACATGGAAAGATGTTGCACAGCAAAAGGATGTTTTACTTTTATGTAAATATTTAACTTCTGCTTAAAATGAATCCAAATAGTAAGAAATTGGAAAGAAAAAAAACATGCAGAATTGCAGATTTTGACGGAGGGATTTTTATTATTACTTTTTCTTTTCTTTTTTTTAAATGGAATTTATTTTTGCTTCAGTAAACAAAAATAGTGTGTTTGCCCAAAGCTCTGGTGCCTTTCTTTTTTGTGTGTGTCAATTTTAAGCTAAATGACTTTAAAACCAACTGAGCAAAGCTTTTCAATCTTAAATCTTAGTTTATAGAAGGTATGGGAGCGGGTCTGGGGTTGATTCATCCAAAGTGTGTGTGCATGCAAACCTGTTTGTTCTGTGGCACACTTTTTTTTTTCTTTTTCTTTTTTGTTAGCTCGCCAATACTTCTAAATTCATACTATAATCTTGTTAATAGGTAAAACATGACATTTCAATCATTCAATTTAAGTACACACTGGTTTATCAGTTGGGTATTTTATTACTGAGTCTAATGGATTAAATAAAAGATATTTTTGAAAATTTGTTTTTGATACGTTTTTTATTTGAGTTTGTATGTTTTCACGTAGCTGAATAGAACACTTAAACACAGTAAGGAAGAATCTCAGATATGGCCTTGTAGCAGCTGCGACACAGCTCCAAACTCGGAAATAGACTAAAATATTATGTAACCATTGTAGACGCGTTTGTCTTGCAGCGTCAAGTAAATGTGTTCAGATTTCACTGTTGCTTGCCTCTAAAACAACTAATCAGGATTTATACTTAATTTACGTAAATGCGTTATATAAATGCAAAAGTCGTAGGATGTTTAAGAATCCAGATTATATTGATGGACTACATTACAATTTTCATGCAAGATCAATCCTGTTACGTAATACACATGCTTCCGTTCTCGCGAGGTTTGGTCAATGGAAGTGTCAGTGTCAACAACGGACAGGCAGCTCAGCAGCACTGTCCGGAGCAGGGAGGGGGGGAGTGAAGAGGCATTTTAAACGTCAGGTGAGTTTGGGCTTGTTTCGGATCGCCTATCGGTAATTGCGACGTTAAATGAAATGTATTGCCAATGCTTTCGAAGCATTAAATACATATTTGCGGCAGCAGTTCACTTTATGAGCATAGCTCGCTTAGCATTAGCTTGCTAACATGTAACGCTAGCCACCGACTTGGCGGACCTGTTAGTGTAAATTGTCATGGCAAGCTAAGGCAGCTTAGCTATTAGCATTAACATAGCTAGATGTGGGATTGTAAGATGCTGTAAAAATGGTTTCAGCCTTGCTTGTCTGGTTTTACCTATATTTTACTTTTTTTCCCCCTCACAACATTAGATTACACGTCACTATAATGACAAATCAGATTTAGATTGAAATGTTTAGATGTAAGCAATAAAGACATCTTAGGGCCCACCTTTCAGAAAGTCAAAGCTAGTCAAAGATTTGTCATTTTAGATTAACATCTTCATTTACCGTTGTTGTAGCAATTTAAATAACTAGTTAGAGTAGCTAACGTTGTACGACTTGGATGACACTAGCTTGTCTTGGCTCTGCTGCCTCATCGTTGAACGCTTGTCCCTGAAACTATTTAGCTGAGTCCAGAGCAAATGCTATAAACAGGCCATCGGTGTTTGGCCTGTGTCCCTCCCTCCTAACCATTTGTAGTATGACTAGTTTGAGCGCTTCTGCCGACAGGTGAGCACGTGGAATTAGTGGCTCTGACACAGATTTCAGTTTTCAACAGGTGCATGTCATTCTAGCCATGCCGATGCAGCAACAGACAGAACAGTCCTAAATGACGAACAGTTTTTTCAAGCGATCTGACTCAGAATAAACGTTGTCGTTAACGGAGGGCATGTATTTATGCATGTGATTGCACACACACTCATAAATATATATTTATATATATATATTGCTCATGTATTTGTTTTTTGTAGAACATTCATCTGAGATGGGGGATGATCGACCCTTTGTCTGCACTGCCCCAGGATGTGGGCAGGTAAGTGTTTTTAAACACATGACCCTCTCTTCTATTTTGTTCATTTAACAAAGTTATCCATCTTTCTATCGATCTAAAATGCAAAGATGACTGGTCAGTAAACGAGACCAGTCTTCAGCTTGACTGTTATCCAGCCTGTCACACTCCGATATAATGTGCTAGCAAGATTTACACATATGGGCAGTGGATGGTTTATGTCATGCACAGTTTATATATGTGGTATCATCACGACTTTTCAAACACACTAAAAACAACTAGATCTTCTGTGTGAATTAAGAAATCACAAAGCTTGCAGTTTGCTTTGATGTTATGGTTCCTTTATGACCAGATGTAACACAGCAGGCAGCTTTGCCCACTAGGCTTTCTCCATGGTGCTTCAAATGTTTTTTTGAACGCTCAAACCAATATAAGCTGTACGATGAGCTGGCTATTGAAATCAAAGTGAACCTTTGCCTGAGTTAGTCACTGTGAGGCTGGCAGTGAGTGTGTGGAACTGGCCATTAACTCAGAGCCTTTTATTTTTGAGATTTGTTCTAATTATACTCAGTTCTTTAATTTAATACTATTGGTGAAAAGGCTTCGTAGTGGTCTGCTTTACAGTGGATAATTTGTTCAGGAGGCGAGTGCTGTTTTTCATCTGGCATGAACTATAAAAAGCTTCTTCTTATTCTGTGTCATATTTTGGCACCATTGCAAGCACACTTATACTGTCCTTTAAATTCTTTATCATGATGATAAACCTCTACATTGTCTATATTTTACTTACTCTTTTCTATTACAGAGATTCACAAATGAAGACCACCTGTCGGTCCACAAACACAAGCATGAAATGACTTTAAAATTTGGTCCTGCCAGGACTGACTCTGTTATCATTGCAGGTAATGATCTAAGGAGTGATAAAGTTGTCATGCTCTGTAGGCCTACACTGATATATGACTCATTCATTTTAAGGTGATAATTCTGTTTCCTAGTTGTATGGCTGTCATTTTCTTGCAGACCAGACCCCCACCCCCACACGATTCTTAAAAAACTGTGAGGAGGTCGGTCTATTCAATGAGCTGGCCAGCTCCTTTGAACAGGAGTTTTGCAAAGCACAGGACGACGAGCATAGGACAAAACACCCTGTGAGGAAAAATTTATAAATGTTCAATCTTTGTTATTTTGTTGGCATCCCTTTTTTTATTAGATGCCTTGGCAGATGTCATTTTATCACCTCTTCTTTTGATCTTTAAGGCTGCACCATTACGAACACCATCTGAAGCAAAAGAAGAGGATGAGGGTCCTTTACAAGTTGATTCATCCCCTCCTGGAAGTCCTGATTCTTCATCCAGCATGTCTGACAACAGCGGAAGCTCAAGGGTAAGAGAGAAGATACAGTCCACTGGCACAAACTGTGTGTTTAGCAAAGTGCTTTACATACTAGGATGGTTGTGTACGTGTATAAAATGAATTTATGAATTTCTTAACAGGAAATTCTTACAAAGCCTCTAGCAACCTCAGCTCCCACTCCAACTATTGTGCGTCCAGGTTCTCTTCCCCTTCACTTAAGTAATGACCTACTACACCCAACTTTGCCGTCACCAACTTCTGTGATCACGCAAGCTCCGCCCTCCAACAGACAGCTTGGGTAAACTACATTTTGTTCCTATTTGCTTATATGGGCACTTCTTTGCTTTGCTTCAGTATTTGCAAAACATCAAAATTCAGTTATTGTCTCAGAAAATGTATTTTAAAAATGCAGTCATCAGAAGGTTTTTGTTGGTTGTTTAAATGACTCACCTACCCAAACATTTTATTTACTCATCAAATTCTTTTGCATCTTTCATTTACGGTTCAAGTGTCTAATCTTGTCAGCAGCTCCCCCACAAGTGCATATCCACTGATGAGGCACCTCCCTAATGGGCAGACAGTTCCTCTTTTGCCCAGTCCTGTACAGATGACCTCAGTAATATCTGTAAGTCATTCAATTGAGATTGGGAAGAAATGTGTAATAAACGGTATTTAAAATGGTATTTTACCTTCCCGTTTTCTTCTCCCTTAACCTTTTTGTGGTAACATGAAGCTTGCGAGGCCAGTAAACACAGTGCCTAACATCCCTGGGATTCCAGGACCTCCTGTTGGAGGGACTAGCAGTGGTTCTTCCTCCCCATCTGGATATGGCCTTCATTCTGAGACCA
Organism: Rhadinocentrus ornatus; assembly: GCA_037177495.1. Lineage (NCBI taxonomy): Eukaryota > Metazoa > Chordata > Actinopteri > Atheriniformes > Melanotaeniidae > Rhadinocentrus > Rhadinocentrus ornatus. The sequence continues at coordinate 26,836,149 of JBAMHW010000003.1, forward strand.
AGATGGTGAGATTACCAGTCATGCGGTCATTTTATTGGCTGCAGGCTATAAAAAGAAAAACTTAATTTTTGTTACATTCACTTATTAAACTGGTTAAGTTGCTCATACACTTTAATTGTGTTAAATTGGAAGCACAAATTTGATCTTTTTAGCTTATTTTGTGAGCTTTATATCTTATGACCTACATGGAGTGTTGTCTGTGTCTTTGAAGCGGCTGAAGGCAGCTCTCTCTCATCAAGGCCCAGCAGCACAAGATGGAGCAGGTAGTGGCTCAGGAACCATCCCTGCTGTCCCCCAGCGGCAGGAGCAGAGCCAGCAGCCAACTCAAAACTCTGATGCACCATCACCTGCCCAACCACAGGTACAGAAATGTACACATCATATATGCTTGTTGTGGTGACTTCAAAACCCACAAAAAATAAGTCACCGAGAGGCTGAAGTTGGGCCTTTCCTCTTTGTTTGACACGCACAAAAAAAATCCACTAAGATCCAAATAATACGTTTTATAAATTTATTGCAAAAAGATACATTTAACTCAATATAACGTGTACTAACTTATTTCAAAAGCAAAAGAAATAAATCACAGAGATTAACTAAGGTGGCGGTCAACAAAAAATACGGCGACCCACTCACCCTTTCTCTACCTAAAACACACACACATCATAGGTGTGACCAACCTAAACCACAATCACTGTGGTAAGCTAACACAAAACAAACCAATAGACAGAAAATACAACATTTAACATTCCAAATATTTATGGCCACACTTGCAATCAAATGAAACTTGTGAACTGACTGTAAATGTAACACTAAATTTTAAAGGGCAAAGTCCAATTTTTTGGGCTACATTGGATTCCTTGTTAGCCTTAATGGCTTTAGTTTTTACTCAAAATATTGATGGTTTTGGGTGGCGTTGGGTTTCAAAGACCTTCAGTTAAAATTAAGGAACAGTCAACCTGTGGGTTGGAGCCAATTTTCCAAAGCTGGTAATATATACAAGAATTATGTAGCAATAGCAACAACAAAGCTGTTTTTATGACTGCAGTGCCCAGAAATCTTCCAGAGAGGGGCAGTGTGTGAAAATACATTGACTCATAACTTTTGATATAGAGTTCCCAGGCCAACGTGAGCAATATTTTTAACGATCTCCTAAGGTTTTGCCACCAAACTGGCTCCAATGTTGGTCCTGAGCCAGAGCCTAACTTAGAATCAGCTTTAACCAAGCATATTCTGGCTTCAGCATCAAAATAAGGGTGTTACTCTGTGACTTAAGTCATTGCTGGGCTAGTGGATATGGAGACCACCAGACCAAAAATCCAGAGCCAGTGGACCATTTAATCTGCTTTAATTAAGAGAAAGCAATCAAAAACTGAGCTGCAACATGGATGTGAAGTCAAAACAGCAGAGGAAAAGCACAAGGTTAGTGTTCTTCTCATTTTCCTGCTGTGTAGTGTTTTATATCACAAGTCTGTAAATGCTGCCCAAACAGAGCCGCTTAAGTTTTGCAAGCGTTTGTAGCTAGTTTAACATTGTCAAATGTTTTAATAGTCAGCTGGTGTCTTTTGATCCCAATCGGAACAGCTCATAAAAATCCTGCTTGTATCACTACATAATACTGGTTAGTGTTTTAAACCTCTACAGAGAGCGTTCACAAACACCAATTGTTTGAAATGGCATGAACAAACAAGTGTGCCAACATCAGTTTGCCAGAAAAATGACACAAACACTGTATTGTGTTGGTGTTTTTGTTAAAATAAGCTGGCTCCCTGCTCTGTGGTCCTCAGTAGACATTCAGAATACGCTGAAGAGATGGCTGATGTGGCTCTGTGGTGGTTCTCTAGATGTGGAAAACCAAACCAGTTCTTTGTTAGGACCAACTTAGAACTGGCACCATCACTGAACCATTACTGCTTTGGTTGACAAAGGAGCCAAGTGAGACAATGTGTGAATGCAGCAGTTTTCATTTTGGAGAAGGTCCAGCAATTATGTAATCTGGCAAGAAATGCTGCTTCCAACCTGCTGTTGCAAACATCAGGAGGAAGCTTCGGTGAAAAGCATTCACGATTGGTTGAGTGTTCCAAAAATCTTCGGTACACTTGTAGGTCGATGATGTTTAATTTTCTCCTACATTTTTAAGGCCTAAAAAAATTTAATGTGTACTTCAGGAAATGTTGCTACTGTTTATATGTAAAACATTTAAGCTGGACTATTCATGTCCAGCTCAGTGAGTAAAGGAAACAGTCCAGTGTGAGCTACAGTGGGGTTTAGTTTAGCAGGCTAGAGAATGAGTCAGGGTAGAACTAAATACAGTGTCTGTACAACCTTATGGAAAGGTGTTGGTTTCTCTTCACCATCTCTCAATTTCCCTGCCTATGTACTGCAGCTCAGACAGATAAGCAGGAAACAGTTTTCCCAATGTAATAGCTAGGGCTGGGCGATATGGCCTAAAAAACCAACCAAATCCGATTTCTGATTCTAATCGATTTTTTTTTTCTTTTTGTTTCAATAAGCATTATTCAACGTAATAAAAACATTTATTTACTTACAGGACTGTCTCAGAAAATTAGAATATTGTGATAAAGTTCTTTATTTCCTGTAATGCAATTAAAAAACATGA
>JBAMHW010000003.1:26838865-26872800 GCA_037177495.1 Rhadinocentrus ornatus
TTGTGGGCTGAAGTTGACTTCTGCATCTCGTAGAGAGCAGCATTTCTCACTGCAGTTATACGTACAGCTAAATCCCAAGCGTGAGTGACGGCTCACTTCACTGTAAATCTGTCAAGCACCAGTGTTGAGTGTGGAGGGAGGGCTAAGTCTGCTGCTAACTAAGGAAAAAAAATCCCGATTTTCATAAAAATAAATTGGCAGAAAGGGAAAATTTGATTTATCAATTATTCACCCTCCCTAGTACCAGCATTGTATTTAGTTTCAGAGTCTTAGAAATGATAGTTTGCACTGCAGTTCAGAAAAGAGTTTGGCATCAATGACATTTTACTGTGGGAGTAAACATGAGTGCATTGTGTAGTTGTTGCATGTTTTATAAACTTGCATTTCAACCCTCACAGATGAGCCACATTTGTATGTGCAAGTAGCCCACTTTTACCCCCTCCTCATTCTCCAGGTGTCCCCTGCTCAGCCAACAGGGGGTCGCCGGCGGCGTGCATCAGAGATGGACCCTGATGAAAGGAGGCAGCGTTTTCTGGAGAGAAACCGGGCCGCTGCAACCCGCTGCAGACAGAAACGAAAACTATGGGTTAACTCTTTGGAGAAAAAGGCAGAGGATCTCGCCAACATGAATGTCTCCCTAACGGTTAGTTTTCTGCAAGTTGTATACAAACCATTTTAACTTGATCTTACATTGCATTGTTGACAGGGCTAGAGATGACTTGTGTGTTTTATGTTTTTTTCCTGTGTTGGTGTTAGAATGAAGTAACTCTACTAAGGAATGAGGTGGCACAGCTGAAACAACTCCTCCTTGCTCATAAAGACTGCCCCGTCACTGTCATGCAGAAAAAGGCAGCCTACTTAGGTAACCATTCAAGATAATAAACTGACTACCAAACGTTATGTACTACCTTGCTGCTTATATCAGGGTTCATCCATCATCTCATTCATCTAATGCGCAATTTTTACTCGCTCACCTCTCTAAGGGTGAATGTTGCTCTGTCTTTCTGTAGCTGCAGGAGGAGAAGAAGCCTCCAGGGATACTTCAGCTGAACCCATCGGCTCCCCAGCGGCTGTTATTCAGCACGGGCCGTCACCACCCGCCTCGGCTTCAAGTCCAGGGGCCACCATCAACGGGTTGAGTGTTCGGGCTGCAGAGGCGGTGGCCATGTCAGTCTTGGCAGGCATGGGGTCCGGTCAGCCTGGAGGGGTTGTCATGGCAATGCAGTCACAGCCAGCCCGAAGATGATGTGCGGACAATGGCAGCCAGAATGAACTTGAAAGACATTTGGAAGCCGGACTGGTGCAAACTTTTTTCTGAAGAGGAACCCTCAACCCACACCCCAGACTTAAGATGACCTTTCCCCTCACAGCCTACAGTAATCACACAAGGACGTGGCTCTGTCTACCCTCCACTCGCAGCAGGCACCCTTTTCAAAGAAGCTTGGTCACTCTGCTAATGTAAATATGAATAACACGTCGAACACTCTGCGGGGTTCAGGGTCATGTCTTATTCAGTTATGAGTGTTTGAAAGGCTTTCAGGATTGGAAGAAAATATGAATGAAAAATCTCACCAGTCAGTTATTTTCATGTCACTTAAAAAAGCAGCAACAGTCCAATTTCTACCCACACTGGCTGTGATGACGTATGTTTCTTGCCTTTTCAGTAAAAGGCAGCCTGGAAAATTCTTTTATCTTTCTTTTTTGTGTGTCTACTTTTTAGCCAGTCCTTTAGTTTTCTTTCATATATATAAATTTCTCCATCTACACACTCAATGGTTTGGTCAGCTAAGTTTATAACGAACCAAATTGTGGACGTGAACACTGTTAACTTGTGATTGTGTGCCTGACCTCTTTTTTTTTTGTTTGTTTGTTGTCTAGCCCTTTATTTTAACCCATTTAGAATGGATGTTATATCAATCGTTTGTATCGGACCCTATTGACTGCATGTGTATTCAGTGCTGAAGAATACCACTGTTGATGTGTAGTTTATTATACTATTACTGTTTTTCTTCTGTTCTTTACCATCAAAAAGTTGGTGCAAAAAAGGTCTTATGTAATGATTCCATCCTCAGTCCTAATGTATCACACTTGGAAAGTTTAGTCTTTTAGAAGACCTTCAAATGATTATCAAGCATAATAGATTTTAAATCCAATACCCAGGCATTTCAGTTGAGGAAAGAGTAGTGCAATATATTTTTTTATTGAATATCAATGTTCTTGCTTTTAGCTGATGCAAGTTGTCCAGCTGCTGAAAGGAGTTTGGTCTATTTCAGTCGAATCCTGTAGTTTTGAGGTGACAGAAACAAATGTGTTGAGTATTGAGTGAATGGGAGACTGTTGATTAGTACACATTTGTAGTCATTTACAAATGTTCCGGTCTTGGGTGCTTTCCACCATATAATAGGCAAGTCTCATCCTCAAGTAGACCTAAAACTTGTGCAAGGTGCTTGTTTTGAAATGCAGATTATTTTATAAAACATTGTACTTTCAAGACTGTCATGTTGTTTTCCCCATGTCACTTTTTTTTCCAGATTATTTTCTTTTTAATGGTTTTATTTTTCTTTGGAAACAAGTATGATAGAATGTCCTCTTAATTTGTTAAAGAGAATGCATTCTGTGTGTGTGTGTGTGTGTGTATTTAACTGAGGTTGACCTACATCATAAAATGTGTACACATTTAGAGGAAGTTTGTTCAATACTCAGGCCTCAAGATGGGTGAAATTACTTGTATAGTCTCAACTAATGAATAAATTGTCTCGCGCAAACGGTAAAATAAATTAAGGAAAAACTTTGGTTTGTTGGTGCATTTACTGAGGTGATCTTATTTTGAAAATAAAAATTCCCAATGCATTTTGAAGGAGAAAGAAAATAATCTTTGTGTGAATGCTATTGTATTTCACTATCCAACTTCAACTTTTTTTTTGTTATTGGAAGGATTCTGCACATATGGTCATCTGAGGCACAAAGCTAGTAAATATGTGGTAAGCATCCAGGGCAAGATTTTTATTCATGCATTTATTTGTTTAACCCTCTTTTGAGTTAATGAAGATGCAAGGACAGAAGTTAATGCAGAGTATGGACTTGAATTAATAAATAAAAACCCACATGTACAACTAATTACCAAAAAATTACTAACATGTTAATATGAAAACTGCAATGATTAGCAAATGATGTGCCAAATGTTTTCTACTGGTGAAAAGTCAGGAGTACAGGCAGGCCAGTTCAGCACCTGGATTCTTCTGCAAAGACAAGCTGCTGTGGTGGCTGTATGTAGTTTAGCTTTAGATTGCTGAAATATGCAGTCTTCCCTGAAAGAGATGCCTGAATGTGGGTGTATTATGCTCTAAAATCTCTATGTCATGGATCCCCAACCATTCCCAAGTACTTGAGGGCCAATGTCTGGCAGGTTTAGATGTTTCCTATCTGCAACACACCTGACTCAAATCAGCAGGTTTGACATTGAGCAGTTTAATTTGAATCAGGTGTGTTACATCAGGGAAACATCTAAAACCAGTAGGACACCAGCCCTCAAGGACCAGGGTTGGCCATACCATTAGAGAAGCAGGCTTTTGAACTGCTGCTAATAACAAGCTGGACCTCTCCTCTTTAGTCTGCCGGACACGGGGCCATGGTTTTTCTAAAAAAAGAGTTTCATTTTGATTCTTCTGACCGTAAAATAGGTTTCCACTTTGCCTCAGCCTATTTTTAATGAGCTTTGGACCACAGAAGACAGTGATGTTTCTGGACCATGTTTACCTATGGATTTTTTACATGATAAAGCTTTAACTTGCATTTGTGGATTGCATGGCACACTGTGTTCATAAACAATGATTTCTGGAAGTGACCCTGAGGCCATGCAGTGTTTTCCAATAGAAAATTATTCATGTTTTAATTGCAATGCACCATGTGACCCCAAAAATCATAAGCCTCCATTTTTGACCTTTGGACTTGTCCCCTGAGTACAGAGATTCCTCCTGATCCCCTAAATGTTTGACAATATTAAACGCTTTGGATCGTGTGGATTTTCAAAATTTTCATAATTTTGCATTAAAAATTTATTTCATTTATTTATTTATTTTTGTGAAATTGTTCAACAATTTATAGACACTGTTTGTCACAGACTGGTGAACCTCTGCTCATCTTTACATCTGAGAGGTTCTGGCTTTCTGAAATGCTTCTTTTACTTAGTCATCTTACTAACCTTATAACAATTTACCTAATTAGCCTTTTGTTGCTCCTGTTGCAATTTTTTTATACTTATATAATAATGATAATTATTACTACCATCAAATTCACAATAAGCTATTTTTTTATTTAATTTATTTTTAATGAAATTGTAAAATGTCTCAGTTTCAACATCTGATATGTTAATAATTTAACTATGGGTTTAAGGGGTTTACTCATCATTGTATTCAGGGGTGTAAAACTCCAGTCCTCGAAGGCCACTATCCTTCAGGTTTTTGTTGCTTCCCTGCTCCAACACACCTCATTCAAATCAAAGATCCAACAGTTTGTCAACTTCTTCACAAAGACCCCGTTAATTTTAGTAAGGTGTAAGGTTCATATGTTTTATACATACAACTATAAAGTTGGAGCACTGCTTCATCTCCCAGCTGTGAAAACAAAACAGCAGAGGGAGCAGAGAGTCTGCTTTATTTCTCCATCGTGTAATAGAAATTACCGTCAAGCCTGGTCACGTGACCGCCGGACTCCGCTGGCGAGTTGCTCCATCTCCCACAGTCATGGCGGTGTCGAGGAGTCGCGGAGATGGAGTACAGAGCACTTATAGAAATTGATTTTTCTTGGTCGTAGCTTCATGCTGGACTGTACCTGCTGTCACTTGAGATATCGCTAACATCCTGCAGGCTGCTGTGCTTCCAACGATGACGGACCGCGGCGTTGATCTATTGGCTCTTCCTAAAGAGGTCAGGGACCAGCTGGCGGAGTTGGATCTAGAGCTATCCGAAGGTAGGGTACCCTTACATTTGGTATAATAGTTGGAAGTTTGATTTAACCCAAGTTTAGTGTATATCCTGGCCTTGTTATTATTGGAATCAGCCTCAGACAGCTCTCTTGTATCAGCTGGGTCAGAGCTGCAGCAGTCGATCGGGTCACGATTACAAGGAATCATAAAAACCCTCACACTGACCTCCTTTTTAAGCCGTTATTTCTGTCAACTGTCATTGCTACTTTTAAGCCACATAGGGATTATTATCTGTGTAGGCTGCAACTCATGAAATTAACAAATGTTTACATTAGAATTTTGCCACGTTTATTATTTTATTTTATCTTTTAATTTTCTCGTTTTTAATTACATTTAATCCCACATAGCCTATCTTCATTTAGTCCACACGTTGTTTATGGTTAAATGAGCATAAACACTCCCGTAGAAGAATATAGGTCAAGTTTGGCATCCCTGAGGCACTGTGTGTGTATGTGTAGCCCCAGAGATACTAAATGATGCTGTGGCCCTTCCAACACTCAGCTCTGCTGCTCTTAGTCTGAACCCTGACCACCAGCAGATTTAAGGTTAGGGTCATTTATTTTGAAGGGCTAACTGTGGGAAAAAGGGAATAGGGATCTTGCTGTTATATAAGTCTCCTCCTCACACTGTGAATCACAAGGCAGCAAGTTGATTGGTGCTTTGCAGTTCTCAGGTGCCCGGGGGTGGATGAGTAATGTTATGTTTCTCATAGAGCCAAGCAGGGGGAGGTATGTGTTGCTAATGATGTCTTAGTCCCTCATGCGCCATGGACACTTATGCATATGTTGAGCTGCACTTCACTGCAAGAAAACAGGTGAAACTTAACATAATTTGAAGGAACCTGGTTGGACACAATTTTCCTTTTTAGCATTGCAGTTATTCCACTGTATGAAAGCACATGTGTATACTGTGGAAACTACAGTTAAAAGTGTACTTGTGAGGGTTGATCATGGAAAAACAGTAGTGTACTGTATGATTGATCAAAGGTGGATGTTTTTCCAAAATAACTAATTATGTACACAGGCACTGTAATTCTACAGCCATAACAATTAATGATTTAGATATTAGAATGCATCACTTTTCTCTGTGAAATTACATGCAGCTTGTTTGTGGAAAAATGTAATTGAATCTAGTTACAGATGAATGAACCTGCTGGATGCTCGAGCTTGAATGCTGTGATATTATTGCATAATGCAAGTGTAGCTTATTTAGCGACACCTTCATTGTGAAAGGATTGTGATCACTTTGAATCACAGATATGTCAACAAATCAAGCCAATTCTGTTGGTTAAAATTTTATTCTTTGGATTTATTAATTTGAATGAAAGTTTTCTATGAGTCTACATGAGTTGTCTTCATACTGCTTCTTACAATATAGAAAAAGTCACCTTCTGAATTTATCAAATGACAAGGCTTTTCCATCAGTACATTTTCTTTTATTCCCTAATGGCACGGGCATATTCCAAGATGACAGTATTAGAGTTCAATGACATTTTCACTCATGAATTGGCCACCATAGAGACTAGACCTTAACACCACTGAGAATCTTTGGGATTAGCTGGACAAGATTTTGCACTGTATTATAGCTGGTATATTGACAAAGCAAACCTAAAAGCACAGTTGTAGATACCAACAACAGTTTGAGTTTTTTTAGTCAGTGGTAAAGTGACACCTTCTGTCCTTCTGTTGCAGACTCACTGAGCCTTAGGGACAGCAGTGTCATTTGTAACCTAAGATCAGACATTATTATTTTGCTAATAAAAAAGGTTCTTTTGTCCAGATGTCCTCCTTTTGTATCGCCAACTTCTAGAGCTATTTAGCATCTTTGCCGCCTGCCCAACATGCGCTTGGTCTGTACAAGGCTGATGGAACAAGACCGACAGCAGCTGGAGACCCAGTGAGTCCCAAACTTTCTCATGGATATCTTTTTCATGGCAACAAACCTCCAATTGTTGGCCACATAGATGGGAGTTCCCTGGCAACAAACTGGGGGAAATGTGCATCAGCATTTTTTTTTTTTTTCACAGAAATAGTAGTGGGCTGCAGTACGAGTGTGCATGTAAGTGTGTGTATGTGTGTGTATCGGAGAGAGAGAGTTCCGCCTACGTTTGCTTCCATGACTGTAAGGACACAAAGAAAACCTCTGAGGGAGGTTGGGGTCTTGGTGATTGAACTAGACTGGAATTTAGAGCATTAAACCACAACTGTTTAAGCTGCACAGCCAAAGAATATGTGTGGGCACTATGTCCACCATGGTGATTATGTGGTTGGTTGGTTGATTAGTTGCATGTATGCAGATTTGTATGTAAAAGTGAATGGCAGAAATGGACCAAAGCCAATTTGCTTTGCACAGTTACTGTTCATACAAGTGGACATCCCGCACAAAGTACAAACCTCCGGGGCGCATTTCATACAGGCTATCAAACTGGTCACTGCAGTATTCTTGTTTAGATGTCATCCAGACACACACTTAATGATTTAAATTGTATGTTTGATTTTTTTTTCTTTGTGTTTTTTGAACATCTTTTGTTGCTTTTTTTTTGTTGGTTTACTGTTGATGTGCTGTGACATTATGCAACGCAATGGTCTGGCAACCTGCTCAGGGTTGACCCTACCTCTTTTCTGGATAAGCTCCAGCTTTCAGACAACCCTGAATTGGAATAAGCAGTATAGAAAATGATTGAATCAGCATTTGATCAAGGCTGCCAATTCTTTTGACATGTGGCACTTTATTTTACATAATATTGCTAGGATATGTACATTTATATAGTTTGGGGGTGTGTAAATATTTCTTGAAATATGCTGCTAAATATTGAGCTCCTATAAATGAATGAATGAATTCAATGAATGAATGAATTCAATGAATGAATGAATGAATGAATGAATGAATGAATGAATGAACGAATGAATGAATGAATGAATGAATGAATGAATGAATGAATGAATGAATTAATTCATTCATTCATTGTAACTACACATTGCCTACATGTGTAACCACAGCTGCTCTGAGGCAGACTGATGGAAAGGTGGCAGCCAATGCCGCCAACAGTCTCTCCGACCATCACCAAAACATTCATATACACACGTATTCCCTGTTTTTCTGTCTATCTGAAATGAACTAATTCTCAGAGAACTCCAAAGTGTTTCTGTGTAGAGTTGAGATATGGCTTCATCCTTGCATAATGCAGTTTCAGTTTACATTTCTTTATGACAAATTACATTTAATCAGATTTGTTTTCCAAGATACTCCCAAGATCATGCGGCTGTATTGGTTACGGTGGGATGACATTGCCGAGGTCTACCCATTTGCTGAAATCTGTTCAGAATAGGCCCAAAAAAGATCAAGCTATTGATGGCCAAATGCCAGATGTGAAGCTTTAAGAGCAGTATATAAACAAACGAGAGATGTCACAGCAGCTATATCCATCTTTCGTTTACAGTGGTCCGGACCTTGCTTATTCTGGGTCATCTGCTGCTCATGTGCTCGAAAATACTGGTAATATGAAACATTGTGGACATCAGTCTCCTTTGCATTTATGGAATGTGTCTTCCAGAGTAGAAAGATGCAAGAATACTAGGAACAACTACTGTTCACACACTTATCCTCATGGAAATTTATTACGATTTCCCAGTATGTAGCACTCATCATCACATTACAGTGCACAGTGGGGTGACACCTGGTGTCATGTCCTTTTTTTTATGTTAATTTGATATGAAACAACTACTGAAATTTTTTTCAGTTGTCATATTGTTTGGCAGGGAGAAATTTCACCCTACTAATACAGCAGAAACAGCTCGGGAGTAGCTAGAAGATCACAAAAAAAAAAAAAAAGAGGCCAAGGGATTGACCCAAACCAACAATGCTTAAGACCACAGAACACCCACAGGTGTTCTAATGTCCACATCTTTGCTGGTCAAAGCTTCTTTATAAGACTGTACTGAGGCACAGTGGAACTTTTATTTAGATGCTCACACTAGCATGCTAACACAGTAACGTGTTGGTGTGTACAATGCCCACCATCTTAAATTTTTTATTTATTTATTTAACCTTTATTTTATCAGGGAAGTCCCATTGAGATTACAATATGTCTTTTTCAAGGGAGCCCTGGCCAAGAAAGCAGTAGTCCAAATTCCATAATAGAAAGCAATCATTAAAACAACCGATCAAAAAACAAACAACATAAAACATATAAAATATAAATCTAGGAGGACAATAGAAAACAATAAGCATAGTTAGCTTGACAAGCAGTTACAGACACCTAATGAGGCAGCCTCTCAGCACTTTAAGGCATTTTTAAAAGCTCTAACTGAGACCGGCTCCTGCAGTTTTAAGGCAGTTTGTGAGCATTTTCAGGCTGAAGGGGCAGAGAATTTAAAAGCCGTCTTGCCTAGTTCAGTGCAAGCTTTGGGGACGTTCAGCGAAAGAAAATCATTAGAGCGCAGACAATAGTTACTCAACTTAAATGAAATATAATCACAAAGGTAAAAGGAAAGCAGGCCAAGAATGGATTTATAAAAAACATAATACCAATGTGAAAGTCTGTGTATGGTAATAGAAAGCCACTGAGCTCTGTCATAAAGGGTGCAGTGGTGAGGGAGAGTTTTGCAACCCGTCACAAACCTTAAGGCCGTGTGGTACACACAGTCCAGAGAGTGCTGCACAGAGGCATGCATATACAGCAGGTCTCCACAGTCAATGAAGGGAAGAAAAGTAGCTTCAACCAGCTTTTTTTCTGGCAAGATAGGAAAAACAGGATTTATTCCCATAATAAAAGCCCAACTTATGTTTAAGTTCTCTAAAATGGTTTTTGATATGGAATGCCTTCATATCTGCAGGCTTACACTCGTTAATTTCTACTTGTTAACTAGTGCTACACACAAAGTGCAGTTGAGGATATGATAGGTTGCTAAATAAGCGTGATGATATCTGTGCAGATTTGTATGGGAATGCATCTCATGGTGGTTGAGATATTTAAGTTTTCTGTCAAACTTTGTTTGCTGCTCCACAGTTCTGCTACTACTGTAGCTTTAGCGTTTTGTTATGTGTTTACAATTCAGATGCAACTCAGCTCTTATATTTCTAAAAATGCAAGCCATATACAGCTCTACACATGACCTGTGATGCATGCCATCTGCACCGTCCTGTTTTATGCACCTGTGTGTCACAATAATGTATCACAAGTCAGTTCCACTTGTGTCATTTTTCTGTATTTCATAATTTGATCGGCGTCTCAGTCGCTGTTGTAAGGGCTGGGCTGATGAGTATTTTTCAGTTAACATACTGCTGTCTGGCCTCGATCCTGTGCAGGACAGGCAGGTTTTCATGTCATCAGCCTGTTCTATACTGACAGAGAGGGAGAGAAATTAGAGATTATAGTCCTGACTGCATCTCTAAATCTAGGTCACAGAGCATCAGGGGGCAACATGCCTGGCTCATTTAGCCCCTGAGTCACATTAGGCTTGGAGTGCTGCTGGGGATCTCTCCCTCTCTTTCACCCTTCACCACTAACTGTTCTCAGTTTTCTTCTTTTTAGCTGTCTTGTAGTTTTCTATACTTGAAAATAAATATGATGCATTCTTACAGAATAAGTCTGGTAATATTCAGGGATGTTATTCAGAGTGCAAAGCCCACAATGCATTAATCCGTCTTAACTTAAGTGCCACTTTTACTGTCCTGTGTGTTTAATCCCACTCTTTCCTGAATTGTAAATCTTTAACATGGAGCAAACACACATATCTTTTATTCAAGGGTAGGCAATCTGGCTTAAAGATTTTATCATTTGAATCACTGCTGTTTATGTAGCTAGAATTTTAGTCAAGATTCCCCTATAAAAACAGTAAAATTGATGTCAGATGCCAGTATGTTTTGATGATCCTACTGTATTTGCTCTTCCTCTGAAGTGTGCCCAGACCCTGAGTTCCAATTCCCCAAAAATGTTGAGACAGAGATAAAGAGAATGCAATGATTTGCAAATCTCATGAACTTATATTTTATTCCCAGTAGAATATAAATAAAATACCAGATATGGAAACTTACACATTTTATCATTTCACAGAAAATATGAGCTGATTTTGAATTTGATGGCAGCAGCTTATCTAAATGTTGGAACAGGTGCAACAAAAGTTTGGAAAAGTAACTGACACAAGCCAAAAACAGCTAGAGGAGCATTTGATAATTAATGTCAGTAAGATGATTCAGGTTAAAGCTCTATCATGTAAAAAGTAACCCTGATCCAGAAACGCAGTCATGTTCTCTGGACCAAAGCTCATTTAAAATGATCAGGCGGATCAAATTTTTTTATTAAGTTTGGAAACCATAAATGCCATGTCCTGCTGACTAAAGAGAAGAGGAACCATCCAGCTTGTTATCAGTGGACATTTCAAGAGCCTGCATGTCTGATGCTGTAGACGGCTCACACACCTGTGAAGGCACCGTCTGTTGAAACGTACATAGAAGTGCTACAGCAACAGATGGTTGTATACAGTAAAATGAGAAAAAAATGAAATGCTAAAATGCTTCAGTTTCAACATCTGATATGTTAAATGTTCTATTGAAAATAAAATATGATTTTATTTGATTTCCATATGGTTGTAATTTCAGGATAGTGTTTCTCTGCTTGAACTGTAGGTTCAGCCTCTAAAATCAGTTATCAGTCCATTTTTACTCCTTACAACCAAGTTCTTAACATTGCAATCTATTGCAAGCAAAAAGAGCCATGTAAGAGCCGTGCTTAGAAGATAATGCTCCAATCTCAACAGGAAGCATGGTGTGACATATTTTACATTCTTTTTTCATCATCCGCCATGCTTATTATACAAAAAAAGATGCACCTCCTACCGTCTTCCAGTGATCATTGTACCCACACTTTGCTTAATTTAAGCAAAATATGGACAGTGCTGTTATTTATTTTTTTATAGCACAAGCTGTAATACTTCCTCTGACAGCAGATCATATGTTACAACATTAGGGGCCTGTATCATTGTCAGAAGGCCCACCTTCGGTTAAAAAAAAAGTTTATTAATTTATGTAAACAGCTACAGTATAGTTCATCTGACACTAAGTTGTCAGATTGTTGGGGACAATCTTAAACTTAAGAGTAATCTATATTTGAAGTAGGGTGTTCTTTGTAGTGACTAAAAGTTCATACAGTGACCATAGTAACAAAGCTGCAGGTCACCTAGGGCAGATGTGTGCTTTGATTTGTTTTTGATATTTATTATTTTTGACATGATTAAATCAAGCAGTGAAGATAAATAAAGGTGAGAGTGAGACATTTAAGAAAGGCACACAGCAAAAATCTGTTCAGTTGGAAGTCAAGCCCAAGGTTGGGTTACTCAAGGCATTTTAGGGTGTTTTTGCATCGCCAGCATCTGGACAAGCTTTCATCCTCTTCATTCATCTGCTTTGTAAACTAACCAATCAGAGTGAGCTATCTCACCAACAGGCGCCAAGCTGATTATACATGTTGAATCAACTCAGAAGTGTCGTAGACAAAGTCTCACAGTGGTGATGGAGGACTCACACCCAAAAACCACAGCCGTTCACTGATGGTTCTGATGGCAGATTGTTGGCTTGGTGTAGGAGGTACCTTAGGACATAATATGACATGCACCCCATCTACTTAACTGCTGGGTCTGGGTCCCGAGTCTGGGCCTTTGCCACTCAGGGATAGTTTCAGATTTTGTCTATGAAGTTAAAATGCTTCGCCAGAATACATTTTTTGGTTGAGGAGATTCATGGAATTCCTTGATTAAAGGGAAAAGTAAACAATATTCTGTTTTGTCTTTAAAATGCTGTACATGTATTGTAGAACCTACAGTTGTATTTATTTGCGTGTACCCTCTTCAGTGACAGGGGCAGGAAGGAAGCTTATGTAGCTCATTAAATCGTCAGATCTTGTCGTCAGATCTTCAGTACTCCAGGCTACATACCTGCTCTTACTCCATGAAATGGGAGGCTCTTGCACCACTTGTGTCACATAAAAACACAAGAGCATCTATCAAGGTTTCTTTTTTTTTATTACATAAAATGAAACATTTCAAATTTTACCATGAACATCTACCCACACACATATAAACACTGTACACTACTAAGAATGCACTGAAGCTCTGAGTACAAAAATGTCTGAATTATTTAGATGAGACTCGAGTGCACACCTCCACAGTGCCAGCTGGGTGGCTGAATAATCTCACTTTCAAGTTCACAGTAAACCATAGGTGGGCTTTCAACCCGTTCTGCCTTTAAAGTTGTATTATACAACACCCTTTGATAATTTTAATCATTCTTTCTCTGATTTGTTTAATTTTCTTGTGTTGGCATTAACTAAAATGAACTAAACTCAAAGAAGTACCACATCGAGTGTGACGGTGTTTAATAAATAGTAAGTAGTGCTTAGGTCACTGTACTGTAGGCTGAATTATTAAATAGTGCCAAGTAGAAGCAGCAGTCTGACTGCCTACAGCAAATGCTTCAGATCAGGAAGTCCAATACCATTTCATCCAAGTTTTTTTTTCTCCCTGGCTTAGAGGTTTCCCCTTTGTGACAAACCAAATTTGCTCTAAAATGAACACCATGATGCTTCTGTCAGTGTATTTGATCTAACTCTTTATTTCTTTAAAACTCCTTGTTAAATTTCTTTGTGCCACCCTGTTATGTAACCATGGCTGTATATTTCATATTCCCCTCATGCCATCACCACATGGGCCTTGTTGCTATGGATACATCCCGTATGGTGCCCCCATACCTCTGCTCCTTTCTCCCCCTGTAAGTTTTCCATAAAGCCTGTCCAGATTAAAACAGCCATGTGTTTGAACCACTCATATAGCAGCACAATTAAATCCTGTGCTAAGTTGTTAAAACTATTTCAGAGTAAACATGAAGCTTCTGCAAATGTGTCTAAGAAATGTAGCTGTTTTATGGCAGACTTTTTTTTTTTTTTTTCTAGGCTTAGCTGATCTTTGTTGAAACGTGGGTTAAAGCAGTGGTTTTCAAACTGGGGGTTGTTAGATAATTTCAGGGGGTCGCCAGTTTAAACAAATTTTAAATTAGCACATTAATTTTTTAAACACAATAATACATGAACAACAAAGTTAGTACACATGCCATATTAAAAATCTAAATTTGACCTTATCTCCATAAAAGAAGCTGCTTTTGGGCATGTAGGTGCCTTGTCACAGCAGTGAACTACCTAAAACCACTTTATCCTCCTTATTTAAGAAGATTCTGACAGTTTTCCAGCCTTACATTTAAAGGATGCTGTAGGATGACTCATCTGATACATCACACCATAAATTACTGAGTCATCACGTGGGGGTGGGGGTCGCGAAGCCCAACCAATGTTATCTTGGGGGTCGTGGCTCAAAAATTTTGAAAACCACTGAATGAAAGTATAAGCCACAAATTGTGAAAGGTAACACTTAGGACCCGGAAATTCAGCAACAACACAGGAGTAATAGTTTAAAACAGGGATCCCAAACTCCTTTAATCTGTACATGCTGGCACTTCGGGATGTCATCAGGAGACACGGCATTGATTTCACAGCTATGCTGATGATACTTAGTTTTACATCGCCGTGTCTCCTGATGACCTTAAGCCAGTTAACACTCTTTTAAACTATATTTTAGATATTAAGTCATGGATAGCAGAGAATTTCCTACAGCTTAACCAGGACAAAACTGAAGTTTTAATTATCGGTCCTGAAGACAAAATGGAGATCATTTTACCAAATTGACAAAATTTTATTCCTTCTCAGTGTGTGAGAAATCTCAGTGTCCTTTTTTGACTTAGAGCTGGATTTTATTTCACACATTATAAATGTCTCCAAGACAGGATTTTATCATCTTAAAAACATCGCCAGTCTTTTTATTTCTCTCTCCTGATTTTATTTCTAGTAGATTAGATTACTGTAAACTGGTCTTTCCAAAAAGTCTTTTTCAAACCTACAGCTACTTCAAAACTCAGCAATACATGTTGTGACAAGGACCAGAGGGTGGGACCACATTACACCAACTTTAAAACTGCAGCATTGGCTCCCTGTGTGTTTCAGGATGGATTTAAAAGTTCTATTGGTTGTTTATCAGTGTCTTAATGGTCTTGGGCCTTCTTTTTTATCTGACCCACCCTGAGATCCTCTGATCCTGGCCTTTTAGTCTGGACTAAAACTTATGGTGAGGCATCTTTCCATCATTATGGTCCTCGTTTGTGGAACAGTCTGCCAGAGAACCTCAGAGCTCCAGAGACTGTTGATGTTTTTTAAAAAGAGACTCAAGACCTACCTTTTAAACCTAGTTTTTAACTGAATTAGGAAGGGTGAGAGAGGGGGTACCTTTTGGTGTGAGTGTTTGATTTTGTTTAATGAAGAGAGCAAATCTTCATTTTGGTCTTCAAAATGCTGGACATTTAAAGACAAGGAATGGGATCAGAGCTTACATAAAAAGAATGTGAAATTTATTCAAAAGTAATAAGAACTACAAAAATGTTCCTACTGTATGAGAACACCAGTTGAGTCCTCCTTGACCTTAATTACTGTTTTGTAGCAGCTTAGGACAAGAGAAGTAGTGAACAGGAGTCTTCCACTTTTACACTGTTGTGGAAAAACTCCTGAGATACTTTTCCTCATACAATCTGTAATATTTTGATATAAGCATTTAAGTGTTTCAAGAGTATGCTCAACCAATATTTAACATTTGACCCAGCAAGGCAGTGTTGGCAGGTTCCAGTCACACATGCTGTCAGGAGATCAGACAGGTTGAACTCAAATCCCTGAGTTTAATCCAATTATTTGACCCTAAATAGCCTTGTTGCCGCAACAGGTACATAATTTTCCAGTCGCAGCAAGAAAGTTGGGGAAATTCATGAAAATGTATTTAAGCAAATAATAATTTCTGCTAACCTGAAGTCCTAATGTACTAGTGTGAGTCCTAGTTGTACTTTATAATTTATTTTCAGGTAATTTTATGTGTTCTTGTTTTCTCCTTTAATGTATGGGCAGAGTCAAGCATGGCTGCTTTTGCAAAGCCCAACAAGACATTCAATGTTTGAAAGTGCTGTGTGATCACACTTAAGTTGAATGCAGTATTTACACATCAGGCTGTTTAGTTACATGACACTACTATGCCTTAAACTCAACAGGTTTTTTTTTCTTTTTTCACACAATGTCATTATTTATTTGTCATAACTGTCACAGACAAGTCAGTTTTTCATAGCGTTACTCCCAGTTCTGAAGTGTGTGAGGTGTAGTGTGTCAGGAGGTTCAACCGCACCTTCTTCCATCATTCTGTCAGCTGCAGAACAAAAGATGGGAAAAGCTGACGACAGGACATGGAAGGGGCGGGGGGCTGAGTCACAGTTTCCTTTTACTTACCTCCTTTCACCTATTTGCCTTTCTGCTTTGTAAGCCTTGTTATTACCACTTCTGGCCCTTAGGGACCTGTGGGTGTGTGTGCTGTGGCCTCACTCCCTGTTCCCTAAGCTTAAAAACTGTGTGGAGGAAAACATGTTACTTAAGTTGGCCGCAGCCAGTGTGCTTGGAGATAATTATTTGAGAACTGCAGAAAGAAATGTAAGGGTGTGTATGTGTGTGCTTTAAGCTTTTGAAGAAAAAAAAAACTTCTCTTACCATTGCCAGTAATACCAGAGTTGATGATGGTTCACATGTAACTTTTCTTTGGGTAAAAAAGTGTTGTAATACTCACAAGATTGTATTAAATAGAAGATAAACTTGTTTTCTTTTAGGGTGAAGCAGGTGTTTAACTCCTGAAACTGAAAGGAAGATAGGTCACAATAACTATATTACTAAATTTTACAACCATAACAGTTTTGTTAAGCTAAGAGGAAATGTTTCTGAATACAATGCAGCATGACAAGCTGACACTTGTCTGTATGCGAGACATCGTTCAATGAAATTTCCAACCTTACAACAACTTGAAGTGAAGGACAATGGTAAAATATTAAAGTTACAAAATTCCCAAGAGCTCAGTAACTTCCTGAGCACCTGCCATATAGTGTGTTCTTATTGACACACCCTACCTCTTGTATCAACTTGCATGTTGAACCGTTCACAAGCACAATGGCAATAGATTTTTTTTTTTTTTAAAGCAACAGAAGACTTTGGAAATGATTTGCATTTATATTTCAAATTGTTTTACAGTATTAGTTCTTCATTTAGGTTAAAGTAGTCTACAAAAATGCTTTTTACTAATTATTCAAATAACTGCATTATTCTGAATACACTTCAAATATTTGTTAGTAAATAAAATAAAAAGTATGTGAATGTGAGGAGGTGAAGAGGTTACGGTTAAGAGGTTAAAAAAACTTTATTAATCCAGCAGAAATTGTAAAAGATGGTGGGAAGCATCGTGATTCTGAGTCTGCCTCTCCTCTGGGCACAGGGAACTCTCCATTTAAATAAGATATCTTACTGGATAATGTCAGGGTTGATGTACAGACAAAATGAGACAATCAGCCTTAATACCAAAATAAAAGTCTACTGTACAATGACTTAAGATCAAGACCAGACCATAAAGGACCATCCTTACTAATGATGATATTTCTGGCATCACTTTCGGACCTGCTGAGTTGACAGTCTTGTCCTCTCCTCCATGATGCTGAAAGATGTATAGCACCAAGTCTATGCTCTACACCTTTTTCTTAATCACTTATTTTCTTGTAATTAAAACTGGAATAAAGTTACATCACATACTTTGCTGATTTTGGGAAACATATTTTCCCTGAACTCATCAACTCTTAGCCACTGGCTGCCACTTCAGTTAACCTGATAAAAGGCTGGAAATGACACATTTAAAAAAAGTGTCAGATGAGTGCCAAGTGGTCTTTGATACTGATAGGGTCTCCAAAATTAGTCCTTTTTGATGATTACCAGGAAATCATCAAATTATTAATGATGATGATGATGAATAAAATATAAAAATTTGCCCTCTAATGAAGTTAGTTGCCATAACACTGTTTATTTCACCTGATCCCTCTTGTCTTTTTTACCTTATTGTGAACCCACATCCTTCTGATTTAGCTTTTTCTATTCAACACAGCAAATAAACAAAACCAATTTTGGAGCCTGGGTACAGCTAGAGCTGCACCGTGTCAATGTCTACAGCAAAATGGATGCTCACGTTGTAATGATTATAGTTGTTTTTGAAGTATTTTCTTGATGTGGTCGCCCACAACTCAACAAAAATGTTTGTGGCCTGACACCAGTAAACACATTCACATGAGACATCATGACTTTGCTAAAGCAGCTCTGTCAGGAAGAATGGTCCAGAATTCCTCCTGGAGGTTCTAACAACGACTACAGCAAATGCTTGACCACTTAAATCCTTTCTGCATGTGTGTTAAAGTGTCTACATAATACATAGGGTATTAATACTTCTTTGTATATTAATAATTCATGTCAAGCTCTTGGTAGCTTGTGTGGGTCCGGTTATATGCATCCGGTAGGATGTTTATTCCACAGATAAAAACCGTGCCAGCTCTTTAGGCTGACAGAAATGTCAGTTTTCTAAACAAACAACAACCCCCTTGAAAATAACAGACTTCAACAAAGGCAGGGGTGGCACAGTGCCAAGGAGGGGAGGGCACGTGTCGCCCTGAGACTTATTTTTCCTGTCTGCTGCAATGGCTGATTTTGTATATTACATTAGGAGGATTGGACTGTACGCTTAGTGTTTGGTGGTTATAGTGGATGTTTGTATTCAGCCCTTGTTGAAATTCTCTCTTCTGTTCCACCTGTCTCACCTGTTATATTTTAGCATGTGTTCATGTAATTTTCTGAAAGCAGATGTTGACACGAACTTAAATTGTTGTCTTGAGAGAGCAGTTGAGTGCAATGTGATGGAGATGAGCAAGCAGAAAAAGAGGATGGAGTTCAGTGGCTAATTACTATTCAGGCTGAGTGCCTGTGGGGTAAAAGGAGAGAGCGGCCTCACCACAATTCAAATAATCCGAGGCTAGAAAGTGTGAGAGTGTTCGGGGCTGAGAGGAGGCACAGCTTTGATGTTTCTTCATTTAGTTGGTGGAGAAATAAAGAAAAAAACACTGAAGTGTTTTCTCATCAAACCAGTATGAAAGAAGAGATATGTAGCGATGGCATATAAAGCTCAATACTGAAATAGTGTGATTGTAACCTCCTCCATTGGGACAGACATGACTGGGTCACTCTGGGAAAATGGGTTAACAAGTGAGGCCCTCTCCGGTTTGATAGAGCTGTGCTTCGCCCGTTGAGCAGATTTCATCCACTGCTTCTTTGAGTGTAAATTGCGAGCACCAGTATGTCCATTTTCATTTTTCCATTCTAACAGGTCATACAGCCTCTGTTTACTTGTAGTTTCATCTATAGATTCCCCTTGCAGAGGTTTAACTCTTTATCTCCAGCTGCTAGCGTCTGATGGTGCAAAAACTACAAAAACAGATGAATTCCAAATCATCCAGATGGAAAAGCGATGACGCTGAGTTTCATTTAATGCCACGCTAGCACCTCCCCCCATCCCTGACTCCATCCTTTCCCTCTGTCTTTCTGCAGAGAATCTGCCTGTTCACATAAGCTAAAAATAAATCATGTGACTGAGGGCGGCCAACTGTACTCTTCATGCATTACTTATGGAAGTGTTTGCTTTTCTTCCATTTTTTTCCTGAAGAAAAAAGCTTCCTGGTCCCTGACGAAAAATTATGTTAGAGTAGGCTGTCAGGCAAAATCCTCCAAAAAGGGGCTCTCTTGCTATTTTCCGTGTGTCCTTAGTTGTCGCCGCAGTGTTGTGTTTTTTTCTGCCTCGATGTGTAAAAATGCTTAAGAATGCCTTCTCGTCTGTGGCATTAAAGCTCTGAGATAGAAGTCAAGATAGTAAGTATGAAGCTTGTGGCGCTTATTCCAAAGAAAAATAAGGTTTAAGATAAATGTTAGTAGAGCTAGCTACAGTATTGTAAATGTTAGTTTAAAAACCACAACGCTGGTCTTGAGCCTCCATATT
Source organism: Rhadinocentrus ornatus (assembly GCA_037177495.1). Lineage (NCBI taxonomy): Eukaryota > Metazoa > Chordata > Actinopteri > Atheriniformes > Melanotaeniidae > Rhadinocentrus > Rhadinocentrus ornatus. The sequence goes on from JBAMHW010000003.1 coordinate 26,858,828, forward strand.
TTGTGTCACTAAGAGCACACTGATATTGTTAGTGTGCAAAAAGGGGTTCATTCCAACACTTGTGCAAGCTCAGCTTTTTTTAATAGTCGGATTTGCTGTCTTCAGTCATTTAGTGATATTTTTATTTGCAAAACATTGTCTCCATCCTCTGAGGTTTTAAACAAAAGGTAAAATATAATGTTTAGCCCATAAATATCTATAAAGTCGGCCTTTTAAAAAAAAACAACATTAAACCTTAATTTATGGGGAATTTTATTGGAAGTTATTGCCTCTCCCCAGATGGTCAGCAGCATTTATTGAAAATATCTTTGTTTTGGGGGTGGTTAAATCTTAAATTTAAAATCTTTGTCTGAGGATGATGACATTATAAAAATGTTCTTCATGCCGCCTCAGGGTATAGAGGAGCAAGGACACGTCTAATTGGATATACATGTACACGCAATGTTACGTCTGGTTATGACAGATTAAATATGGTGATAACAGCCCACATTATCACACAGCATCTCTTGGAAGGCATGCTAGTGTTGCTAGCTGTTTACATAATTAGTAAAAGAGCTGATAAATGAAAGAAGAAAACTACATTTAGTTACAGAAATTGTTAAACTCTGACTCTGTTAGACCATCCTCTCCTTTGCTGAAAAAGCGATTGAAAGTTCATTCAGTGCTAAACTTTTAGATTGTGTAGAGCTTGTTTTATCGTCATACTTCGGCTGCATCGTATTTTAGCAGGTATAAGGTCATATGTTTAGTAATAGTTTTTCGCTTTGACAATGTGACTAACATTGATTAATTTATATTGAATGGAAGTAGCTGCATGGCTGACAGTTGTACATGTGTCTCAATGCCAGAAAATCCTCATGTAATATCTGTCATCCTCTATTGTGAAACAAAGAAAAGACAACATGAGGGTCATCTGGGCCTTGGCTTTTTATCTTTCAGTACTGTGTGTCTCAACAGGACTGAACACAGCAGGGTTTTCTTTCTTTTTGTTTTTTTAATTTTTATTTTAGATTAAATATACATCTTCAAGAGATGGTAGAACTGCAGACCAATGTATCGTAAAGTGGGATCAGATCCTGGTTAATATTTTTATACACAAATATCCCCACTCTTAACACAGATTTGATGTCACTGAATAACCTTAATTTATACTCCAGCACTCATTGAGAAGTGATCCTTGTTTCCACTGACCTAAAACTACATTTGTAAAATGGAAACAGCCGTACAAACATTAAACAACAAACTAAGTGGTAAATACTCACTATTAGTCCATTAACTTCCTAATTAACAAGGATAAATAAACTATATTAGAATATTGAATAACATGGAATAATTCAAGAAACCCCTAAAATCTACAAACAAGTTGAATGTTCAGCAAAACATACAAATAAGTAAGAATAACTAACATGTAATAAAATTGATAGAACTACACAAAACACACAAAATAAAAGTTTAAAATCAAGCTCCTAAAATATACACAAGGTATAACTATAGTGATAAAGAGCTTTATTTTATTGTTTTGTTTTTAAATCCCTTCATGGTTTAGCTGCCTAAACTTAGCAGATCTACTCCACACAGATGCTTGAGGTTCTCTGACCAAAGACTCTTGGTGGTTCCCAGGTATAGGTTGAGCCAACGAGGAGGTTTTTCGTTTGCGGTTGCTGCCCCCAAACTCTGGAACGTTTTTCTTAGCTTTTCTTAGAGAGAATATCATCCAACTATATTAGATACAACCATGTGTCAGCATCACCTGTAAAGAAGTTGAGTGCACAATGACTCAGAGTGTTTAGAGTTGTGGACGAAGTGTGTCACATCACTGAGGCCTAAGACTGACATGAAAACTATCTCAGTAACCTTAATTCTATAAAATATAATAATTTCAGAAAATTGTGGCAATGACAGCTTAGTTCCTTATTGCTGAGGCATTCAGTCATTATGTCAGACTGAGAGCAGCCTTATAATGAATGAATCGTTGCCTCTCACTGCTATGAGCAAAAGGAGGGCAGGATCTGCAGATGGATTTTTAGTATGTCTGTAAATCTGACAGCTTTACCCACGGAGGAGTTTGGCAGAGTTACTGCATGGCGTCAGAGCCTGTGGAGAACTGAGTGAGTCTGCGTTGGGTCTGGTGGGATACAGGAAGATGCAGATGGGCTGTCAGCAGGAGGGTTCAGTGGACACTGCGCTTGCCTACCACTTGCCTCAAGTTCAAGACATCCTGTGGCTCGGGATTCCTCTTCCTTTGTCCTTCAGATGTATAATCACTCCCCTCTGCCTTCCTCGCCTCTCCTTTTCATCTTCACCATCATCTCTTTCTCCTTTGTTCCTATTGCATTCCCGTTTCATCTCTCTGTCTCCTCTGCAATCATACCTCTTCATTTTCTCTTAGTGTCTCTGAATCATCCTGTTTCTTGTCCATGCTTCTGAATGTGTCCAGAATTAGTCTTGTTTTGTTTTTCACTTCATTGATGCTGGAACTGAGCCACATCTTTTGACGCCTGCAGCTATCTCTAGAGATTACCGCAACACTGTGTGCATCCATCTGTTTCATTATCTTCCTTTCTATTGTAGTTTATCTAGCTGTGTCTCTTATCTCTGCTACTCTCTCTTTTCTTGATATTTTATGAGCACATTTTTCTTAATATTTTTGTTTTTGTTTTCAGGTGACATCACACAGAAGGGCTATGAGAAGAAAAGGACTAAACTCCTGGCTCCTTACATAATCCATACTCCAGGTAAGAACTGATCACTACTGATTTTAAAATCCTTTTTGGATTTCAATTTCACAGTTCACTTTGATGCAAACTAAATGTAGATTTTAGCCTTTGCTCTGTTAATTGCAGTTATCTATAAATGTCACTTTTACTGAAAATGTGTGCATATCTTTTGATGCTCACTACTTTGTCAGTAGACAAGTGTGGTACTTTTTTTTTCTTTTCTTTTTTGTCAAAAAAACCACTGGCATGACAAATGAATACATTAATCATCATGTTACAGTTAAGCAGCGAGTGAACATGTTTTTGTAGTCAGTGCATTGGAAGCAGGAAAAAATAGTCAAGCCCATAGATCGAATGGCTTTTAAAAGCAACTAATTGTGACAGCTGGACTGGGTAAGAGCATCTCGAAAACAGCAAGTCTTGTGGAAGGTTCACAGTGGTTACTGTTTGCTGGGAATGGTCCGAAGAACAACCATCAAACCGATAATAATATTATGGCCGTTAAAGTCTCATTCATGTGTGTGGGAAGTGAGGACTGGCCTGTGTGGTCTGACCCAACAAAGCAGCAACTATATTGCTAACAACCTATGAAGGTGGTTATAAAACAGAGGTGACAGCTTGCTGTGTATGAGGCTGTGATCAGTGATCAGTGTACATGCTGGATGAGGACACTGTGGACAGTGAAATGTCAAAACCTGACCGAGAAGCAAGAAGGCAGCATTTGTGTGATGAATCATGCTTACATTAAGTGAACAGAAGTAATGGCAGCTGTATCATCGTTCACAATGGGAAGCCTAATTTGTATGCGCCCTGCTACACTGTAAAATTTTAAGTTTAAAGGTGCAGCATTTAACTAAATCAAAGGTTCTGTTACATGTCAATTAATGACAGAAAGAATAAAAATGATTAAAAATTGTATTTCTATTTGTATCTAATCACTTTACTAAAATAATTGTGTTTTTAATGTCTTAGAATGAGCCATTTATATCTACTTGCCGTGGGTCCACATACATGGCAGTTGCCATATTTGTGCCAACATTTTTACTACGGTGGCTCTGAATTGACAAACAACTCTGTCTGAAGTGAGAACCGTCTGAGCTTCAAAACTGCCTTGCCAGCTTGGTTTGAAAGGTACTAGAGCAATGTTTGGGAAGGTTAATACCTTAAAAGACAACAAAAGTAGTTGCCTGAAATCAGTCATCGCTGCACCAGAGGCCACTGGATCTACTCACACATGTTAATGTCTGGAACAATTTTAGCCACTGACATCCACCATCCATTCAAAACTGTGCTGCACCTATAAGGTTTTGACTTGGCACGTCCCACAAATGAACCATCTGTATGGGTTGTGCTGGAAAAAACATAATTGAGGTCCCACATTACTTCATCCCAGGTCTTAAGAGATCTGCTTCAAATGTCTTGTTTCCAGGTACCACAGAACATCTTTAAAGGTCTTATGGAGTTTGTGACTCAACAGATCAAACAGTTTGGATTGCATGAGAAGAACATACACAACTGTAGGCAGGCGGTTTTAACCTTGTTGGCAACTAGTGTATACTCAGTTGATATATTCCTAAATTATATAAATACAGAGACTTCATAAACACATTGTGTCTGTTCCATGAACTGATTGAGCAAGAGTACAATTGTTGGCCTAGAGGCATTCCAAATTCATAATGGAAATAAGTGTTTAACATGTAATTCTGTAAGCCTTAATAAATAAAAAGAAAAAACTTAAAATTAAGTAATGAAGTCACAGGAAAGCGCAAAGAAAATGTAATTAATGTGATGAGGCTGTTAAGCAGAGAAGAAAGCACAAGAAAAGTAGAATATTAATTAAATTAGAGTCAGAATAAAGCAGAAATGTAGCTTCACAGAAACAGGTGTATTTGACCACGCAGCCAGATAGGACTGATTAAAACAATCACCAAGTATATGAAATTAAGTTTCAAAATCATGAGCACTGAAATCTGCTCGGAGACATTGGGAGAGTGCTCACAAAACATCTTGATTGACAGATCTTAAATTAATCCCACTAACAGGACAACCAGAGCTGATTGTTTTAACTAAACTAAACTACTTTGATGTGAAATGTAAAATTTTTTACTGCACATATGAAATATTTTTGATCAACTTCCTGCTGTGAACTCAGTTACCAACATTTTTAAACTGTAAAAGTCACATCTTGATAGAGCAGGCATCTCCCGTTAGTAATGCAGCTGAGCTGTATCGCTTGCTTCCCAAGATAATTTCAGGGGGTCGCCAGGTCAATGTAAAACAATTAAATAAATTAATAATGCGTGTATCAAATTAACTTGGGATTTTTAATTAGGGGCTGTCAAAATTAACGTGTTAATGCAAAGAGATCAATATGTAGAATTAAATTGTTAAAACATTAGCGTTTAAACCACAAAGTTATTACTCATGCCATTATCTCAGTGAGAGAAGCATGGGGCATGTTGGTGTCACAGCGGTGAACCGAATCCACCAAAAAACACTTTACCCTCCTTACTTAGTAAGATTCTGACATATTTTAAGCCTTATATTTAAGGAATTTTTGACCATTAATGTATGTTATCGCTGGAAGTCATGGCTCAGAAAGTTTGGGAATCACTGCATTAGTCTCAGATGTCCTGGTAAAACTTTGTGAAACAGCCAGGTGAGGAATAAAGCAGATGTTGTGTTACTATGACTAATTAAATGTTAATTATCCAATAATGTACTTTAAGATGAAACGTTATCCAGCGATGGTGATGGTGCATCAAAACTGAAAAACACTGATTCTACAACAAACAGCCTTTACATCTTTTTGCCACTGAAAACTATAAAGTCATTCAACAGCTCAAACACAGTGTTACTGTGGCCTCCCTTGTGGAAAGCTTTAACCATAAATGGTTGCAAAGGCACTGCTTCAACAGTATTCTCACCAAAGTCTAGTGCCACAGGGTCTTGAAATACTCCTGTACATCACAAAAATAAATGATTAAGGTGAGCTGAATTTTTACTGTTTGATAAAAGATCATCCACTCCTTGGGGACTATCAGGAGTTAAAGACATAGACTCGTCAGATTAACGGTCACTGCAGTTTCCGCTATGTTTATGAGGGATACCTGTTGTACTAAAGCATGCTTGTTGTTCTTATTTGACAGTTTTGCCCCCTCAGAATGATGTACAGCCTCCTGCCCCAAGTCCCTCCAGCCAAGCCCCTCCCCCTGCCAGCTCATCCCGTTATCGTGAACGTCGGACTCGCAGAACACATCGCAGTGGGGGAACCAGAGATGACCGCTACAGATCAGGTCAGCAAGAAGTCCTGCATTAAAAACCCTCTGATACCAGGAACTATGTTACTACTGTATCCTGCTGCCCTTATTCCTTAAATGTAAAACACCTCGATACATGCATGATGATACGTCGGCTTCACTTTCTGAGCCAGCCTGTTCTTAAGCACGGACTCCCAGCTGTCTCAGAGGGACTAATTATATAGAAGTACATTGGAAATGTGTTTGTGTATGTGTGTGTAAGGGCAGTGTAGTTTTGCAGCTGGGGAACCATTATCCCCCCCCCCTTCCCGACAACAGAGTGATGTCACTGCCTGGCTATGTATGCCAAGGCTGCATGGACAGAAGGATAGTACAGATCTGGAGCAGAAAACCTGACACCGGCAAAACTGAGCAGTGGACTTTGGCAAAGGCTTTTTAGACAGTCTGAGAAACAACATAGTTCTGTTTAATCTGATTGGATGATTAAAGAAATCAGAAAGCTTCTGTGAAATGAGCAACATATCTTATTGTAAATGTTGCTAATCGGGCTTTCCAATGATGTATATAATACATCACCAACGGAAATAATCAACCAAACACAAAGTTCCCTACTTTTTGTGCTCAGTGAATATACAGTGCACATAGCCATTGGTAAAAAGTGAAACACATTTACTGATTTATTTTTATCGATATGCTGTGTACAAATCATACACAATAAATTTTATTTAACTACTGTAAATGAATCGGAGGAACCGTACTATCCATTATATGTTTAATTTAGATATTGTTCTCTCATTTTAAATAACAAATATGAAATATGCACAGCCAGGGAATATGCATATAAACTATTGTTATGTGCTGTTCTCTCTGTATTTACAAATTCATGTTCTTTAAATTAGTTTAAAATTGTATTACATAGAGTAGCATCCAACAGAAATTAGACTACATTCATGCTAGCTGCCCACTTGTGTCCGTGTTGATTGAAGATGGAGTAATTGACACGGCAAGCCTCCATACAAACCTGCTGTGCTTATCGCCGTGGAGACAGCCTCCATCCTCCCAGACATGTGTGAGGAGTCCGCCTCTGCTGATGCTCCTGTGTGAGGGAGGACTTGGCCACATTATGAGAAAGTGCCAGTTAGAGTGCCAGTTATGTAATTATGGTCCCCACTGTTGCTGGGAAGTGGGCTGATGATTTATTTAAATTAGTTCATACAGCTTTTTTAAATTAATTTATTTTTTACTGAAATAATAAATGGTTGCTTTTGTTTTTTTTTTTTAAATATGTGTTCTTTTGGTGTACATTTTTTTCAAATAGTCTGACTGGGTTGTTATTCACGTGGCACTTTTTAATGCGCCTGTGGGTGTCATCAAGTGAAAGCGAGTTTGTTTATTGCTCAGTGCATTTTTGTGTGTAGGCATGTGAGTGGGCTAATACACAGCTTTGTTCTCTCCTTGTGGTTTCCTGCTACAGTGTGAAACACTGTCATCTTCTGAGGATGTTTCTTCTGACTCCTTTCAACTGAATCTTATTGGAAACAAAAATAATGCTTCAATTGAAAATTGCCATGGTTACCAAACCGTGCAGAAGGAATGTTTCCTTGATCTGATTTTCCTTGTCCAGATAATCACTAACAACTCACCAGTTTAATCAACAGAGTAAATAAGTTTTCTATTTTCTTCCTACTGGGTGACTAGAAGAAATAATCCACTGCAAAAACTTGTTTGACTATAGGAACTTTTCCATAATCTATAGAAGCTGTAATACAAACTAAGGCCTCATCCCAGTTGCTACCTTGGGCCTTACCCATTTGTTTTTCATTCTTTTGGGTCGAATGGCTGCCCCCCCCCCTTTTTTTTTTTTTACAATTAAGGAATAGGGGTTATCTATTTAGTCATTTAAATGGCCCCCAGCTTCCAAGGTGAAGGGCTGGAGGACCTCAACTTGTTCACTTCTTGATCACTATAAGAAAATGCACCTTAACTCTACACAATGAAGGCATTACGCCAAGGGAGAGTTGGGCCTGTAAAATGTCACTGCAGTGATCTAAGTTTAGTTTACGGGTCATGCATGTAAGGATCCTCTGATATAAAAGTCCTGCGGCTTCTGTTATTATTCGAGCAGCAGTGGATCATTTATATTACCAAATAATGCAGTGAGTCCAGAGGGTTGTTTTTCATCAGTCTGTGATTGAAATGATTATTATCTAACTGAATGTGTATTCTCTTTCTACACAGATATCCATACTGAAGCAGTACAAGCTGCCCTGGCTAAGCATAAAGAAGAGAAGATGGCTCTTCCTATGCCTACTAAAAGGCGGTCCACTTGCGTACAGTCTCCCATCGAAACTCGTACACCACCAGGTATGACACTAAAAGAGACAATCCTCTTCTTTTCTCCTCCTAACGTGACACTGCAGTTGGAAATGTAGCCAGGAAGTTACAATGCTGCATATTCATGCTTTGTCATGATGCATTCAGACTCCTCGTCAGGCTCTGAAGATGAGACATCGGCGCGCAGACAGTCTTCAATGGCCGCTCCGCCACCTCTGGTCAATCCCAACTTGCAGAGCCCAGACTGGATGAACCGCTCTGCCCAAGGCTCTTCCACCTCCTCCTCAGCCTCTTCCACCATGTCACACGGTGAGGCCAAGCCACAGCCTCAGAGCAAACCTCAGGCTCAGCCGCAGCCTCAGTACAAGCCGCAGTACCAGCCTTTGTATCAACCCCACCACCAGCTGCATGAGCAGAGCCGCACTGCAGCAGTGACAGACATGCTGGCCCGGAGTCGCATTGGTGAGGCTAATTTCCTTAAAATATTCATGGACACCAAGTGTTGCATGATTTGTTCAACAACTTACTAAGCTTTTCCCCAGGTCAAGCATCATAGTTCATGAAGGGGATTTTTCTTGATAGATTTCCTCATTCATAAGTCAATCAAAAAGGAGCATGAGAAACACTTTTTTGTTAATATACATCCATTTTTTGCATTTTAGATTCCCAGCACATTGCAATAAAAGTACTGACTGTAGAGTTATTTATTTACATTTCACATACCCAATTTAGGATCTGGGCTAATTAAAGCTGTGACTTCATATTAAAAACACAGTATGTTTTTTCACACACCTGGTATTTCTCCTTCCTGCTATTAAAATGAAAACTTCAGGAAATCTTGTTTTTCCTGCAGCCCACACTGAGAACAGCATCCCTCCTCCAGATGTGACGGCTGTGGCTCCTCCAGCCAGAGGCCCACGAGTGGACCTGCCCTCCAAAGCTGTTGTCAGAGGGATGAGCCGCGGGCAGAGCCGCTCAAGCATGATGGAGACGGCGGATGGTAACAGCTGTCTATTAGTTTGTGTCTTAGCGTGGGTTTGTTTCTAATCAAATAAGTGTTGACTTCCAGTGTTTTATTAATCAGACTTTACTGCTTTCTTTTCTTCTTGATCTTTTCCATTCTCTCATGTTTATTTGACTGGCTGGTAGGAAGAGGTAATATGCAGAGTAAGGAAACTCCTAAATGTATAATGTCCGTAGTCTTCTGTGTTTCCTGGTAAACCCTACTCTTCCTGCTGTTTGTAGTGGATGATTACAGATGGATATGCAACAAATACAATGTCCACGCACAAACTTGATCCTCATGTGTGATCCTAAACCAAAAAAATATCCCAATTCACACTAACTTCCTTGTGTTGATGACACCCACCCATGCTGCTGCTTTTCATGTCCAAAAGAGATTGAAATAAATTCAAGATTTATTATTATGATTGATTAAATTCTACTGAAAGTTGTTGATTGGAATGAAGAACAGCAGGCTGCGAGATGGTAAGATCAGGTCTCGTTATGTGACTGTACGAGTAATGGCATGTATGACTGTATGTTTCTCCATTCTGCTGGCTCCCTACACCTTCACCCTGACTGTAGGAGTTCCTGTAAACAGCAGAGTGTCCACTAAGATCCAACAGCTACTCAACACTCTAAAGAGACCTAAGAGGCCCCCACTCAGCGAGTTCTTCACAGACGACTCGGAGGAGATTGTCCAAGGTACGCTGCCCCTAAAGAAACACCTCCTGAAATAGATTTCAAAGTAGTTCACCTATTAAACATACACAAAAAAGTTATAGGTGGCTGAATACTTCAGCAGGTGATGCTAAGTGAAAAGATTAGTTTAATTTAGAAGTATGCTAATGACTTTTCTTATTGTTACTAGGTGTTTATCATTTTATAGATCAGATATAAGCTGTCAATAATCTAATCTTCATTTAGTACAAATGCATTTAGGTACTACAGAGTCATAAGGTTACCAATTTTACTAACAACAATAAGATAATATGTGTTGCAAAACACAAAAATGATGTTGCAAACTCCACTTTTGCATTATTTGTTTTCTGTTAACGACCTTTAACTTTTAACTTTAACTTTAACTCATTTTGTGTATCTTTATTGAAATGCTTAATTTATTTAAAAATATGAAACTCATACTGAAGTTTGAACAATGCTTTGTTGCGCAAGAAGTTGTGACTTGATGGAACTCTTATCTTTAATTTATAAACAAGAGATTGCTGTCAGTTTTCTGTTTTTTTTTAATTGACAGATTCTTACAACTTAAATAGCAGAGACAATGACAGATTAGAATTACACACAGAAGAATACAGCACAGGAAAGCTGCAATGTATATTTTGTATCCATAATGGAACTTGTTTATCTGTACCCATCATGCCTAAAATCTCCTTATTGTCTTTATCAGTGCCCCAGCCGGACCCTAACACACCCAGGCCAGAGGGTCGTCAGATCATCCCAGTGAAAGGGGAGCCTCTGGGAGTAGTCAGTAACTGGCCCCCAGCGCTGCAGGCAGCATTGGCTCGCTGGGGGGCCACTCAGGGGAAGAGCCCTGCTCTCACTGCTCTGGACATCACTGGCAAGCCACTCTATACACTGACTTATGGTGAGACACATCACAGTTCAGTGTTTATTCATTGCTGCTGGAAGTCATAAATATGAGATGCTGTCATTTCCAAAGCAACTGAAATTACATAATGTGAGAACCCTGTGACATGAGATTTTCTTGGCAGTGGAACTATGTCTTCCCTGCCCTCCTAACTGTCTTCTTCCCTCCCCACCTTCTGTCTGTTAGGGAAACTGTGGAGTCGCAGTGTGAAGCTGGCATACACTCTCCTGAACAAGCTGGGCACCAAGAACGAGCAAATTCTCAAACCTGGAGACAGGGTGAGGAAGCAGACACGCAGTTGGAGCTAAGATTTACTTGTCATAGGGGAACACAATGAAGCAGTTGTTCATGCAACAAGCTCTTGTAGTCCTTAATTACTGGAGATTTTCCACAGGTCCTGAATTTGCCGTAATAGTTTTTGTTATTTGAATCATCTTTAGAGTGCAAGAATCCAATTCTGATTTCATCAAAAGCAGAAATATTATAGAGCAAACATATGCTGTTTAGCCACAACATTAAATCCGAAGAATTATGAGGTGAATAGCACAGACTGTCTCATTACAATGCAGTTAAAAGAAGGAGAAACAGGAAAATTACTTTTAACAAGGCACACATTGCAATTACTAGATGACTGGATGAGAGCGTCTTAAAAACAGAATTTCTCCTCAACACATCAGATTAGCCTAGACTTGAATTAATGACAAAATATTTCCAAAATTTATTGCAAGACATTCCCATCAGACTCATCTGTGCTTTATATTTTCTAATCTGTAAATGTGTTGCTCAACACTAAACAAAAACAGAGATGATCTCACATAAAATTATCCTGAACTCAAAGTTAATTGTTTTGGTAGGTGGCGCTTGTCTATCCAAACAGTGACCCTGGGATGTTCTGGGTGGCTTTCTATGGCTGCCTGCTGGCTGAGGTCATACCTGTACCTATCGAGGTACCGCTGTCTCGCAAGGTATTAAAATCTTCATACAAGTATGTGCAAAGGCAGAAATATTTTCATTTCAAACTTGTGTAAGTGTGGTTCTTTCTCCCATGTGTGGTGTTTCTAGGATGCAGGTATCAGCCAGGTGGGCTTCTTGCTTGGTAGCTGTGGTGTTGGTCTGGCTCTGACCAGTGAAATCTGCTTGAAAGGTCTACCCAAAACCCCCACTGGTGAAATACTGCAGTTCAAAGGTCAGCAAGCTTTGTCTTTTATGTGGAGTGTTTATTTTGTTATGTATAACATACAGTGTCTTTGTTTAGGACACAATCAGACTGCATTTAACAAAGAGGTCTTGACTTTTAATTAAAACTATGTTTTTCTCTAAATAGTTATGTTATGTTTGACTTTACTTTTCCTGGTTACTTTCTCTTTCAGGATGGCCTCGGCTAAAGTGGGTGATAACAGATTCAAAATATCTGACCAAACCATCAAAAGACTGGCAGCCGCACATACCCACTGCAAATACTGACCCTGCGTATATAGAGGTAATAGATCTGCGCTTGTCCTGTGATTACAGAGAACTTCTAAAACACTTGTACCTGTCATGATAAAGTAATTAATAATAGGTTGACAGGTTGTCCTCATCTGTCTCTTTACAGTACAAGGCGAGTAAAGAGGGCACAGTGGTGGGTGTGGCTGTATCTAAAGTGGCCATGTTGACCCACTGCCAGGCACTGTCCCAGGCCTGCAACTATTGTGAGGGTGAGTAGCATTGCCATGTTATCATTCATTACCTGAATGTTTTCTTATCAGCACAGCTGAAGTAACATTTGTTCTTCTGTCTCCGTTTTAAGGGGAAACTTTAGTGAACGTTCTGGACTTCAAAAAGGATATAGGCTTATGGCATGGAGTTCTTACGGTGGGTGTTAATTAAGTTAAATAAAGAAATTAATCTTACTATAATAATTGATGACCATTACATGAAGTTTCTTGTTACTTTTCCAGGCTGTAATGAACAGGATACACACGATCAGTGTTCCCTATGCAGTAATGAAAGCTTGTCCTCTCTCCTGGGTACAGAGGGTCCATGTCCAGAAAGGTAAATGACACACGACTTTCACTTGGAGAAATGTTATATAAAAGGATTGTATCATGATGTGCTGTGTTGTCTTATTATTGTGCAGCTCGTGTGGCTTTGGTGAAGTGCCGTGACCTGCATTGGGCCATGATGGCTCATCGGGACCAGAGAGATATCAGCCTGGCTTCATTACGGATGCTCATTGTGGCTGATGGTGCTAACCCCTGTGAGTACTCCATGATCTGCAGCTTTGTTACTCTGTGCTTGTTTGTTTAAATGGCATAAATTAGAAATAACCTGTTGAAAAATCTGTCTCCTCCTGTCCAGGGTCAGTCTCTTCCTGTGATGCCTTTTTAAATGTGTTTCAGTCACATGGGCTGAAGCCTGAGGTTATCTGTCCTTGTGCTACCTCTCCTGAGGCCATGACAGTAGCTATACGCAGGTATCTCTCCTTCTAATTTCTCTTGAAAAGTTTTCATTATTACATAGAATAGAAAAGACTAACTTAAAATATAAAGAAGTTCATTCTCTTACCCATGTTTCACCCAAAACACACCTGACCCGTTAGAAGACACTATATTCAGAAGTCATGGTACTTTTTGAGTTTTTCCCTTTGCTTCAGTGTGTTGAATTTCTGTGTAACACATTTGCATAATGTAAAGCAAGGGCCAGAGTAAACCAGGCCTTTCAGAAAGCACCCATGAGATATAGGCAAGGGAGTTTATTTGTATAGCACATTTCATGTACAGGACAATTCAAAGTGCTTTACATAAAACAAAACCATTACAGATATTAAGAAATAGTAAAAGGCAGCAACAAACAGCAAAAATCTCAATAAAATCATAAATGACATTAAAATAATTAAAAAGAGAAGTTAAAAAGTTACCGTGCAGAATTCGTGCATAGGCACATGAGAAAAGAAATGTTTTTAACCTGGATTTAAAAATGTCTACCTTTGGTAAAAGTTTAATCTCCACTGACAGTTTGTTCCACTTGTTTGCAGCATAACAGCTAAATGCTGCTTCTCCATGTTTAGTC
>JBAMHW010000003.1:26872900-26895526 GCA_037177495.1 Rhadinocentrus ornatus
AGACACTGACACAGTAAGTCTATTGGGCTGCAGTCGTCTGGTGACAAAGACACATAAAGTTGTGTATCATCTGCATATCTATGATAATTAATGCTAAAGTTCTGTAATAGTTGACCCAAAGGGAGCATATACAAGTTGAAAAGAAGAGGTCCAAGGACTGACCCCCGGGGGACTCCACAATGCATGGCTACTTGCTCAGATTCATAGCTGCCGATCGTAACAAAATAACTCCGGACTTCTAAATAGGACCTGAACCAGTTAAGGACCTCTCCAGAAAGTCCAACCAGGTTTTCCAGCCTGTGCAACAGGATTCTGTGATCTACAGCAGTGATTCCTAACCCTGGTCCTCAAGGACCTCAAGGATCTGATTCAAATTCATGGCTCATTAGCAGACTTGTGCAGAGCTTGTCAGAGATCCATTTAATTTGATTCGGGTGTGTTGTAGCAGGGAGACATCTAAGACCTACAGGATAGTGGTCCTTGAGGACCAGGGTTGGGAATCACTGATCTTCAGTATCAAACGCAGCACTGAGATTCAGCAGATCCAGGACTGACCAGAATCAGTATTCAACCTAATGTCATTTAATACTTTGACCAGAGCTGTTTCAATGCTGTGATGAGGTCGGAAGCCGGATAGAAATTTATCAAGATTTCCTCTTTCATTTAAAAAGTCATTAAGCTGGTGAAATACAACTTTCTCAGTAATCTTGGATATAAAAGAAAGGTTAAAGACAGGTCTATAGTTGTTTATCAAAGAGGCGTCTAGAGTCCTTGACTTTAGGAGTGGCTTAATGGCAGCTATCTTTAGTGACTTCGGAAAAATGCCTGATGCCAGTGAGCTGTTAACTATAAGTAGGAGATCACTTTCTACTGAGGTAAAAATTGTTTTTAAAAAGTCGAATGGTATAATATCCAGAGTGCATGTTGTTGATTTCAAATGCCAAACTATTTCTTGTAGGATTTTTAAATCGACCATGTTAAATTGTGACATAACATCAGAATTATTTCCAGGTTTTAAACACAGAGTAATTTTCTTGTTTGACTGTGTGGAATTAATATTTTGTTTAATTGTTTTAATTTTTTGTCTAAAAAAGTTGACAAATTGGTTGTATTTCTCAGTTGAAAGGAGCTCTGGGCTTATCTGTACAGGAGGATTTGTAAGTTTTTTAATCATAGCAAAAAGAGTATGAGAATTGTTGACATTCTTGTTAATCATTTCATATAAATATAGCTGTCTGGCCTTGCACAGCTCATTGTTATAGTTATATATTATAAATGCTAATTACAAAGTGTTTCACATAGAAAATAACAAGAGGGAATGTGACAGGGGTGCAGTGGGTGAAAACCCTAATGTTTTTACCATTAAAGCATGTAAAAAACAATACCATGAGTCTGTAAATAGGCTGTATATGAGCCCTGAAGCTGCCTGAGACTATACTGAGCATGGTTTTACTGATACAGCTGGCATATAGGTGTATTGATCAGTGAGAAACGCAATAAACAGGTGAGATGGGTGTTAACTTGCATATTCGATCGACGTGTCTATTTGTATAGACCAGGAGTCCCAGGAGCACCCCTCCCAGCTCGCGCTATCCTTTCCATGGGTGGCCTGAGTCACGGTGTGATCAGGGTGAATACAGAGGATAAGAACTCAGCCCTGACTGTGCAAGATGTAGGACACGTGATGCCTGGAGGTAAGGAAAGAAGGATATATACAGTATATGGGGAAAAAACAAAGCATGACAAATGCTTGTGAGAACATTTTAACTAGTATTTTGTCAGAAATGTGAGCTCTAAGGTGAACATAAGCATAATGTGAAATACTGATTTGAATTGTAAGTCAACAGCTGTTTTTTAAGTTTCTGTTTGGAGCGAAACATTCTTTCTTGTCTATGTTCTTGTAGGTCCCTGCAAAGCTGTTATATTTCCCAGTAACTCCCGTTATACTTACTTGCACTTGTTTGCGTTGATAATCTTGGAATCTGCAGCTGTTAGGAAATTGCTCCAGAGACATTCCTGACATGTAAATCTTGGATCTTTTCTCAGATTTGCACATAGTTCCCTGAACTTTCCCATTGTTCTACTTATCAGTTGTTCCATTTAGTGCTGTCAAACAGACCATTTTAACAATTGCAAAGAAAGGCTAGAACTATCATTTTCAGCCTGTGTGTCTTGATCCCTGTTTATTACAGAATAACTGCATTAATCTCTGCACACAAACATAACTCGAACAGTGCATGCTTTCTGTGATGCTTTTCAATCTTCTGATAACTTGACAAAGAATAACAGGCTTTATATGTTCAGCTGAAGATCAGAGGCCTGTTGGAAGGAACAAAACGTTTACCCAGAATAAAATAGTAGTGGTCGAATACTCATAAGCCAGGCTGAAATGTGCAGTGTGACTGTTTCAGGCATTTAATTAGGAAGTCTTTATTCTGCTAATGTTGACCACCCCCTTCTTCCAGCTCTGATGTGTATCGTTAAGCCAGATGGGCCTCCTCAGTTGTGTAAAACTGATGAAATAGGAGAAATAATAATCAACTCGCGTGCTGGAGGTACCATGTACTACGGCTTGCCTGGACTCACCAAAAACACATTTGAGGTATGAAAGAACCGACAGAAAACATGTTCTGACAAAATCCACCTCAGGAAATTTGAGCAAAGTCATTGATTTGTTTTTGTGGCTGCCCTTTCTGTCTGTGTGTCATGGTGCTCAGGTGATACCGGTTAATACGAATGGAGTACCCATTGGAGAAATTCCATTTGTGCGATCAGGACTTCTGGGATTTGTTGGCCCAGTAAGTACTAATTTCAATACTGAGAAGCCTTTCCTCTTTTACTAACAGTATAATAACGCTGCTGTGTGTTTGGCCTTGCGCAGGGGAGTCTGATCTTTGTGGTCGGGAAGATTGAGGGTCTGCTGATGGTGAGTGGACGGAGACACAATGCTGATGACCTGGTGGCCACTGCTCTCGCTGTGGAGCCAGTAAAGACAGTTTACCGTGGAAGGTGAGGAGAAATTCTCATGGAACTCAATGGTGGGTCAAATGCAAATATTATTTCATCACTTCTGACATCTAGTGGTGGAGAGGAAACACAGTTGATCGAAAATGAAATGTTTTGATTAACCAAATCTCTGTGTGATTCTGAGATCATTTAAATATTCTTGAGTATATGTGTGTGTGTTTTTGTGTCCATGCATTTTAGGATCGCTGTGTTTTCAGTCACAGTGTTCTATGATGAGAGGGTTGTAATTGTGGCAGAGCAGAGACCAGATGCCAGCGAGGAGGACAGTTTCCAATGGATGAGCCGAGTGCTTCAGGTAAATCACCATCTTCTTTCATACTTTTTTTGTTATGAATTCTACATGTTTATGATAAAAAGTTTTATTTTTTTATTAACACTTTTATTAACAAATTTACCAAACAGTTTCACATCAAGCCATTAATTCCCAACTATATCGATCTTGTTTGGTTTCCTCTGTAGGCTATAGACAGCATTCATCAGGTGGGCCTCTATTGTCTGGCTCTGGTCCCAGCCAACACTTTACCCAAAACACCCCTGGGTGGCATCCACATCTCTGACACTAAACAGTTCTACTTAGAGGGCAACCTGCACCCCTGCAACATCCTGATGTGTCCCCATACTTGTGTCACCAACCTGCCCAAGCCCCGCCAGAAGCAGCCAGGTAATATGAATGTTAGAAGTAATAGTTGTGAGGAGGTAAAACATATACCACATATTTGTAATATGACATGTCCTATTTAAACAGCCTTATGCGGGATCTTTTCATCTACCCATTGCATTTGTAGTTAAAAGACCTAATTCATAGCAATATCTCTTCAATATCCATAATATTTAGTATTCCTGTCATGTGGTCCAGCCTAACATAGCATCTGTGTCACTTTCTTGTGAGATGAAAGCGAGAACAGTGATGCATTCAGACATGGTTTAAAAGTGCTGATATGAAACACAAATAGTATTTCTTTGTAAGGTATCCCATTTATATATCTCCCCCTCTATCTGGCTTTTTTCTTCTACTTTTGTCTATTCTTTTTCTTTCTCTTTTTTTTTCTTATAGTGGGTGTAGGTCCTGCATCTGTTATGGTGGGTAACCTTGTGGCTGGGAAGCGCATTGCCCAGGCTGCAGGAAGGGACCTTGGCATGATCGAAGACCAGGATCTTGTCCGAAAGGTAGTTTGGCTAGAACGCTGTAACTCACACTTTCAACCAGCTGGTAATTCTAAATCTGACAGCTTATTAACAGCATGTCCTCCAGAAGCTGCAAGAATAATGTGCATGCGATTAACAGCAATGTTCAACGTGTGTATGTGAGGTAAATAGTGAGGTGTGAAAACTTTCCACTGCTACTGTAACAGTGACCAAAGCTCCAGCAGAGGTCAGTTTTTTTAGAAAAAACTGGATTCTTCTTTTTCTCTGCCCTTGTCTCTCCCTGTGGATGTAGCTCTGTATGTGGCCAACAGTGATGGTAAGAATTATGTTCCCTCTTGCATGTTCCCCACACCTGTGCTTATTCTGTTCATGCTCTAATTTTTGCAGTATTGTGGTCATGTTATGTGTGCTTGTAAAGAATTTTTATGCTTTTGTTGTTGTTTTTTTGGGTGTTTTTTCCCCCGTGATTATCCCTGCTTACTGCAGATGCAAATTACCTGTTACATTTACAACATTACATTTACAACATTACGTTTACAACGTTACATTACAAGTTATTGCTCATTAGCTTAAGAGCTGTATTGGCCAAGAGTAAGTGGTAAATCATTTGGCATTGGCAAGTGATAAACTGCTATCTACCAAGGTATGCAGTCTCTAAGCACCACTTTACTTTTTTATTTTTTCAGGCTTATTGAATTATTTTTTCCATCAGCACAAAAACCCTTCTTGACTTCACCCTCCATGGTCGTATTTGTAATAACGTGTGCACATTTTTAAAGTAGACCCTCAGATGTAGTCTATAATCATTTTCCTTATTTCATTACAGCATCAGTACTTGACAGAGGCTCTGCAATGGAGAGCCCAGACAGACCCAGACCATGTTCTCTATGTTCTTCTTAATGCCAAGGTACCAAACTGATGTGTCTGTGCACCAAACAGGGCAATGGATCATCAATGCCCACATTTAAGTTGCTTTTAAGTGTGATCCTCACAAAGGATTTTTTTTAAAGGTATTCTTTTGTTAGTGGTGTTCATTATTCTGTCCCATATGTCAGGGGGTAACAGTAGGAACGGCAACCTGTGTCCAGCTTCACAAGCGAGCAGAGAAAATAGCTGCAGCACTCACTGAGAAAGGCAGCATGAACACTGGGGAGAACGTAGTGCTGCTCTATCCTCCTGGTAAGTTCTACTTCTGGCTTTTCATCTAAAATTTCTCATTGAGATTTTTATGAGATTTTGATATTGATTTAGTATGTTTTTTACTTTTCTTTCCACGTTTGTTTCAGGTATTGATTTGATTGCGGCTTTTTACGGCTGCCTCTATGCTGGATGTGTTCCAGTAAACGTCAGGCCTCCACACCCTCAGAACCTGGCAGCCACGCTGCCCACTGTCCGGATGATTATTGATGTATGTGTGAGCTATGTTTGTACATGTCCATGGGTATGTCTGTAGATGCATGTGTGTTATTCCATTTAATTCATTGCAGATTGAAAAATCCTCTTGGAGACTTTAGATAACTTCTAAGATTTTTGCAATGTCAGTTATACTTACACTTATACAGTACGTGACCTGCTGAGCAAACATGCTTTTCACAATTAAAGAAAAAAAAATCTTGCTTCAAGAATCCTTTATTAGAAGTGTAACTCATTTAGTATATATAGGTTTATGGGTGTGTATGTCACTCATTTAAGTTTAAGTTTTCTCTCCCTGTTCACACAATCACACTTGTGTTTTGTTGCCAGGTCAGTAAAGCTGCGTGTATTCTTACAACACAAAACCTCATGAGGATTCTGCGCTCCAAAGACGCTGCAGCTTCGGTCAACATTAAAACTTGGCCAACAATCATTGATACAGGTAATAAATCAAAAGATACAAAGTGAATTAACCAATCCTCAACTCATAAATACAGAAACATTGTGATCAGTTTGGCTCAGCTTTAATGTGCATACTAACACTAAATCCAACAGCTGTCTGATATTTACAGTTGAGCATAAGCCTAAATTTGTTGTGAATTAAACTGAAGAGAGCATAATGGGCTCATTTGTTCTCAAGAACTGGTATATTAAGGTAGATATGTTTGTGATAGAAAGTAAGAGATCTATTACAAACTCTGGTGTCTGTTATTATGGGCAGTTTGCTAGTTTTGCAACACTACGACAAACTCTTTTCTCTGCATTGTTGTCTGCGGGTAAACCTGCTTAGTGGGTAGATTTGACTTGTTAAGCATTTGGTTAACCTTTTCTGTATTTCAACCTTATTTTTCTTTTAGTACAAAAGTGCATGTTGTATGTATTTTCTTTCATACTACTGTGGGCAAAACTCCTACTGTTAACATTTGGATTTAATAAGATGGAAAATCATGATGTCTGATTCTACTGCATGATGCAATAATAAGCAAAATGCATCTGGTAATGATGAGTTTTTGTTTTATCTGTATTGCTTTATATGGCATCAGGATTTATTTCTCCCTTTAAATCCTGCACTTTTCTTGTTTCCAGATGACCTTCCTCGTCGCCGGCCTCCGCATATCTATAAGCCACCCACAGCAGAGATGATAGCTTATCTGGACTTCAGTGTGTCCACCACAGGCATGCTCACTGGGGTCAAGGTGATAAATGCTACTTTTTACATGCCTTTACTTGTTGAGATTTGTGGTTGTTAGTTTTCTAAAGAGACAAAAATAAAGCATTTACTCCATATGATACAAGAGCTGCTCTCACAGTATGTCACAGAGACATTTTTGGAAAAATTTACCATGATGGTTAAAACATGCTTGCAACCATCCTCATAGTCTGCCTGTGTTTAATCATAGTTAAATATCTGATGTTGTTCGGGTTGTGTTTTTTTATTCTCAAAAAACCACAGATGCACACATCCACACATGATTTATTCCTGGACCATACAAAACAAGCCCGAAGTTTTAATGCACTCGCTCACTAAAAATTAGTATACGGGCGTTCGACTACTAGCTGCTGCTGCATCAATCCAGCATTTTAGATAATGATGAGACTTGCATCCAAAAGCACAACATTTTAAAAGAAATCTAAAATCAAAAGTTTAACCTTTTTTTTTTTGCTGTTGTGTACTGTTCTCAGATGTCTCATGGAGCAATCAGTGCACTTTGTCGTTCCATAAAGCTTCAGTGTGAACTGTACTCCTCTCGCCAAATAGCCATCTGTCTGGATCCTTACTGTGGTCTGGGCTTTGTCTTGTGGTGCCTCGCAAGGTACAGTTAGTCATCACTTACTACACATCTGTGTTATGCACAGAGATAACTGAATTTTACCCACTTTTTTTTCTTTGATTTTTTTTTCTCATAGTGTTTACTCAGGTCATCAATCCATCCTGATTCCCCCCTTCGAGCTAGAGAGCTGTTTGTCTCTGTGGTTGAGCACGCTTAGTCAGTACCGTATCAGGGACACCTTCTGCTCCTACTCTGTCATGGAGCTCTGCACTAAAGGACTCGGTACACAGACGGAGTTGCTCAAGGTGAGGACCCCATAGAAAGAGTTGTAAATTATAACAACCAGAATGATGGGTTCATTGTTGGTGTCTGGGTGTTTGTAAGGCACGTGGTGTGAACCTGTCATGTGTGCGGAGCTGCGTGGTGATTGCAGAGGAACGTCCTCGCCTCACCCTCACACAGTCCTTCTCCAAGTTGTTCAAAGATTTGGGGCTGTCGTCCAGAGCTGTGAGCACTGCTTTTGGCTCCCGGGTCAACCTGGCTGTCTGCTTGCAGGTACAAAAACCAGCAGGACATGATTTTAAAGAATGGAAAATGCAAACCATTGGGACCTGTAAGTAAATATTTTTTTTGTATATTACAGGGCACCACTGGTCCTGATCCCTGTACGGTGTATGTGGATATGAAGTCTCTACGCCATGACAGGTGACAACACAAATCATTTCAACTATAAAAGATTAAAATTAATAGTGTCCTAAACTGAGCTTTAGAAATTTATAGACTCTCAAAATAAAGCTTATAGATTAATGCAGTGGTTCCCAAACTTTTTTTGCAGAGCCCCCTTTTCATTGACAACAATAATGTCAAGACCCCCTGATCCCAGTACCACATGCACCCCAAAGCTTGAAAGAAACTTACGAAGATATGGGCCACGAAATAATCTTTAGTTTATTGGCTGCCTCTTCGTTAACTACAGTGAAAACCATGTCAGTGTCAGAAGGGATGATCAACTCATCTGCTATAGTGTGACATTGTTTAAACCTTTTTTTTTTTTTTTTTTTTTGTAGTTGAAATCTCTGTTTTTGATTCATCATTGTTTGCCCATTGTTACTTTCATAAATTTGTCCATGTTTTGCTGGAAGTGTAAAACGATTGTTATAAAGTTTTGTTTAGCCCTGCTAACATCTTTTTTGGTAGGCGATGCACTTGACAATTTTTTACACCGATCAGGCTTCATCCAGTGACAATGACAATGAGACTCTCATTGAAGAGATAAAGCAGCATGTACCAGGCCAAGACTGTTTCAGATGTATTACACAATACCTTAAACACTCCTGTTAATGTAATTGAAGATGCCAAGCAGACAAATCTACACCATAAAAAGGACATTTCTGGTGATGATGTCATCACCAATCCAGCGTATGCCCCATTCTGTGATGAATCCTCTGCCTCTAAAAATGAAGACAGTCTAACATGGGTGGGGACAACTGCAGAACAGCAGGATGAGGATACTGATTTTACCAATAGAGTCAAAAGCAAAAGAAATAAACGCCCTAGTCCAGTAACTTGGAAGCAAAATGAATCCAAGGAGAAACGGCTGAGAGGAATGTCATACAAGAGAAAAGATGGCAAAGAAATAAGAGCAAAGGCAATGGGTCCTGCAACCTAACGTTCTGTCAGCGAATCTCAACTCAAGACTGCAAAGTTATTACAGAAGAGCAGCGGCAGTGGATATTTCAGAAGATTTGGGCAATGAACACCTGGGAGGAATGCCGGTTAAATGCTCTTTGGTCACAAAAGTTAACATAAAGCAAGAGAGAGTTGCTGAGGGATCCAGATGCAATTCATGATTGTCCTACCAACTGAAGCTTCAAGGTGGAATGAGTCTCAAAGTGTGCAAAGCCCTTTTTTCCTCTACCCTTGGTCTCCCTGATAGAACCATTACACATTGGTTGAACAAAGACACAAACAACCATGATAAACAAGCAGCATCTAATTCTGGACCTAAGAGTGGCAAACATGCACAGCTTGAAAAAGAAGCCAAGGATTTCCTGAAGGGCTGGTTGAGGAACCTGCCCACTGTTGATTCACACTACTGCAGAAGCACAGAGGCTTACAAAAACAAGAAATTCCTGCACCCAGGTGCAACCATCTCCCAACTACACCGGGAATATTAACAGGCAGCTGCAACTGCTGGAGTAAGGGCTGTTGAAATACGATATTTCCATATTTCCATGAAGGAAACTATTCTGTATTCATTGAGCAAAAACATCAGTGTGATGTTTGTGTTTCATTCAAGCATGGGAATATCAGCAAGGCTGAGTATGATAAACATATGGATCTCCCAGAAAGATGAAGCGAGGCAAGAAAAATCCCGTGACAAGGATTCTGTGAATAAGGAGAAGTCTGTTTGGACAATGGACTTGCAAGCTGGGCTGTTGTGTCCAAAAACCCAAGCCAGCAGCCTGTATTACAAAACAAAAGTGCAGGTCCACACTTTTAACCTCTTTTTATTTTGGGATCAAAGGAAGGCTACTGCTACATTTGGGACAATGTCAGGGCAACCTGAGTCGTGAAGCATTTGCATACCTCCAATATTGCCACTTTGAAGGTGTGATAAAAAACCATTTAGAAGTCAAGGAGATCATAGTGTGGGACCGATGGTTGCGGTTATCAGAACCGTAATGCATGTGTGGCAAATGCATTCTCTGAGCTTACAAGGAAATATGGAGTAAGGCAAGGCAAATTTATTTGTATAGCACATTTCTGGTACAAGACAATTCAAAGTGCTTTACATAAAATATTAAAAGCAATACAGCAGTACTAATAACACAGAAATAGTTTGTTGCAGGGCCCACACAAATGTGACAGCATGCATAGTACTGTTGAACGCAAAATGGTTACAGATATCTCCACCCCGAGAGGCTACATCATCATACTCCAGACTGCAAGAATCAGGCCATCACCTTACCATGTTAAGGTGCTCAAACATGATCAGTTCCTGAAAATGAATGAATCTAACTTCACTAGCATCAGACCAGGCAGAAAAGCTGGGGATCAGCTGTCCATGACTTGCAAGCTCTTCAGTTTAGCAGTGATGTCAAGGTCCGTTTTAAACTGTTCTTATCAGAGGACTCCACATGGGAAGCACTGCCACAGAGGATACAGGTACCAAATGGGCCAATATGAAGAAAAGGCCTCCAGTAAAAATGCTCCTCCTGTTGTTTCTTCTAACATTTTCCAAAGTAAAAAGGCTCCACAGAGTCTCATATTTAACTAAAGGCTTTTGCTAATCTGCTTCTTTATTAATAAAAATGGGACTTAAAGCAGGGGCTTTGCATTATGATGCAGTTAAAAAAAACTTAGATTAAGAAAGCTTGTGAGAAGTAATAAAAAAAGACATAAAACTCTCTGAGGCTTGGTTAAAGAAAATGTTAGCTGGATAAATGTCAGTTATAGAAAAATAAAGAATAGTGCAGAGTTTTGGTTTATTGAGTACATTAAAAGCACAAGATAAACACAAGAGACTTTACCAGGAATAATGTGCCTAAGTCTCAATCTACAGTCCCATATTCAACAAGGTGAGCGGGAAGTTGTGTGAAATGTAAATGAAAACTGAATTCAGTGATTTGCAATTTGCTAATCATTGCATGTAAACATGCAAAGCTTTTCCGCTCTTTTATGGCCACTGACCCAACTTCTTTGCTGTTGGCAACAGATTAAAAATGAAAATAAGAATTCCTTATTTGGGCTTTGATTATGAATGACTGCATGTGTTTCTCTGCCTGTTTTTTTTGGCTGTTTCAGAGTGAGGCTGGTGGAGAGAGGAGCACCTCAAAGTCTTCCGTTAATGGAGTCTGGCAAGGTGGGATACATCATATGGGTTCCAGTAGAGTAGCTTGTTTGTTAAATCTTGTGTCATAGCAATGTTGACGATGAATTTATGTCCAGATACTGCCAGGTGTTCGGGTGATAATCGTAAATCCTGAGACCAGAGGCCCGCTTGGTGATTCTCATCTGGGAGAGGTGAGAAAGCCGTGAAGTGACATTCCTCTTCTGTCATGACAGCATCACAATATTAGAGGGAAAAAAAATCCTTCCTCTGAAACCAGCTCCATGTGCAATATTGTCTCAGGTCTGGGTGAACAGCCCTCACAATGCAAGTGGTTATTATACCATCTATGGAGAGGAAAGTCTTCAGGCTGACCACTTCAACACTAAACTCAGCTTTGGAGACCCGCACACATTATGGGCCAGAACTGGATACTTAGGTTTTGTTAAGAGAACAGAGT
Source organism: Rhadinocentrus ornatus (assembly GCA_037177495.1). Classification (NCBI taxonomy): domain Eukaryota; kingdom Metazoa; phylum Chordata; class Actinopteri; order Atheriniformes; family Melanotaeniidae; genus Rhadinocentrus; species Rhadinocentrus ornatus. The sequence continues at coordinate 26,884,551 of JBAMHW010000003.1, forward strand.
TGCTGGATGCCAGTGGAGGTAAACCAACTAAGTTAATATCTCGGTTAAAAGACAAAATAGACACTTGGCTTATTATTTTAACACTAATTAGTCATTTATCCCCCAATGAGTCTGTAAACTTTTCTGGGCTGCTTATGTTCCCTCCATTTCTGCACTCAGATCGACATGATGCTCTGTTTGTGGTGGGCTCACTGGATGAGACATTGGAGCTACGAGGATTGCGCTATCACCCTACTGACATTGAAACGTCAGTGTCACGGGCTCACCGAAGTATTGCTGAGAGGTGAGAGTGCTTCATACACATTATTTCCCTAACCTAACACACTTTATGTTCTTTGGAAAATAATCCTTGTTGATAAAATCCACCTCTAAAATCTCAGCTGCCAATTAAAGTACATTTCATAACCTTTAACAGAGAATTTCTCCTTTTAAGGATTTTAACATTGCTATTGAGCACCTTGTCCTTGTTCTTCACAGTGCTGTGTTTACATGGACCAACTTGCTGGTGGTGGTGTCTGAGCTATGTGGTTCAGAGCAGGATGCATTGGACTTGGTGCCTCTGATCACTAACGTGGTCCTGGAGGAGCACCACTTAATTGTCGGTGTGGTGGTCATTGTTGACCCGGGGGTTATACCAATCAACTCCAGAGGAGAAAAGCAACGCATGCACCTTCGGGACTCGTTCCTCGCTGATCAGCTGGATCCTATCTATGTTGCTTACAACATGTGAGCGCTTATGGTGGTCTGTGTTTATTTGGCCATCATCCACCGTCTTCTGCACCATCAGCTCGATCACTGGCTTGGCAGGGGGTGTAAAGCAAAAGCATGACACCCAGCCCCATATGACACCAGCATATCGTGGCCACTGCATGTCTGTGATTAGATCTGCCACGTTTGGAGTTGTTCACTGTGGTTTTATACAAAGATAACATTTTGCAAATGGGACAGGTGATATGTACTGTGAAATGCAAAGAAAAGCAAAATCCCACGTGCACTTTTTCTGTAGAAAGGTCAAAATAACACAACAGGTCCACTTACTAATGAACAACGTAGGACTCTCTTTGTGGAAAAATGTCCTCTTATTCTGTACTCACCACAAACATGTTCCCTTCTTCATCTCTGCAAAGCTGCTAAACTTCAATCAACAACTTGAAATATTTTTTTATGCAGCTTTCAAACAAATTCACACAAATGCATGTGCTGATCCCTTTTCATTTCTCAGTAACATGGATGAATAAGAGGGCAAAACAGCAGCTTGTCTCACTCAGTGTGATATTTAGAAAGTGTATTTTTCCCCTGATAATGAAGCCAAATAGATGTTTCTGCTCTAATATCTTTCCTGCCTTATTAAACTTCAGCCATACATTCCTTACTTCATTTTTATTGAATTTACTATTAAAGGCTGTGTACTCTTCGACTAGTAGAGGAAATCCTTACAGATCAAAAGAGATCAAAATAATAAAGGAAAGAGGCCATATTCTGTACTGTAACTACAAGGGTCTCTTTGTATTTTAGATACTGTACATGCATTTTTGTACAAATGTATAAATCTTTGAATCACCTCTCTCAGTTGATGGTTTCTGGATTAATAACCCGGCTGGGAGACTGTAATAGTAGCAGAAAAAAGATTGTAAATAGGATTTAACAGTTACAAATACTTTTGTTGTGGGTATACTAGCTATACGAGGGAAGACAAAGATAAATAACTTTAAAGCATAATTAGTCAGTACAGATATAACATTGCACTTTCTCTAAAATTATCTATTTTATTATAACAATGAGGCATTATAATTAATGTTTCAGGAGCATATAGGATATTTGAATATTATTGGTTGAGGAGCTTTGAGAGTTTACTGGGAGAGCTATCACTGTTAACCTTCCCTGCCAGCAACTGGGGGTACAAAAAAAGAAAAGAAAAAAGGTGTCTGTTGAGAAGGTTAAAAACCAATATTACGACTGTTTTCAGGCTACCAGGTTATTTTGTAAAATGAAGGCCCATAACTGTTCGTCTAATATCCATTGCCATTGTGTTACTGAGCAGGCATGATCTCCAGTTTTCAAGGAAGCATAAATGAGTTTGGCCCATTTTCCTCTCAGAACTCAAAAAGGTCATTCAGACTAGTGTTGGTGCAACTTTGTAAATAATGATTTTGAATTCCAAAACCATTGTTGTTGGTACTGTAGTCAATAGAAGCAAGTTAACAAATGTCATGGTTATTTTCTGTATTCAGTCACTGGATTTATAAGCACTTGGGAATGCAGCTGCAAAGCTGAGCCACAGTCGAAGCATTAATTGGCAAATAAAGATAACTGAATGAAAAGGGAATTTTAAAAACATACTTGCATCAAGATATTTTTACACAATACTTGATTTCCTGCAATCTTGTGCTTTCCTTGTGCTCCTTGCAATAATTTCAAAGTTGTTTGTTATGGATAATGTATTTTAGTGATGCACCCTTAATGTCAGCCTGTAAATAGTTTATTTTTTTACTCATTCTTGTTGATTTTGTCATTCCATAACAACATTCAGCCAGACCAAACACACATTTAGAGAAGTCTTTAATGACTATTGGTAAATGAGGATGAATATTTTATTAACTCATTATGAGTGACACACTTATCGCATCAACATTTTCAAGATACAATAATAAATTGATTTTTAAATAATGATAAACATGAGGGCAAGAGTCACAAGTTTAAAAGTAAAGTTAAAGATTTAACCTTTTACATGTTTCATTATTATAGTATTATTTCAAGTTTCTAGTTTCTTCGGAGGCTGAGAAATAAAATGTTTTTTGTGGACAGTTCAAGTTTTTCAGAAAACCTTCAGGTTTGAAACAAAGCATTAGGTCTGAATGGGCTGATACACTTCGCACTGGTGGTACACACAGTAGCTTTCTACTGTGTGGACTAATTATTTTCATTTCATAATACATTAAGTGTGTTGAATACTTTTAAACATATACAGTCTGATATCCACCCCAATTTTAGTCAACCTTGAAAACAAAATCAAAGGAAAACAAGAGTCTAATAAAACCTCATTTTAGCTTTAATGTTGTGTCCTAAAGTTGCAGCAGAATGTTTGAATGACTCAGTCAAGCACAAAAAGACATTGGTTTGAGTTATTTTTCATTTGGGGGCACAGATTGGGAAGATAAATATGTATAAAACTATTTATTCAGGGAGCAAAACTCATAATACAGGGATGGACCAAGTGGTCATAGGACCACTCGTAATCTGTGAATAGTACTGATTTGTCACGAGGAATCTTCTTGTCATCACAGACCTTGCAAACTTAAAGAGGAGTTATCTCAACCAGAGTCCTGTTTTGCTAGGAAGTCTACAAGGGCTTCTCCTGGTTCCCATTTTTTAGCATCAGAGTTCTTACACACTATGCAATCCTTCTGAAGGTGCAATTTCATTTCAAAGCTTGCACAGTAGATGTGATGCTCATGATTTTTTTTAGTAACTAACAAGGACTAATGAAATTTAACCAGTAGTGTACTTAAGACTGTATTCATCTCTCTTGAGTTCTGTTAATATTTTGTGTATGCACTCTTAATGTGTTGTATTGTAATTACTTGGTGAAATCTACACTTGCTCCGAGAGGGTGTGATCCACTGATTAATCTTAAATAATAGAGGGTGTTTAACTGTTACACCGTCGTTCAAGGTGGTTCACTCCTTTCCATTTTTTCTCACTTATTTTTTATTTTGGTTTGTTGTACTTTGTTTTATACTTTATGTATAAGTAATGCAGAATAAACAACATTTAATCCGTGTTTCTTTTAATTTAATTTGAAATTCTCCATTCTAATTTATTTACAGGGATTGTTCATGCAATGCTTATTTGACATTGAAGTAAAGAAGTACGCCTTCTCATTGAAATGAGTGGAAATCATTGATTCTATACAGAAACTTATATCAACCCAGCAAAATTTTCCACTGTAATTTCTCTCTAAAAAAATTAAAAAATAAAAAACAGCAGTGAATCTTCTTGTAGCAGGTAAACATATTAACATTGTTGATGATGGGTCTAAAAATGTATTTATTTCAGATAAAAGAAAAATGTATAAAACATTCAATCTAATTCCAAAATGTACAAATACAATATTACCAAAAAAAAAACCCACAACATTTAATTAACACTGATGTCTGATAAAAGGAAAAGTTTTTAAAGTCCTAGCCGATTGCTCTAATCAATCGTTTTATCTTTTACCCAGCAGTCATTTGCTGAATTGCTTACTCATCCACTTCTCCCTTATTCCCTCTATCACCTGACATGCTCATCAGTACAGTCTCCCAACAACAAAAAGAAGGATGCAGATGTGGATGTCCCAAAAAGACAATCAGAAGATGACAGAGACCACAGACAGAACAACAAAAAAATAGAGAAAAACACAAAAGTGTAAGAAATTACGTTTCCAATCCATTACACTAAGCTCTCTTTCTTTCAGGTTAGACTTTTCTAAAAAGATGTGTGACAGTTTTACTCAGTTTAACATTTCATAAGCAATTCCATAGTCACCCAACAGACAGAAATGCAGGAGAGTAGTTCAAATACAAAGTTGTTTTAAAATATTTTTTTTTTCTTAATTCATATTTCCTTTCTCCAGAAACAGTTTTTAGATGTTACCAGGAGGTAAACTGTTGATTGCTTTAAACACTATTTGCAAAGCATACCAATTGCAAGATCCGTCTTTAATGTTTTTTACACCAGAAAGAGTTTTAGTTGATCACAGTAGCCTGCTTTATGTACTGTCCTTGTTGCTGTCTTTTGTAATATGCATAATGACTGTATGGTGATTTTGTACTTAAAAGTACTCCAGATGTAGCATTAACAAAATGTTCTTATCAGAATGGGTGGCTAAAATGACTCCTGTACAGGTACTTTAGAATCAATATACCACAAATTAGTTTTATGTAGTTGTTATCTGTCAATACAAAGTTTTTATCACATTTATTTTTCAATATAATTCTAAGATTATATTCTTTAATTTTTAACTTCTGTAAATATTTCTTTTAATCCCACTGAATTCGAATTAGAATCACATGTGAAAAATTAAATTACACTAAAGGCTGACCACTTCTCTCTATGTACTGGCAACTCGAACTCTTCTACCAATCAAAGCGCCGAAAGACACAATTACGTAATGCTGTCCTTGCTTAGCCGCCCCGCCCATTTCCTTTGGGGGAAAAAAGTGATCAGCTATTTTTTTTTTAGCTGACATCTTTGTGTTTTTAGCTATTAGCCATTACTGCTAACTAACTTTCCAGGGTACTTTTCGATTAAAAGTCTGTGCACGAATTGTCCGAATTCCACGCTGTGAACCAGAGCAGTTACACATCCTTTGAGAAGGTAAATTTTGGCTGGCTTGAGCAATAATATGCTCGTCTGGCTGCCTGCTCCGCTGTAGCCGTAATGGCGGCTGAAGCTTCGTCAACTCCTCGCCGTTTTACGAAAAGGGAAGGTGTAGTTAGCTTAATGGCTCCCCGTATCGCTGACGTCTTTTGACGCGATAAGTTGCGTGCCAGTGACAGAGTTACATATATTTGCTCACTGGGACAAAAGCTCGTTCATCCTGTAAATCCGACTAACAAAGTTTGCCAAGCGTCCTGTTGCAAATCTAATGTTTTTTGACGCTTTAATGTGTATAACATCCGCTTAACTGGTTAGCCACTGTTAACTAGCTGCGATAATGTTAGTGAACGCGAACATTCTAGAAGTAAGGTTTGTCAGTTTTGAGCCAAACGTTTGTTTGGGATTTAGTCGCAAATTTCTATAATATATTATAAGATCAATGAAGGGGAAAAGTTAACAGCAATGACAGCAGGAACGGACTGTTTCGTAATACGATGTTAACGTTACTTGCATTGGCTAATACAAACGGACTAGAGAAGATATCGATTACTAGTTAATTTCTCTGCGTTAAATTTTAATTTGCTACTGAAAGTAAAAAAAACCCACGTTATTATTTCTGTGATGGATTTTAAGTTGTTAATGTGTCTGTTGATAATGAATAATATAGGCCATAGCTTAGTGGCTACAGCACATTACAAGCAGCTAAACGCGGACAACTGTTGTTACACTAGAACTACTGTAAAACAGTAATATTGATTTATTTCTTCCCAGTTACAATGGAAGAAGTACAACAGGGCAGCAATGGTACTGAATCACAGGCTGCAACCATTCCCACTACCATCACAACCTCTCAGTTCTCACAGATAGCTCAGCAGGTAACTAATAGATAATTTTGGAAATGCCATTAAAAAGACTATGCTTAATGGCCATAGTGGCTATTATACCGATTTTTAAAATGATATTTATTTAGTGAGTTATTTTAACTCTTGTCACAAGATTTGGCCTTTCAAATGGATCCAACCAGATATTATAAATACACAGTACCAGTCACAAGTGTGTAAATAAATACATATTCATTCAATGCTGCTCTGTCCTTCTCTTTTTATGAAGTATCTGGGATATTTTCCATCCCTAACATAAAAATGGGAGTTACAGTTCCTGTGCGAGTTCAAAATATTTAATTATTATACTGGCTTAGTATTAAATATTATGTAGGTTTTACAGTTGTTCAGAGCAAGGACGATAGATTTCACTAAGTAATCCCAAAAATATGCGTATCTGCTGTGTTCGCTTCTAAGAGTAATGCATTGACTCTCCAATTCAATTTTATAGCAGAGTGATGCTAAAACTATCAGTAGTAAATATCTTAATATATGTCTAATAATCAGTATTACTTGTTGCTATCCCAGGGGTGAATGACAAGATTTTTATAATATAGATACATTTTAGTATTGATAATGATAATAATAACAAATATTATTATAATTATTTTTCACATTATATGTAGAATTATTTCATTGTTTTCTTTGATTTTTCCAGATGTCACTGGGTGGTTCATCTGTGGCTGTTTTGCAGCTGCCAGGGGGGCAGTTTCAGGTTCAAGGAGTGATCCAGTCTGCACAGTCATCAGTTATTCAGTCCCCTCAGATGCAGTCTGCACAGGTAAGTTAATAAATATGTCTCCTAACTTTTCTCTATAAACTGCCAATATATGATTACTTAGTATGATTGTTAAATACTGTCATTTAAATAATTAAGTAAATCATGTATACATTTATTTTCCAACGGGTCTGAACAAGCACACATTTAAAAATCCTCTTTGACTTGATGCCTAAAGTTATAGATAATGTGCTTAAACAAATGCTGCATAAAACTCAAATTAAGTGTACTGTCTGATGGTATAAACCTTGTCATAGCTCCTGTAATTGTTGGAGCTACCAACACTTTTTTGTTACCAGCAGCAACTTTGGACCATGTAGAATTAGATTAGTAAGGCCTGTTTCAAATCCTACTTCTGAGGAGATACTCGCTAGCTTAAGAGGAACTATGTGTTACATAACAGAACAGTAAATGTCCCAAAAGGCAGAAGTGTATGCTAATTAATTAAACATTTGATCACATCACTCGTAACTGTAATTGTAAATGTAAAATCTCAGTATTATGGGCTCGACACACGGGAGGCATCGTTGCTCCTTCTCTATTTATTTTACTATGGCACTTATGCGATGAGGTGATAATCCTTGCCCTCCTCCAGCCAAGAGACAGGCAACATTCTTGTATGTGAAATGTTGCGCTCGTTCACGTAAACGTGCACACGGGGGCTTGCGACGCGCCACAAGAACATAGAAAAATGTTCAATTTTTGTCGCTGTTGCATGGCACTACAGCCAATCAGCAAGGGGCTTCATTGAGTGACCAATGAGAGGAAACACTTTGAACATGGAAGCATAGATAATTTTAGCTGTGTCTGACTTTCATATACTTTACGATACTTCACACAAAGATTATGGAGATGTAAATAAAAGGCAGACGTGTGTCACCAGGGTGAATTTGTCCAAACTTAGGTTCTGGATTTATCTGGATCAGCCTTTGAGTCCACCATCAAATGATGATATTCACAGTGCTGTTTCCTTGATTGTAAACTCGGATGAACCCAGGGATTTGTCTCTCTTTTGTAAAGTAAACGGCACGATTTCTGTCAATTTGTGTAAAATCTTCTGACTCTTCATATACTTTGTCTGTCACGGACTGGTTTAAAAATGGTTATGATATTGGAGGGAATTTTGACAATCATATTCCTTGGAGAAAAGCGTGTGTCGCGTCCCGTGTGTTTGGTTTCACCAGGGTGGCGATGAGTTTTACCTGTTGCTGGTCGCCCCCCGTGTGTCGAGCCCATAATGCTGGCCATGCAAACAGTAGCTCTGAACTTAAGCTGAACTGTCCTTGTCAAGGCCCTGGGTACAGATAGTGAAGATTCACAGGATTCATCAGACAGTGGAGCGGCAACTCAAAAGACCAGAGAAATACTGGCAAGAAGGCCTTCATACAGGTAAAAAAAAAAAAAAGACTTTAAAAGAAAGTAAAGCAATGAACATTTAGGAAGAAAATATTTTATTTGATTAGTATATAATTCTATATATCAAACCCCTCTCCCCACTTTGTAGAAAAATCTTGAATGATCTTTCATCTGAAGAAGTGACGCATATTGAAGGAAAGGATAACAGCCCAGCATCCACTGGAGTAACAGGTGTTACAGTACCAACCACTCAAATCTACCAAACCAGCAGCGGCCAGTACAGTAAGAACCTTTCCCTTCAACTTGTTTAAAAAGGGACTGACATCAAAGGGGTGTTCATTAACCTCTGAAGTAAAGAATTCCTGCAAATGTTAGACATGAAACTAGTGCTTTAAGCAGCAAATTTGAGGATGATGATTATTACGACTAAATGCCTAGAGCATTCACTCATTTTAGCAAGCTCTATAGAACGAGCTTAAAAAAAAACTTTTTAGGTATTTATAGAGATTTTTGGATTTATCCAATAAAAGCAAACAACAAAAACAAGAAATTCTTCATGATGATAAACTAAGAATGTATTTAAGCTTTTACAATGCTCATTTGCAATATTACCTTTGCAATTGTTCCAGTTGCCATAGCTGCTAATGGCACAATCCAGTTGGCAACTTCTGGGTCTGAAGGAATTCAGGGACTACAGGCTGTCACCATGGCCAACTCTGGTGGAGCCCAGCAAGGCCCCACCATCCTTCAGTATGCACAGACACCAGATGGCCAGCAGATACTGGTGCCTAGCAATCAGGTTGTTGTACAAGGTGAGCCACTCTTACCTGGTAATATATTTATCTTCTGTGAGTTTAGTAATGAATGTTATGTGGCAACTTGACCCATGTTGTTGTTCCTCTGCTGTTGTGTTTAAATCAGGTGCTGGAGGAGAGGTGCAGACATACCAGATCCGAACAGCTCCCACATCCGCTTCCCTTCCACAGACTGTAGTTATGACCTCTCCTGTTGGGCTGTCCCAGACTAAGACTGATGATCCAACACTGAAGAGAGAAATCAGGCTTGCAAAAAACAGGTAATTGCACTGTTTAGTTCTGGGTAACAATTAGAAAAATCTAGTGTCTTGTTTGTTCTGGATGGAAAAACTAACAATCTTTCGTATTTCTTATGTTGATTTTGAATGATGAATTGGGCCTTGACTGCCTTTGAAATGTGATTGGCAGGTCATTATGAGTGTGAGGAATGCTAACTGATGGATTCACAGATTTACTGGAGAAATAAATGAACGCTGTACATTTTGATATACTTGAGATGCACTCTCTACTAGGGCTGGACAATAATTCAATACAAATATATATCACAATATACTTTTATTCAGTAAACGGTGATATGAGATTTTAACACATTTCCGATATTTTGATATACATACAGTATAAGATTTTAGCGTTTCATTGACTGGCGCTCAAGCTCAGCAGCAGTTAGCTGTGCTCAGCGTGAGGTAGAAGGCTAGGCTAAGCTCCAATGCTGCTAGTTTTAGCTACAAAATGAGGTCTCATGACCGTAATACAAACGTGACTGAACAAGCTTCTACAAGCGAAGAGAAAGCAGACGAAGTTGATAAGAGAGGAAAGACTAACTCGCTGGTACGGAAGTGGTTTGGCTTAGTGTCGCCCACTTAGACTTCTTATTTTTATTTATTTATTTATTTTATTAAGCGACTAGCGACAGATTTAGCAACTTTTTCTGGTTTATTGGAGACTTTTGGAGACTGAAGTAAATTAACGCAGTTTACTTTTCTCAATGAGGAGTGAGTGCTGGCAGACCCCTCCCTCATCTAAAAGCACTCATAGGAGACTTGGTTCTCACGCAGCAGCAGCTGCATTCAGAGCAGGCGATCAGCTCTGTTTCAGGCTAAAAAAGAAACGTACAAAGCTGCTGTTGGCTGATCCCGCGATGGCTTACCGTCAGATAATAATGTCTATTAATGAAGATTGTGGACAAAAATATTTAAAAAGTTAAAGGTGTTGTGACATGTTCCAGACTCCTAATTCAAAAACAAATTACACTTAATAAAATTAAATTAAAAAACAAGGAAAATATGGACCTGAAGAATTTTATTTTATTTTATTTTATTATGTTTTGCTGATCAGATGAGACGTCGTTTAGCGACTTCTAGGACTTTTAGGACAGCCAATAGCTACTTTTCTTATTCAGGAGTTGGCAGCAGTGCATCTGAAGCATTTCCACTCAGAAGATGCTGAGTCAGAAGATGAAGCACCAATTGTTGCTCCCTCTTTTTTATCTGTTTATTGTAGCAATTCTAAGCACTTTTATTTTTAAGCCTAGTTGAAGCACCTTTGTTTAAATCTATAAGAATAACATAATAAGCCTATTTTGTAATTTAATGTTAAAGCTATTATTGAGAAAGGTAAAAGTTTTATTTGACCTTTGATGGTGATTTGAAATGTCTTTGTCTGAAGGCTAATTTAGCCTTGCTTAATAAAATTAAAAGGTGAACCTTAATTTACTGCGATGGACTGGTGACCTGTCCAGGGTGTACCCTGCCTTTCACCTGAAACACTGCTGGGATAGGCTCCAGC
>JBAMHW010000003.1:26905474-26922751 GCA_037177495.1 Rhadinocentrus ornatus
ACTTATTTGCAGCTGTATCATACAAATAAATTGTTAAAAAATCATACATTGTGATTTCAGGATTTTTTTTAGATTATATCTCTCACAGTGGACATGCACCTACGATGAAAATATCAGACCCCTCCATGTTTCTAAATGGGAGAACTTGCAAAATAGCAGGGTGTTTAAATACTTATTTTCCTCACTGTATATATATAAGCTACATATATCTTTTATTGTTTGCCATCATTCCCATATGTTTTCATGTAATTCATGTCAAGCACCTTTTTTAAAAAAGTAAACTCTTCCCCATGTAACTGTTTTACTTATAAACTTAAATCAAATCAACCGGGCACCTGTGGCTCTCCAGGCTGAGCCTTAACCCCAAACACTCAAGGCTGAATCCTCACCACAGCAGCCATGTGTTTTAGTAGTCAGCTCTCTCCCTTTCCTGTTGCTGTCTGATAAATGTTACTGACAAAAAAAAAGAAGGAAAAAGAGAAAATCTATACCAAATGGCTTACAGCATACTATGTAAATATTTCCCATGCTCACAATTGTGAAATGCACAGACAAGCCAAAGAAAAAAAGTGGCTTAATGCACTTCTTCAGCATACCACCAGAGAGAGACATTGTTAAATCACTTTTCTAGTTTTCTAACATTTGTTTCCAGCACTGAGGGCTACTGAGCAAAGCTTTGAAGATACTGAAAACCTTTGTCTTTGGTGATTGAATGTCAGCAGTCTGTGCATAGGTTTCTACTGTCAATCTCCAACTGAAAAGTTCTCTTAAAATAAATTATACATTTATTTGTAGACTGCTTATAGAAGAAAACATTTACAAGTTTTATTGTCTAGTAGTTTAAAGAAAGCTGATAAATCACAGACTGCCTTCCACCATCACATCTCTGGCATTACCACACCCATTACCTGTTACCTTATTGACACACCCAGTAAGTTATATAACACCAAGCTTTCGGGCCAGCCCCCTTCCCTCCAAATACTACTACTTGAAAAAAGCAAAACTCTCTATTAAATCTTTCCCAAAGATGATGCAAAACCCAGCTCAGTGGATACATTAATGATGTAGGTTGTTTTCTGTATATATTTGATTTTCATTGGTTAATGCAGACACATTTAATTCAACCTATTGTTGCATCCGGTTATTTCAGAAAAAGCACAGTCCTGGATACTGTGTTTACATATGAACACCACATAAGATGTTCAGTCATCCAGCCTTACCCAACTGCTAAGTAATTTCTTTTTAGGAACAATAACATTTAAGACAAAATTTTACACCTTAAATCATGAACGTAAACCACAAATATGGTTGAGTTTAACTTTAAAAATATAATAAAAACCGTCAAAATGGGGATTATTTGGGTACCATATTTGATTGGAATTATTAAAAAATAAGCAAGTATTTGCAATGGTCATGTTAAGTGATCTAATGTGACCGTCTGAATGAGCAGCTTTGTGTACTCATGACACGAATAATTTATTTAGGATGTTTAGAATGTTGTGGTGTTTTATCAAACTTTCTAATCTGTGCAAATATGGTACAAATATGGAACAAGGTTCACAACCTCTGTATGTCATATTTTTATTATCAGGGAATCTAGGCTTTTGAAATTGAATGTCAACAAATTATATGTGGTACTAATGCCAATCTCATTAAGTCTCAGTTATAGATTCCCTTTAACATAAATTCAGAAGAATTACCATACACTTTTTACTGTGCAGTTTGAATCCCATTGTAGTTTAACATTTAGATTTTTTTTACATATCATAAATTGAAAGACAAATGGACCTCATGAAGTTGTCTTGATTTAAAGGTCATGGGTTTGAACATATTGGTTATACGCACTGAGAAAATGGCATTTCAAAATGAACAAATTTGTAGCTAATAACTCCACTTTAACAAGACATGAAGGTACTTTCGCTCAAGATTAAACAAGGCAAGCTCATCCACAAAACTTATTTTCTGAATGGTTCTCTCTTCTCTAGTTAAGTTTTTATTTTTATTTATTATTTTATTTATTTTTTATTTGTAGGCCTGCTTGTGAAATATTATGAAACCCTGATGCATGAATGGGTGAATTAAACTTGTTGAGTACCATCCACTGAATTTGAGCATACTTAAACTGTCTTTTGTCCTTTAATTTTAGTCTTGCAACTTCCAGGTCAAATCTTTAAAATATATTTTCAAACATTTACGCTTTTCTGTTGTAAGAAATTATAACTAATAACAAGTATGTTTCCAAATGCTATACCAGTGCCAACCAGAATATCAGTGGCTGTTGTTACATGAACAGTAAACACTATCTTTTATGCTTACAAAGCTGCGGTCTCTAGTCCGTTACTGAAACCGAAGGCATTTACCGACACTCCCTAACAATTTGCTGAGAGTCATCAATTATGCAGGGTAGCGGCACGCACTGGGAAGGAAGATAGCAGCAACAATATGGCGACAGCCGCAGTTACTCCCGACTCTTTTCTACATCTGCAATTCAGTGACAGCTGTCGGGATATCTGTTAATACAAGTGAAAGTAAGTAGACAATCTATTCTCTGCTTTGTCTGGTATTTTTGGTCGTGGAATGGGTCTCCGTCTTACTTTGTCGACTGACTGCATCCCACTGCCGCAGAGCGGTCCCTCTCTCAGCATCTTTTTCTATAGCGTCTGTGGAAGGCTCCTTGCCAGTACATGGCCAAAAATGCATGTAAAGGCAGCAGTAAGAAGTAGCAAAGATGTCATTTTTAAAATGGAAAACTGGAATATATGATGCAACGTGTTGGTGAACGGGTAGACAGCGGCTTATTTGGGGAGTTGGCCTGTAGCTGGATGAAATTACATTTCAGTGTCAGAATGGGAAACATACGCATGCATGGGATGTAGAAGTGAGATCACGTCAAACTTCTCAGAGTGGTGACTCGTTAAAGATGTGAATAATGCGTCACATTTAAAATATATCAGCTGGAATTAAAAAAAAAGATAGTTATATATTTATTTATTTTGTCTAGCATTATTTTGCAACTACGATAGTTTTAAACCCCCCACCCCTCCCCTTCCTCCGTGCCCCCTCCCTTGCAATCACTCCGGAGACTGTATTGCGTGAGGAGGTAGGTGCGTCTTTAGTTCGCCAGTCCTGAAAGGAGACCGCGGCACCCTTTTCTGGTCTTTTCATGCAGTCTTCATCAAGTAATACAACATTCGCTATCACACTGCCGTATAGCTCATACTGCATAACTGGATCTCTGTCGTCTCGGTCTTATCAGTAGGGGTGCGGTTTAGTTTTACCCCTCGCCCCCACCCCACAAATAATTTCACTTTCTATGATGTGAAATTGCGTTTTGCTAACTTCATATATGTTGCATGAGTTCATGCAAAAATGAGTTGTCAGGACATTGTGCATTTAACTGACCTACTAGGAGTTAGAGTGTGGAGCAGCAATAAACCACACTGCAGCATTTTAGGCTTTGGCCCTATAGAAGAACGACGCGCCGGCTAAAGCAGTAGACTTTTACCTAACACTGAATATATGGCTGCATATTAGTTTCACTCACTGAATAAAATTTACATGATGGGTATTAGTGCGTTATGAAGGAGGGCGAGTGGTCTGCATTCCCAGGGAAATAAATTCTCTAATGAGAAAAGGCGTTCTTTATGTTTTTAGCACCATTAATCAGCTGCCTGTGATGTCTCTCTCCCATTCATCGGATTCGGCTTTATTACCAAAACTCAACAAAATTCCCTGCTTTATGGTCACAACTTTGACTGAAACTGACACAGTTCAGACTCTAAGGACGTGACATAGACCATATGGGATGTAAGGGGGTTATCACGAGGCTCGTTAGATTTTTATCAGCCAGTTTTTTTTCTCAGTGATATGGTACATACGCCTGTCCCGCTCACCTGCGCTCACTGACGCTGTGGATACGAACTGAAATGACATAACAGGCAGCAGTAAGACATGCTGCAGGAGGCAAAGGGTGAACTTCAGTAACGATCCATGTGACTCTGATGCAAGTGCCATGTACGCCTCCTCTTCCCAAGCACCGTTAACTCCGCGGTGTCCGGTGAACCCTGTGAGATGTTAGTGGATCATCAGAGTGCACGGAGCAGAATAAAGGATTTTTTTTTCTGCGGTGCGTTTGGGTGTTTCACCTCCAGAGGACGCAGCGTCACGGTTTCCTGCACGCTTCTGAAGGAACAGTGATATACTCAACCTTTTCTTTTTGGGAGACAATTGAAGCTGCAGGACTCCTTAGATTTCTTCCAGATCCATCAGATTTCTTTCTTTCTTTCCCCCTCACTTGGGAGTTGCGCGTTCTTTACTGTAAATGCTGCAAGACGGATCAGAGCAACCTATAATTAAAACATGGAGGCTAAGTTTGATTGTTGCAACTTATGTTGTGTTGCTCATATGACCGAGTGAATTGGTGGCTGTAGGCCTACGATAGGCTATAAAGCAGCATTTGCTTAATTTAAAGCAGTCTGCACTGTCACCTTTCAGTTTTGCTCCCTGTAATATGTCAAGTGTAAATGCTCCTCTGGCCATGCTATCGCAGAATGTGTTGAATCACCTTGACGGATCAATTGATGTAGCTTTGGTGGAAGGAGACTTGGAGGTTGCACCGAGGCTGGGTTACTTAGATCAGACTTTCCCACTTCTTTTATCTGGAAACTACAAGGTTGTTGGATCTTTCTCTGCCTGTGGATTGCTCCCTACTATTTTATTGTTCACATTTATTCAGGTTTGTATCCACACCGTTGTGACTTATTATATAGCCTAAAACTGTGTCGATTGTTTGTATTAAACTGTGCAAATCCCCAGCCAAACTGGAAAGTAAATTTTATGTTTGGGTGAGCCTGGAAAGAGTTGTTAAGGAAATTGCAATTATACCTTCAAATAAAAAGCCACAAAATTATAATTAACCCAAAATTGATCAATGATTGGGCTATTTATAAACAACATAAATAGCTGTAGCCTAATATGTGATAAAAGTGATTGTATTTATTAAATGACTGATTGTCAGCAAATTAACTGTCAAAATGTTCCTTATGAAATAAACCCTACTTATTCTCATAATCACATTCAATGTTGCTTTTTTCCTGCTATGTAGATGTGTGGATAAAAGTTATATTGATGTGCTTGCCATTTTAGCCAAGTGTTGCCTAATTACCAAGAAGAAATATGAGCTTCTTTGATAAGTTGCCTAGCATAGGAAAATTTTTACATGAGTCAAAGTGCAGTGAATGCTTTTTTTCTATTAACGTTGACAGCAACTATAACTCAGGCTTTCTGTATCTACACCCTTAGCCGAAAACTGCTTATTTCTATAGACCTTGATGTCAGCAGAGCTAACTCCTTACACAATGTGATTTTCATCTTAGGTAGATTAATGGAGTCCTTTTTTTATTTTTTCAGGTTAAACCAAACCTCTAAATACTGCATGGTTTAAAGTATTAAACAGTAGTGAGCACAAGCACGAACTTGAGTTATGCGAGGTCACAAAGTTGTAAGAAAAATGCTGACTGTATGGTGAGCACATTAGCTGCTGGCTTTTGGGTAAACTATCATCGCTTTAGCCATTTAGGCTTGATGGAAAGAGCTGAATTTGTGCAAAGACTGGCTTGTGTTTTAAATATTTGTGTCTTTCAGCCCCATTTTGCTTTGTTTGCTAATTCTTGAACAGTTGTGAGTCGTTGGGAAGCGCTGAGCTTGAAAATGGATTAAATGAATGTAAAACTTTTTCAATCACATCCCTTGGTTTTCCACTCAGTGAAAATGATAAAACACTTGATAGAAATCCAGGATGACAACATCTCAGAGATGAAACCTTTTCTTAAACATATATTTTCCTTGAGCTGTCTTTCTTGTTGTTTGGTGTCTTCTTTCCTCTCTTCAACACATAATCACTGTATATTCCTCTCTTCCTCTCAGAGCTGGATGTTGGGGATGGAAAACAAATAAAAAGGAAATAGCTGCAGGATGAAAACATGGCCGCACCCCTTATTGCACCCCCAGGACCTGACAGTTTCAAGAAATTCACCCCGGAGTCGCTCGCTAATATCGAGAAGCGCATCAATGAAGAGAAGAACAAGAAGCCACCCAAGCCCAGATCGGACAGTAGTCATCGCGACACGTCTGACGACAATGAGCCCAAGCCCAACAGTGACCTGGAGGCTGGGAAGAGCCTGCCCTTCATCTACGGCGATATTCCTAAGGGTATGGGGGGCACACCATTGGAGGACTTGGACCCATTCTATCTGAACAAGAAAGTGAGTTGTCACACACATTGACAGCTTAGCACAGTATTTCCTCTACAAACATTTAAAAACTTTGAATCCTCATTTACATCTATACAAGTTGTTCTGCTGAAACTTCTCATAGAGCATGTTTCATGCCAGCCTGTCAGCACTCATCATTTAAAAGTTATTGACAGAAACAATTTAGATTTCATATTATCTGAATGAGAATCATACCTCTGTTGATATACTTAACACAAGCATGCAGTGGCATATTTTGTGGCATATTTGGTCCTGCAAGACTACAGGTTTGGTGTGCATGGTGGTCCAGGTGAAGCAGTTAGTAGTGTTGTGTTGATGAGTTGTAGGTGTTAATATGTAGTGGAGATGGTGTACAAGCTAGAGGGATTGCTAGTTTGTTGCTGCTTTTATTCATTATCATCTTTTGTTTTTTAATAGTCACATAGACAATAATTTCCATATTCAAAGAGTCAACCTCTGAATCATTGTGATACAGGCACAGTAGACACAAACCTCCAACCTTCTTTCCAAATATATATTTCTTATCAATCAACAAGGATGGACTCTGCCCTTTCTGCAGCTCTGCACCAGCTTCAAAGGAATGAGGAGTTAAGGGAGAAGAAAAGTGCTGGAGCATGCTATAGCACCTTTCTGCTGTGTATAAGTGTGGAGTGGCCAGTCTCCTGTGTGGTGGTGGTGATAATGTGTAAGAGAATCTGTGGCCTCTATAGAAGCAAGAAAGCCAGTCAGCAAGACTGGCAATCTCAGCGAGCGGCACTCCCTTGTAGGGCGGATGGAACAATCAAGTGCATGTGCCTTTTGTGATCTATTGATCTGCAGCCCCAGTTCAATGGTTGCCACAGGAAGGGTTACATTATTGCCTTATCATCCTTCCCAACTTTTCTTTTTGCTCAGTGCATTCTACTTTACCTTTTCTCACTTTCCTCTGTGGGATTTAACTTTTTCAATGAAACTTCCCATTAGCATGATCTCAGTTGTGTGATGGTTTGTTTTCATAGCCGCTTGCGCACACTTGGAAAATAAACATAAAAACAACAGTATATGATGGAAAATCAAAACAGGTTTTCTGTATTTGATGCACAAAATGCAGATTAAAGATAATCCAGAAAAGAAAGTAAATGTTTTAGTGATGTTTTACAAGCCTTCAACACAGCATGCTGCTATGCAGATGTTGCCTCTGTACAAAGTACCCAAATGCAACAAATGCGATTTAGGAGGTTACCGATTCAGTGTAAAAGGTACAAATTAGTAGTTATCCAGCATGTAATAATAATGTAACTTATTTAATCACTCTTACTTATCAGAGACATGTAACTTGATTACTTTTAAAATAAATATTCAGACTGGGAATATAAATTAAAAAGTCCTCTGTAGGTTTTAGATGTAACATGTTTTTATATGGACTCCTATGAATATGAATGAGCCCGAGGATGCATCAAATGTTTAATCTGTTATCTTCATGAACCTGGAACCTAAAAGCCTCCGTTTGTTTACAAAAATAACTATGATGATTTTTTTTTTTTTTTTTACAATTATGTAAAATGATTCAATAAAATTGACCTTTTAATAAAATTTATTACAGGCAGAAGTTGTGAAAATAAATAGCCATTATCCTTTAGCCTTTATTTATGGTTGTACATTAGTAGTTATAAAATTATATTTATATTCCGTAAGATGATTCACTTCTGAACAAAAACCATCAAACAACAGTTAAAGTTAGGTTTCATATATTTCTTTTTTACATATTTTATTTCTTTTTTGAATATTTTTATGATCTGTGCTGGCTCATGTGTGTATCTGTAACAGAGATGCCTGGTAAAAAAGCATTTTATATTCATTTTATAGAAGTAAGACTGAATATACCAACTTGTTATCACATAGTACTCTCTTTGCTTCATATGGATCTCAGCATGTCCAAACAGGATTTCTGACTCAGTCTGAACAGCCAAGATCTTCATCACTCTCATCATTATTGCATGTCAGCAGCCACACCATCTATTTATTTTGAAGTCCTTTGTCACTCCTGAGGAAGAGATTCTGACTATATTCACAGTTTGGTTTCCATTCTTCCTCCTCTGTCTGTGCACGTCTCCTCTACTCGACTGAGAGCCATCCAATAGTTCAACATTGCACTGTATGTCAATGAGTGAGTGTGTGTGTTACCATCAGCTGCAGGAAACCTGATCACAGCACTCGTGCATAAAAGAGAGGAAGAGAGGGCAGCGGCAAGGAAGAGAAATGCAGAGTTGCAGTTCTTGGTTTCCCCTATGATGGGGAGAGGACTAGGCTTTTCAAATGTCTGATGTGATTTGGCAATATAAAAGCTGTTGTAGTCATACAGGAACAGCAGCACAGGATAGATGGAGGGCCGATGAATGTTTTAGTCATTGCTGTGGGCATGCACAACCAGATGCATCTGTATAGAGTAGTGGTTTAAATAAAAATAAAAATCAACAACCACACATTTTGAAAAATTGAGAAAAAAAAACAACAACAAGAAATTAAATTTTTTCATGAAAATTTGGGGTGACCGTGGTTTGAGGTCATTGTGCAGTATTCAGTCATTTCAGCACATGGTCTTGCTCAGCTGCAGCTGCAAGTGGAAAAACAGCATGCACATCATTACATTATGTCCCACCAGCTCTCTTGTTGAGTGTGTTTCTGTACATTACTGTTTTTTGCTCTGCCTTCCGCCGCCTTATCTCTGGCGCTCTTTCTTTCAGGGTGTAGTAAATAAGAATGAGGGCCAGCCTTTAGTGCTCTGTCTGAGTTCTCAGTCTCTGATGACACAGCATCCTTCTGTACTGGGCTGAGTGAAAAAGTTAAGGGGCGGGCAGTTGAGTGTGCTCTCACTGCTATACTGGCTGGGAGAAATAAGGTAAAGGCGGAGTAAGCAGTGACTTCTCCACCACCATTTGGAGTACAGCATATTGTTGATGTGGGAAACATTCGTTTTGTTACTATTTATTTCTGATATGATTTAATGTACATCTTAACTACTTTGCAGTGATATATATTTAAGTATGTTAGTACATGTCATTAAATCAGCTCAAAAATACCTCTTAGAGTAAAATTTATTAATATTAATTATAGGGAGATTTTGAAGTTCATCAAATGCAGCAAATTACCCATCTTCCAAAGTTATTATTTTTGCACCTGTGAATTTGATTTACATTCTCCTTGTTGTAGTATAATGAATAGTATATAAAAATAATATATAATTTATTTTTTAGCTGAGATTGCACGAGATTGCTTAATGTCTTGGTTTTATTTAGTTACCTCCAGGTGCTAGTATGCAAACTCATCTTGAGCGTCACTTTAAAGACACAAATATGAGCTCATAATTAGATGTATAACTTTATTCTGGACTCCTTCACTAAAAATATCAATTGACTTGCATGTTACCTAAATCATTAATTTTCATGGCATTAATTGAGACAGCAAGGGTGACATTAATCTAGGCTAATATTCATAAAAGAAACATTTTTTATGTATTTACCCATGACCCTCAATTTATTTATCTGCCAAATCCAAAATCCCTCATCTGGCCTTGTGTCGGAGATCATTTTTGCATTTTTGAGGATAAAATTTATTTGTGGAATATGGAATGTATATGAGTATAATTCTGCTGGTCAATCACATTTAATAATTTTTATACATTTGCTTTAAAATGCTTGATTGCTGATCAGAAAGGCTATCTGTACTCAGTTCTGTGTATTATAATTGTGACAAACTAGTGGTTTTGTAAGATGAAGAAAAGAACATTTCCCCTGATTTGCCTCCTATTATTCCCCTGCTTAGATCTCACTGATCTCTCTTTCTCTACCCTCCCTACCTCATTTCTTTCTCAGTTTCTCTCTGCTGCATGCTTACCCATTCCTCCTCCACTCTTCCTCCTCCTTCTTCCATCTACCCATCTATCTCAGGTTTGGCTCTCTTCTCTCTGCAGCTCTTTGGCTTTCTGCTCTGCAGCACTCCCCCACCATCCCCTCATCTCTCTCTTTATTCGTCTCTTACTTTGCTGCTGTCCCATACCCCCGCAAACTCGTCTCTGTATCCTTGTTCTGCTGTTCCCTCTGTTCTCCCGTGCACACAGACACAAACACTCATCACTGCCCTTACAGCTGCATTGTGCCTGCTGATTTTTGCATGTGCTTATGTTTCTTTAAAGCTTTTTGGAGAACATTGCAACAGCTTTGCAGCAAATGTGGCATTGTCCAGCGAAGTCTGATCTGCTGAGTTGTGTGTTTATGCATGTGTATGTATATGTATTTAGTTAGACAAATATGCAAGTAAATCAGTAAAGCAACGTGTGTATGTACTATACCTCCATGCACTTAAGATGCATTCATTCTCTGATTGATATACTTTGTTGTAAACTTCTTCATAAGCAAAAACATGACAAATGTACTTCTTCAAGTCAGTATGTTTGAGGCCACTTTACAGGATTTATGTAAAAATAACGGCAATAAATAAATTATTAGTTTTTTATAATCAGATTGCAGAATTTAATAGTAAAGAATATTTTAATGTTAGGACATGTGCTATGGTTGGATTAATGATTCTGCCTCTTACAATAATGATATCCTGGATATCTGCGTTGGAATATGTCCTCATTGTAGCTCCTTCCTCTCATTTCATTGTATGATGTTGAAAAACCTTTTTATCAGCCAATAATTTTAATTAGTTTTATGGTCAAATGATTAATATCTAACCTACAGTTTTGTACATATTCTTGACATAATAAATAATATAAGTCAGAGTGAAATTCTCATTACAACAAATTTTTATGGGCCACATGTAGGTCCATATTTGTTTCATCTAATCTTTAAGTTGCAGATATTCTATATTTTATTAAGTGTATGGTTTATGTAGAAGTAGCCAATGACAACAAACCTTTCATTCAAGATATTTTTCATTTATCATTTGAAAGGCTCTGTGAGTCATTGATTATCAATTAATGTAGCAGATTATCAATTAAGGAGATTGCCTGACATTTGCATTCGTTGTTGTAATACTGCCAAGCTGCCAGGTTTGCGGTAGCAGCACATTTTTTTGCCTCCTAGCCGACGCAGTTCATTGAGGAACTGAAGCCTCTTTCATCTAAATTTAGTCGTGATAGAAATTTCTAACTATATCTAACTTTCGCTGTTTATACTGTGCTCATTGAGTCATATTGACTTAGTAATAGGATATATTAAAGTTCCACTCCAGGAGTAAAAAAGTCTCCTAAAATTTTCTATGGAACTCCCAATTAAGTAGTTTCTGCCCCCCCATCAATCATCATCTTCATCAATAAGCACCTGGGTCACTACCTACAGATACCCATTCCACACACTACTCCAGTGTGTAGTATTCTCATATCTGGTTCAGACTCACCCCAGTCTTTCTTGTGAAATCCCTGTGATTAAATCTCTAAACCGCTTACCTGCACTTGTGTCCGGCTTCTCTGTTGAACCGCCTGACACCTTGCCAGGCTTTTCATTGATTGGACATCGTTGAATATGCTAATCTGCCCTGTGTCTATGCTACCATATCCAATGACCATGGCCCTGAACCAAAAGATATTTAATATCCTGCACTGAAGGAGGAAACAAATTTATAATGAGGAATGAGAGCTGCCAACTCACACCTTCTAAGAAGTACCACTCACTTGTAACCACTCTATTTTCAGAAAGATGGTGGCAAGGTGAGGTTGATTGGCTCGCTATAAACTGCTATCCAACGCCACTCAGTTGGGGCTGTTTATTTGGCTGTTTAGTCTTTTGGAAGACTCATCATCTTAGAGTAGAAATTGCAAAGAAGAGCGGGTATAGAAAACAAAAACAAGTAATTGACCCAGTGATGGACATGCCTCTTCATACTCATGGCATCTAAAGGATGTTTGGAACACCATCAGACTACAGCGTCCTTTGTCCAAATTTTTTTATGCGATTCTGCACTGTCTTCAAATAACATGAATCCTCTTCTCTTGTATTTCAACATGTCTAGGTAAAACATGAAGGTTTTTAGTAAAGCAGATCACACCGACTTAGCTTGTGCTAACTTTTCTTGCAACTCACTCTTGCTGTGCTCTTCATGTGCTTCTAAGTGTGCATGCAAATTAGCCATAAAGCCCCACCCATCAAGTAGAGACGTGCTTCCTCTAGTATATGCAGAACATAAAGACTGCCTGTCTTTGCCTTTCTGAGAGTGTAGATGGTGCAGAAATAAGTCACTGGGTTAATGGTTGATTTTGTTCAAAATATGTCTCGTAACCTTGCAACCCACATGTTGCAATAATACCATTACTGACATGATAACAATGTTTACAACTTTAAATAAATAAATGTTTGTCAGAAGGGACTTTAAGTACTGCAGATGGGGCATGGATGGAAGTAAACAAAAAGGAATGGAGAAGAGACCTCTATCATAGAGAGTAAATTCAGGCTTTTTGGACAAACAGATTTCAGGATACAAGTAGTCTCAGAATACTTTGAGTCAACTTGTGTGTTGTCTGTTTATTTGACTTGTTGTTAGACTAGATGCATCTCCAGTGAATTTTCTGTATCAGTAGGCTGTTGTTTGTGAGTGTTGTCATTATAGTAGGTAATGAATGAATGAAATCTAAACTGTACTGAAGTAAAGTCAAAATAATCTGTGTAAATTCACATCTTAAATGAACAGTAAAATAATTATATGAACTAGATATTTCTTCATCCTTATTGTTTCTTTGTGTTGCTTTAACACTGAGCATGATGTGTTTTTCTAACAGCTGACATTGTCAGTGGTGTCAGAAGCACATCGAAGGGAGGAAAAGCATTGTATGAATGTACACATCCATCACTCACCCACAGATTCTCAAGCACACGGTACTAGATAGTCAAAACAACTTTAAACTGGATTGGCTGGATGTATAAAACTGGTAGCCATGGTAACTGAACATCTAATATATCTCTATTTTCTGTTTGTTTGAAAATTATGCTCATACTTCTCATTTTGACCCAGCATGTTTTTTTTGTCCAAGAATGGGCATAAGCATTCATAGATCGTGCACAAATGCATCAAGACTGCTGCCTCACCCCAGTGCCCATCCCTTCTTGGCCCAGTGCTGTTTATGGGTAGGGAGTGGTTTTTGAGAGCCTAGAGTCAGCAGATCTGCTCTGATCGATGACAGCATTTGCAGTTCCTTTCCAGTAAGAGCTTTAAACTTGGGCCGAAGAGAGTCATTTGGCTACGAAGAGGGGAGAGCCTCCCATGTCCCTGTCTGCTGCTCCCGTGGCAGCTCACAGTGCTTGTCACAGTGAAAGCCAGCCAGGACAGAGGTGTACTCCAGCTTGCTGGGTGACTGGTTACAGAGGGAAGGATGTCAACAGAGTAATACAGACCTACATCATTGCTGCCTCTGATTTTCTGTCCTTCTCTGTACATTTATATTTCACCTGTTATTTCTCATGATGTGAATTTATTAGATTGTAAAATACGTTTCTCAATGATAGTACAGTAACTATTTTACTATTAGCTGAGACAACAAAGTTAGAACTCTCATCAAGCTGGCTTGTTCAAATGCATTTCCAAATCTGTATCTAGAAGGTAAACCAATGCAGTAACGCTGACAGATTCGGAACTGAGCTCACTCAGCTCACTATTTTTTTGAAAATATGAAAACTAAAAGGTTTTCTTAACATGCACCAGGAGATGTGTGCTACACAATTAACACTGTGATTTGTCTAACTGCATTTCTGTTTCTCTCTCTCTTTTTTCCGCAGACATTTATAGTCCTAAACAAAGGGAAAACACTCTTCCGCTTCAGTGCCACGCCCTCCTTGTACATCTTAAGCCCTTTTAATCTATTGAGGCGAATAGCTATTAAGATTTTGATACATTCATATCCTTTCAAGCGATTTATTGTCTGTGCTTGAAGCTGAATGAAAAGAGATGTTGTGGGTAACACTTTACAACAAGTGGCACAAAATGTTAAGTAGTTTTCAGTTTGGAAATTGATAAATCATTAATTGATAGATATCTAATAATAGCTACTAATTGAGGACTGAATTTCAGATACAAATAGGTGTAGACACATGAGTTCCACATGAGTAGCTCATTAACATTAGTTACTAAAAGACATACTAACAGATCGTGAATCAATCACTGGATGATTAGTTTCAGAATATCTGTGAATCGATACTACTGAACACTTTCTTCATGTGTTCCTAATAAAGACTTGTTTATTAATCATTACCTAAAAGAGTTTTTATTTTGGTAATGCAGTGATTCATCTTACTGGGCAGCTTCTATATAACTCCTCATTAGACTGTTTCACCGACAACTCTATACTGGATGGTTAATTAATGTTATTTTTATAAATATTTTTATTACTTTTGATTATTATATTATTCTAACTATAAATTCAGTAAAAGTAAAACATAAATTGCTTAATTTTTGTGCTAATTTTTTTTACTAATAAAATTTTAAGTAAAGGGGGCTGGAGCCTATCCCACCTGGTATCAAATGAGAGGCACTGGGCCAAAACGGGGACAAACAACTGCTCACACTCACTTCATGGGGGCTGTTCAGAATCAGCATTTCTCCTAAAATACATGTTAATTAAAATGTTGTCAATGTAATGTATATAATGTATAATTCAATAGTAATAACTAAATCAGATAATTGTAAATAACTCTGCAAAGGAACACGAAGGAAAAGCGCTCAGAAAGTAGACTATCTGGACTAGGTCATCACTTTACTTGAGGAACACAAACACTTTACATGCTTATGTTTTCCTTTGCAAATTGTGGAATGCTTTGATTTTACATTATATAACTGTCATGTATGTGATATTGTGCAATTATTACATGTTCAAAAACAAATAAAGGTGATAGGAGAGGATGTATGGTAATTTTATAATTCACGCTGTCATACAAGACAATTAAATTTGAATCTATTCAAAACCATTTATCTCCAACAGCTTTTCTCTTTTTAAGTTGCAGTTAGTTAAAGTTGGGGATAATAAAATAAAAAGAAAAAAATGTTTTGGCTTAAATATTATTAAATGGATAATTACGGGTTTATATCCCTTTATGTTACCTGAACATGAAAATCTTTTAGCTTCCATCTCAATGTTCTTTAATTACATAATCAAATTAGGCTCATAATAATTCATTACAAACTCATTTGTTGTCTCAAACTACTCAAAATTTTGTGTCCCTATTTTGAAATGTTACAGATACAAAAACTTTATTTCTTATGGATTTCTGCTTATTGTTAAAGCTATTTTATTTTTAAACATGTAAATCTGCTCTGCCATTTTAATAAATTTTTCTTCCGAATGAAGAAGTACTTTCACTTATCTGTGCATATCTGGGGTGTCATGGGTAGTAGCACTGTCCAAACTTTCCTTAACTTCTGTGTTCTAACATTATTCAGCATGATCATCATGTGTACCATTTTGACCAACTGTATATTCATGACATTTAGTGACCCCCCTGAGTGGTCCAAACAAGTAGAGTAAGTACATGTCCAATAATTCTTTTCAGAATTCATATCCGCATTTAATCCCTGGAGCTGTTTTTAATCTCTGCTCTATTTTATCCAAGGTATACCTTCACAGGTATCTATACGTTTGAGTCACTCACCAAGATTGTTGCCCGAGGTTTTGCTATCGATGACTTCACCTTTCTCAGAGACCCATGGAACTGGCTGGACTTCATGGTCATTTCAATGGCGTAAGTATAATTCCATTGTCATTCATTGGGAAATAATTGAACAGCTCCATCATTAACATAAAAGCATTATGGTTAAATGGGAAAAAGAAAAATCACTAGAGTTAAAACAGGAAAGAAAACATTTATTTCAACACTATTAACAAGCAACAACAGAAAAGTTCAAACCAAGGTTCTGATATCCTGATGAACACTGGAACACTTTTATAGCCTCTGATACACATTAGAGTAGCAGCACCATATATGTACCATAGACTGTTTCCTTTCCTCCATCTGCAGGCTGGTAAACACTAGGTGGAACTGAGCATGGCTAACAGTAGACATGCTGTGTTTACATACAGTAGCTAAACTAGATGATTGAAATGACTGAAAACTGCCCCTGCAGGGCATCAATTCACATCGGTCTATCACACCATATTAATAATGCTTATTAAAATATTATGTCACAATCTTTTCTTCTGATGGGGATGACTGCTGAGTAACTGTATCTGATCCACCTTGCAGGTATATAACAGAGTTTGTAAACCTAGGCAATGTGTCAGCTCTGCGTACGTTCAGGGTTCTGAGGGCTTTGAAAACAATTTCAGTTATTCCAGGTAAGACAGGTGTTTGTGTTTGTGGGTGGGCGATCCATGGGGTTGATGTTAGGTGTGGTTTTGTTTCAGTCCCTCTCCTCTCCTCTTCCTCCTTCGTCTTCTCCTCACCGGTCGGACAGGTGTTCTCTCTCCCACTGTTCCCCTCCTGGTCTTCGATGGTGGTGCTGGTGTCGTGCTCTGTTGTTATCGTGTGTGTTGTGTGTCATGGAGTTTTGTTCTGTGTGTCATCCTA
Organism: Rhadinocentrus ornatus; assembly: GCA_037177495.1. Lineage (NCBI taxonomy): Eukaryota > Metazoa > Chordata > Actinopteri > Atheriniformes > Melanotaeniidae > Rhadinocentrus > Rhadinocentrus ornatus. The sequence continues at coordinate 26,922,276 of JBAMHW010000003.1, forward strand.
CCTTGTTACAGATATATAACAGAGTTTGTGGACCTTGGGAATGTCTCGGCGCTGAGAACGTTCAGGGTTCTCCGAGCTTTGAAAACTATTTCTGTCATTCCAGGTGAGACTCCCATTTAAACACTAAGGCTGAGCTTAAAAGTAGCTAATAGATGTCTTTATTTATTTTTTTTACTTTAACCTTTTTTTCTTTTTGACAACAGCCTTTTTAAACCTCTTTTGTTTTGATTTTATTTTATGAAAATCAAAAATGGTAGCAATACATTTTTGATAGGCTTAGCAGTCTGCTGGCAGTCTTGTAGGTCACATGTGGACAGAAATCTTTTGGCACATCAAGGCAGACAACAAATGTTCCTGTTAACTGAAATAGAAATTAAAGCCTAAAAGTTTGTTATAACTTAAAAAGTTTGGTGTTACTTCCAAAGAGTTGACCTTTTAAAGTAATTAGGGGGCAAAAAATTATATATGTGTATATA
>JBAMHW010000003.1:26929300-26952487 GCA_037177495.1 Rhadinocentrus ornatus
CTTATTAGCACTGCTTATGGGGAGCCTGCAGTTGCTATATACATGGGTCAACTTAAAGCCTTTCCCCTTGTGTGTAGTAGATGGTTGATCATCTGTGCTCAAACTTACTGATTTAGTATACCCCTACCTCCAAGAGAACAGTTGTGTCCCTATGATAACATGAAGAGATGGGATTACACTGTATCCTGCAGGTTGTATTTCTCATGGTCACAACTCTGAGATAATCAGATTAGTTTACAACTTTTGACTTGTACTTCAAATAACAGCACCTTCCAGCAGGACAGAGGATAAGCCACCAACTGTCTTCATGAAATTTAAAAAATGAATAAAAAAACAATCTCAAATCTTTATCATTGTCATTTTCAGAGCCTCCGTGCAAGACCTTTCAGTTGATAGACATGTGTCAGCAAAGGAATAAAGTACTGTACCCAGTTGTGCTGCCCAGACTGCAGAACCCTTAGTGAAAATGAACGTATGCACCCAGGTCATGTGTTCCCAGTGATGCCAAGTTGACCCACACCTACCACAAAGTCACTTGAGGCCAAGTTTAATGCTGATTCAACACTTTGATGTTGAGCTTAAGACCCAGATGACAGTGGGTCTTAGCAAGTTTCTGGACTAGTATAAAAAAAGCTTTAGTTGCTAAAATCACAAATGTATGTTCATAAAGATAAACATTGCTACCATGACTCTGGATTGGCTTAAAAGCTTAAAAATGTGTTTCTAAGATGCATTCCACCTATATTTTACCAGTAGGACAATGTGTTGGTTAAAAAAAGTCTTACATGTTAAATGTGTGATTCCTTATCTCTGTGTGTTTTATCACAGACTCTGAGAGCTGCAGGGAAAACCTACATGGTCTTCTTTGTCTTGGTCATCTTTGTGGGCTCTTTCTACCTGGTGAATCTCATCTTGGCTGTGGTGGCCATGGCTTATGAGGAGCAGAACCAGGCCACCATGGAAGAGGCAGAGCAAAAAGAGGCAGAATTCAAGGCGATGCTGGAACAGCTCAAAAGGCAACAGGAGGAGACACAGGTCAGTCTCAGTCCTCCACTCGTCAATACCTTTACCCATTTTAACTTATAGTTATCATGTGCCTTTTGTTGTCCTCAGGCTGCTGCTATAGCAACATCTGCAGCTTCAGTGTCAGAGGCTGCATTAGAGGATGAAGGAGGGGGGCACTTGTCCCGTAGCTCCTCAGAGGTCTCCAAGCTGAGCTCTAAGAGTGCCAAAGAGCGTCGCAATCGCAAAAAGAAATGGCGTCAGAAAGAACAGGAGAAGGAGAAAGGAGACAGTGAGAAGGTGGTTAAGTCTGAGTCAGATGAGGGCAGCAAGAAAAGCACCATTCGTTTCCCAGGAAGTCGACTGGGGAGGAAGACATCCATCATAAATCAGGTACGGAGAGTTAGAAAAACTATTGATTTTCTTGCTTCAGGTTCGGCAACACGATGTGTTTGATGGATTCAGGCTTGAGAAATACATAAATGGTATGCTTGAAAGGATCTGGTTTCTTACCATAGTCTTGTTTTCTTTTGGCGTTTTAGGCAGTGACCTGCAAGATCACTTATAAAAATGTGGGTCTCTGCTTGACCAATTGATTGGGTGACTGGATAGAAAAGTTCATGTACTGCTTCCTCCACTTCCTCCTCCATTCCCCTTAAAGCCCAGATTTCATAAATTGGTATAATAAAACAAAGGGGTACTCATTAAAAGTACTCAAGAGAAGAAAAAAAAACACTGTAAGTGTTATACTATTTAACAATGCAGTACAAGGATGTTATTGCTATTTAATAAATGCTTTAGCAGCTTTTAACTTCAAGCTGCTTCATAATAAGCTTGTTTGTAGCTATGTTATTGGGTCTGCTTCTAATGAATTTCTTAAAAATGTATTATGGTAATTTGCCTGCTTTTTCTGTTTCATTGACTGTGTTTTAAAAACAAATAAACACAATAAATCAAAAGAAATTTTTAAAATAAAAAATTATAAATATGCTAGCTAAATAACCAGAAACACTTTTACATAAATTTATTTATATTTTTATTAACCTCTTAAAGCCCATTGTTGCAAATTTGTGACAAACTTCTTCTGACCTTTTTTCAAATTTTAATTTCTTTCTACTATTTTAATTTAATAATTAATTTTTCCCCTTATCCTTTTTTTTTTAACTGTAATTTTGTTGTAGCTGTTTAATGTAATTGTAAATTAATTCAGGCGTTAAGGGGTTAACAAAAGTTAACTAAAGAATAGTACAGCAAATCTCAGGCTGTGTCCGAATGTCCTCGTTTACTACATAGGGCTGCACTATGTAGCACACTACATAGTGCACTCATTCTCTTGACGATTCGGACACGAAGATGCCTATTTTTCCCTCGCCGCAGACCACGTGACAACCAGCCGTCACCACTGCAACCACAACGCGTGTCAAGATGTCATTCCAAATCTAATCCAACGTTGTTTGTAAATATTTTTATATTTATTCCTTATGTTGTATTTTATTCTCTACTGCATATCTATTCAATAAAAAAAAAATTTCTGCCCCCTTGCGCCATGTTGAGCTGCTGCCCGCAATGCATTGTTGTCTTTATTGACCCGTTTAGTGACCATCGATGCTCACTACTTTTCAAGATGCATTGTGGGTAATTTTGAGTACCCTACTTTTTTTCTCTCTGGACATTCGGACACCCCTACAAAATGGCGTGACCCCTATATAGGGCACTATGTAGGGAGTAGGGCTCACATTCGGACACAGCCACAGTCTGTAAGAGGGTGACCCTCAAGCTAACAAACTAGCCAGGTAACAAAATATGCTGTTTACACCAACACAAAAGTAGATGTTTTTCCCTCAAACATTTGATACCCAAACCTTCTATATGTCCTTGGTTCATCCAGACTGTTTTTGTTTTTATGTAGGAAAACTATGATAAACATATGTGTTATAGCAGAGTACTAGAACATACGACATACTCTAACTAGTCAAATTCCACTACTGGTTAACATTACAATCATCATTGTAGCTGAATGGTTCTTAAGGTCCATCTTCTTGATATTCTTGACTATTGGTTTTCTACTGGACTGGATACATACACCTTAGTAAGGTGTGTTTGCATTAAATTTTCTATCATATATGTTGGAAACTTGGCCAACTCATTCTGCCTTGTTGGTGTCTCCCAGAGCTTCCCAGTGTATATAGAAATCCTTTTATTAATTTGGTTGCACTATCTGTGATATTCCTGGATTCATTGGATAACCTTGACAATGTTCACCCTCTTCCTTCAGATGCTGGTGAGATTTATTAGTTTCCATCATCTGTATAGAATGCAAGGTGGCTACATCCTCCTTTTAGCTCACTTGTCTTGAGCTACAGTAGTTTTTCTGCCATGTGTAGTCTGTGTGCTGACAATGGTTTCCTATTCAAAGAGTTTAGACTCCACTTTGAGATGCTTTGCTCTACACTCTCTTTAATGACCAAATTGTTGTTTGCTTACTTGATAAGATCTGATCTAAATGGGCTTTCATGGTGGATCTCCGCTCCCACAAGATGATTTGTTTAATAAAAGTCCCCATGAAATGGGATAAAAGGATTGAGTGACTGGGGGGGTTATCTCATCAGGCTATTGAAGCACACTCTGCAGCTAATACAATTTTCTAAGGAAATATATAAATGTGTGCAAGTACAGTGCACTTTACAGAAAGTTGATGGGAACTTTAACTGCATGTGAACATTTCACAGAGGACAGAACATTGGTTGAATTTGACTTGGTTTATATGTTTCAATATGTCCTCATATCTCTTGCTGTTTTTATTAAACTTTTAATTCCCCTTTTCAATGTTTATCTCTCAGTCGTTGCTCAGCATCCCAGGCTCACCGTTCATGTCACGCCACAACAGCCGCAGCAGCATCTTCAGCTTTAAAGGCCGCTCCAAGGACATGGGCTCAGAGAACGAGTTTGCAGATGACGAGCACAGTACAGTTGAGGAGAGTGAAGACCGTCGAGGCTCCCTGTTTATACCTTACCGTCGCAACAGCTACAGTGGCTACAGCCAAGGCTCATCACGGATTCATCCGCTGGCACCTCACTCTGGAGGGAAGAGGAATAGCACAGTGGACTGCAATGGCGTGGTGTCTCTCATCGGCCCTGGGCCTGGCAGACGGCTTCTGCCTGAGGTGAAAATAGATAAGGCAGCCACTGATGACAGTGTAAGGACGTCCATGGGACACCAATACAGTTTAGGCATGATGGTGGTGATGGTGGCCCTGGTTACTGCAGCTCCTCCTTTACAACCTCTTCCCCTTGACTCTTGTTCCCCTTTGCCAAAACGTAGTAGCTCTTTTTTCCTTTTATAAATATGTAAATTCTGTTAATATTTTTTATATCACCTTACACAGCCACTTAGACATCCAGCCTGATCTTCTTTTTTAACAGTTCTACAAGACCCTAACAAGCCAAAATGATATCCACAAACTCACTGATTATTTTATTGATTAAGATCATCTTCTTAGTTTTCATCAGATTTCAAATTCTCACCATCAAAAACAAAGCTATCTAAACACTTTTTGACACAGATTCAAGTTTTCGTTTACTTTCCCTCCTCTCATGGGGACTTTGGCATGTGGACTAATACTTTTTTCTATTATCTACTCTTATCTACTTCTAACGACATCTCTCTTTGAACTTCACTCTTCTTCTGCTGTTGTCACTCTTCTCTTCCTGTCTTTATTTACCCTCTGTGCCTCCCTCTCCCTCTGCTCTAATCCTGGATGGTGCAATTACAAACCTGAATCTTTTTGTTTTCTGTAACAACATTTCTCCTCATACTATCTAGCATGGTAGACCTCTCTTGTATTCTCAGTCAGTCGACCTGCTTTTACCCCTTTAACCACTCCTCAAATGTAGCATGGTGTAGCAGCAATTGATGTCTTGGATTCCCCTATGTTGACATGACATGCATGCCTCTGCATGCAGTTAGGGATTGTTATCCACAAGTCATGGTATAGGATATAGAAAGTGTATTGTAAATTCTCAAATGAAAGCCACTGTTTTAATAATGGCTGCTTCTCCAGTGAAACTACAAATAAAGACTATTCCTTATTTGTAGTTTGTTTCATATGAAGACCTTGAAATCTCTAAATTAAGGTGGGCATCTGGGAATTTACTGCATGAATTTTAATTATGAAATGTGAAATTTAGCAGGAAAAATGAAGAAATTAGGCAATGTACTTTTCATAATTAATGTTAATTAATATGTCTGCCATTTATTTTGTCTTCTAAGCAGACTTTGAGCATCATTGATGTTTTAGTTAGCTTCAGAGCATAATGTGGATGTGAGTATGCAGTCAGAATGATCTCTGAGTAATGTGCTCTCTTTCTGTGAGTACAGACTACAGATGTGGAGATTAAGAAGAAACACTCTGGCTCTCTCATGGTATCTGTGGATCAACTCAACTCCTCATTCAAAGGAAAAGACCGTGCCAACAGTCAGATGAGTGTGGTCACCAACACATTGTTAGAAGGTGCTTTGGAAAAAATGGTACAATCCTTTGCCATGAAAGGTCAAATGTAGTATATGAGTAGACTGAAAGTAAATATCTTGTGGGCCAGCACTGTCTCACAAATGTTATATGAATTGGATTTGATTTTCACCTGAGATACAATCACAGCTGATAAGTCTTGAGTTTGCATTAGAACATGTCCACAGTTGAGCTTTAAGTTTTGGTTTCATCTTTGTCTCTTCCTGCAGAGTTGGAGGAGTCTCAGAGGAAGTGTCCTCCCTGCTGGTACAAGTTTGCTAACATCTTCCTCATCTGGGAGTGCTGTCCCATGTGGCTGAAGATCAAGCACATAGTCTACTTGATTGTCATGGACCCTTTTGTTGACCTGGCCATCACCATCTGTATTGTGCTAAACACTCTTTTCATGGCGATGGAGCACTATCCCATGACTGAACAGTTCGAAGGCGTCCTGTCCGTTGGCAACTTGGTGAGAAACTGCTGTTTACAGTCTCTCCTCGCCCCACTTAGATCACTCGACCTTTGTCCATTGCATCCTAATTACAAAAAGTCTCTGAATATCGTTGAACTCTCAGATTGACCTCTCAAAATCTCTTTTTAACCAACAGTATTGGCACATCTCCACATATTAACATGCACAAGACTATTCGAGAAGGATTTGGCACAGTACATGTTAACCTCTTCTGTACCAGACATTTTGATTTATCAGTGGGCTGCCTTTGCTTTCAGATATTGCTGTAGCACAGCTGTCTGAGTGCAGCGGTATTGGCTCTGTGTCAGCATTAGGACAGGAAATGAGGTCATAGGCATTGGCACACTGTGTGAAACAGGTATTGAACTCATTTGCGTAGAATGTGGATGCTGCAGTATGAATCATTGGGTGTCCTCTGCAGCGCTGACTGGACATATGATTTGATGTTGAGTTAATGTTAAGGGAAACTTTCAGATTACTACAACGCAGTGCAAATTCTGCTAGACTTTGTTGCCATTGCTCTTTGACCATGATGCTTTGATTTGAAGTTGATTATTTAGAATTCTTAAAATGCCAAGTGTGAGCTGCATGAACTGCAGTCCCACAGGTTTTAGATATGTCTCCCCAATTTAAATGAAATGGATCCAGCAGCTTATCAAGTTCAAAGAGCAGTGGCTCCCAACCCTCCCTAACGGCTTTGACTGTTCAGGGCCAGAGTGATTTAAATGAAGGCCATGTCCACTCATAGATGAGTTCAGGTGTATTTGCTTAGGTTTTTTTTCATCTGTGTGTTTCGTTCTCATGGAACCAGTGCACCATTTCATTATTAACACATGTCTGAGAAATGCCACAATGCAGCTGATTCGTCCTTATTTTGAAAAATAAAAAAGTAAGGCTATATGTCGGTAATTATCTTTACTTTGGTTTTAACAAAGCAAATGAGTCAGCCAAAATGCAGAATTTATTGTAAGAAGCTGCTAATAAAAGCATAAAACCAAGCATGATTTCAACACTGGGTGGTTTGGGGGTTCACAACTTTTTGCTAGTTGCATGAAGGAGGTCCTTAGGGAAAATAGAGGGGTAACCACTGGTATAGAGGATTTGCACATTGTATTGCATCACTAAATGGATTAACGAGTAGTTCCACTAAATTCACTGAAATCTTGTTGGTTTATATTAGCTAATTTTTTTCTTATTGGTTAGAAATTATTAAATGATCTGCACCTATTTCAAACTTTGTGTTATTCTATATTTATCTTATCTACAGGTTTTTACTGGCATTTTTGCTGGGGAGATGTTTGCAAAGCTGATTGCCATGGATCCGTACTACTACTTCCAGGAGGGCTGGAATTGCTTTGATGGCTTCATTGTGACTCTGAGTTTAGTTGAGCTGGGACTGGCTGACGTGGAAGGTCTTTCAGTACTCAGGTCTTTCCGATTGGTGAGTGAAGAGAACAGAAACATGTGCTAGACATTTGTCATCATTGAATTTTTATCATCCCATTTGGCTGAGATTGAGCCTTGATGGAGCTTCTATAGATAGTAAATTATCAGTAAATTGTGGTATTTAAATATGAAATTTTAAAGCAACCCTGTTTTCTGTTTCTCTTCTAGTTAAGAGTGTTCAAGCTAGCCAAATCCTGGCCCACTCTCAATATGCTGATCAAAATCATTGGGAACTCAGTAGGAGCGCTGGGTAATCTGACCCTGGTGTTAGCCATCATTGTCTTCATCTTTGCCGTGGTGGGCATGCAGCTGTTTGGAAAAAGCTACAAGGACTGCGTGTGTAAGATCGCACTGGACTGTGAGCTGCCACGCTGGCACATGCACGACTTCTTTCACTCCTTCCTGATTGTGTTCAGAGTTCTTTGTGGGGAATGGATTGAAACCATGTGGGACTGTATGGAAGTGGCAGGACAGGGCATGTGCCTAATCGTCTTCATGATGGTCATGGTTATCGGAAATCTGGTGGTAAGGAAAGACAAGTGTTACTGTACATAACAAACATACTATAAAATTATTCTAGTTTGGATGTTTTGTGGGTACAAAGGTTCTAGGTTTTGTGCTGTTATTTTCCGAGGTGCTGAATTTGTTCTTGGCTCTGCTGCTGAGCTCATTCAGTGCAGACAACCTTGCTGCTACAGATGATGATGGTGAGCCCAACAATCTGCAGATTGCTGTGGTACGCATTAAGAAAGGGATCGCATGGTTTAAGGCCAACATGCAGATTTTTGTTTCGACCGTCCTAAAGAAGGTACCTCTTCCTACTGAACATATACAAATAAGCAATTCATGAATGTTTGATAAATTGACTGTTTTCAGATTAATGCATTTCTTTGTCAGACAGCTCTATGATGATATTTCCAGTGCCATTTTTGTTAATTTTATTGCTTCACTTTGTCAAGCAGCCTATTGAAGATGAGCAGAAGCCTCTTGATGAAATGTATGAGAAGAAGCTCAACTGCATTGCAAACCACACAGTGGACATCAACCGTGAGCTGGACTATCCTAAAAATGGCAATGGCACCACAAGCGGCATTGGGAGCAGTGTAGGAAAGTACATGATTGATGAGGACTACATGTCCTTCATCCACAACCCCAACCTCACTGTGTGCGTTCCTATTGCTGTCGGTGAGTCGGACTTTGAAAACCTAAATACAGAAGACTTCAGCAGTGAATCGGATGTGGAGAATAGTAAAGATGTGAGTAGGAAGAACTGCCAAGAGTATGAGAATTACATCACTGTTGTCCTTTGTTGAATGTTCAGCTGAATTATCGCATGCTGGAGAGAAATATTGCAGCACTTTTACTTTAAAAAACAGGACCAATTCAAGCACATAACAAAGCTGGGATAATCTTTTTTCAATCAGTTTTTTCAATATACATAAAAAATATATATTAAAAAGTCAACTTTATCAAATAATACAAAGCAATTATTTGCTCAATGTTTTGAGCTCCCACATTGAAGACTCAGATTGCCTGACATTTCAGAACATCCATTTAGACAGGAGCGCTGTAACACTGATCCAGAGTGCTGAGCATGCAGACAAACAAAGACAGCAGTCAGACAGGGGCAGGCCCAGGGAGAGGACAAAAAGAGAAACACAGTCTGTTGTTTATTATCAAGGAAGGAGAAGGATAAGCCAGCCCCAAAGCTTGCAAAGATGTTTAATAGATAGGTCACCTTGGCCTGGTTTGTTGTAGAAGGAGGGAAGATAGTACATCTGCATCACTACAGTATCTGCACCATTTCCATATTCCACAAGGGTCCCTCAACTAACCACCCAACCATCTTCTCTGCACCACATCCACCCACAGGGCACACTGCAGGGAGAAAACACAGAGAGCTGCAAGCAGCCAGTTAGAAAAACAGAGATCCAACTGACTGAGGAAACAAATGAAGGGAGAGCAAATGTATTCCTTTACTGGCCATTTAATTTTAGAAAGTGTATTATCATTCTCCTGTAAACTTATGTGATTCATTAAGGTCTTATACTTTTATCAGAACAAGGCCTCGGTGATGCAGGTGTGTCCATAGTTTTTCCTGCATCCACTTGACTTAAAAAGTGGCATGATTTATTTGTAAATCTGAGCTTAACTAAGACATGCTTTAAAGACTAAAGAACAAGACATTACATTCTTGGACTTGATTATTCTAACACTTTTGTGAAGGAATTTCTGAGGTCTATATGCAGATGGTAATTTTATATAATAAATAACTAAATAGCATAAATAAATAATAAATAAATAACTAATCTTTTTGCATAAATGATCATTTACCGTGCACAGCATAGTCAATTCTTTCATAACAAGTAGAAGAATTATTCTTCACTGAAGTATAACAATAAACATCATCACTAGAGCAATCAGTCCCATGTCAGGTGTGTCATAATTCCTACCATGTGACGGTCTTAATGACTCTGCAGAACAGGCAGTGGCAGGGGATAAAACAGCTTTGCTACATAGCCGCAACATGTGTGCCTCTTGCAGTAAATCATGGCATGCATTTAAACGGAAAAGAAGGATTAAAGTAATGCCTGTACTGGCACTGTGCCACATGCATACTGTATGCTTTCAAACTCTAACATCAAGAGAGAAATGAAAAAGGTTGAACTCGTCCTTTTTGTCCTAGCTGGATGACACCAGTTCGTCTGAGGGCAGCACAATTGACATTAAGCCTGATGTGGAGGAGGTGGCAGCGGTTGAAGTTGTGGAGGAGTACCTTGACCCAGATGCCTGCTGGACAGATGGTGTGTGATATTTATTATCTGACTTTGAAGTTAATACCGGAAGAATAAAGAACAGACATGAGCCCCTGACCTATATCCTGTAGTAATGACACAAATGTCATCTGTGCTAGTACTGTACAATATATTTGCCTCTTTGATGAATATCAAAAGTTAATGTTTTTGTTTGTTACACAGAATGTGTGGCCAAATACAAATGTTGTGATGTTCCCATCACTCACGGCTGGGGAAAACACTGGTGGTTCCTGAGGAAGACCTGCTATCTGATTGTAGAACACAACTGGTTCGAAACCCTCATCATCTTTATGATCCTGCTCAGCAGTGGAGCCCTGGTAAAAAGACAAGAGCACACACACACACACACAACCTAGAGAACATGTTTCTTTTTCTAAAAATATGCAGAAGCACCATTTAGAGCTCATTATTGTTATAAAGTGCATCATAACAGAGTTGGTTAGCGATTTTAAACCAGTCTGATATATGCAAGAAATTGCATGTTGCAACAGCTGGAAAAAAAATGTAAATATATGCAGGTAACATTTATTTCAAGAAAGTGAACACCATTTATTTCCAAGGATATGGGCAGGCAAGAGTATCTCCTGCACTTCTTCTGCAGCTGTTCTTGATGTTATTGTTGCTAATGGACGGCAAAGTGCTGTAATGCACCAACCTTTCAACCACAAGAATCCAGCTTAGGTTTGCAGCTTTCTAGGGGAAGAAGGCCTCTGGCCAAATGAAAACACTTATGTGCTGAAGAATGGATACAGGCTATGGAGGGAGTCGTCATTTTTTCCTTTATCGACTTATTTTTTCCTTATGAGTAACAATATTCAGAATGCATTCTCAAAGGTAAACAGCATATAAAGCACTTTACATAATTCAGCACAATTAAAGTAGGTGATCTAAATGTATGCCAGTTCTCAGTGTACATATGAAACATCTTTAACACTGATATAAACGCTCTGCAGTTTTTAAAAGTTTTATGCGAGTCAAGAATAATAGATTAACATCTTTCTTATGCCTGTATCACTCCTCTCTACTTCTATTTAGGCCTTTGAAGATGTGTATATTGAACAGAGGAAGACAGTCCGCATCATTCTGGAGTATGCAGATCGGGTTTTCACCTACATCTTCATCCTGGAGATGTTGCTAAAATGGGTGGCTTACGGCTTTGTCAAGTACTTCACTAATGCCTGGTGTTGGCTAGACTTCTTCATTGTGGATGTAAGTTCACTTGCATTCTGTTTCATTACATATAGATCACTTGTTTTCAGACCATAACATCAAAGATATGCACGGATTTTGCTTTACAGGTCAATTTAAGCTTCAAACTGTTTAACATTTCAGGAACCAGAGTATGGGGATGAAATGTCTCTTTTGGTGTAAGCACAGATTCTGCAGCACTAAAACAAACTATAAACAAAACAAAAAAAAAACAATTTTTTTTTTTCTTTAAGTGTGAGATTTGTTGTTTTCACTCAGTTTCTAGTCTGTCACACTAGTCAAATTGTGTCCTAAATTAGGTGGCATGCTACATAATAATAATGGTAATAATCACTCAAGGGGGAAACATTACTTATCTTTTTGTCTATATCCTCATTTGGCAGAAGATGCCCATATTGTCTCAAATCCGGGTTTTGTCCTTAAGTTGAAAAGCTGGAGATCCAAGCAGCTGTTGTTGGGTCACTGTCAGGATCATTAAGTTTTCTGTAGAAACATAAAGTGGTCACAGAAATTTAAATTGTACAAATGAACAATTCATGTGACATTACCATTAAATACCTAGAAGAAACCAGCCCGTGCATGTATTTACCAGTAATGCCACCTAAAATGTCAGTTTCATGGCCTGCTTGTAGAAATGTCACACTCCCTTCCTGGTAGCTATACAACAGCTTTCTAGACGCAGTTAATATCTTGAAACTCTGAGTACATTTCTAAGCTTTGGCAGTGTCTTTCCACTTAACACTAACTTTGGTTCAAATAAGGTCCTTTTCTGTCATTGGTGCATGATGTGTTTCTCACTGTTTTGTATTTTCTGCATCCCTCTATTTTAAAAAGACAAAATGGAAGTTATGATCACTGCGCAATTAAACAGTGACATATTTCATGTTTTTCTGGAAGTAATTCTTTTGTAGAACCTTTGTTGGTTTATGATGTATTTACATGATGTAATATTGTGCTATGAAGACAGTGTATGCTAGAAACTATGCTAGCTTTGGAGACTCCCAGTTCTGAGAATGAGTGAGAAAGGTTTTGTGAATCAGAAATATAAAACAAAACCCTCTACTTCTACCTCTACAAAGTGGTGTTTTTTTTGTGTTTTTTTGTTATTTTATAAATTCTATAAACTTCAAATACTTTTTATAACAATTTCATTCACTGCTTTTAAATTCCTTTCTCAAAAAAAGGAGTTTCCCTGTTTGCATGTGTCCCTATTTTCTGTCTGTTCATCGCTTTTCTTGCCAACTCAATGTGTTTTATAACTTTTGGGAGCATTTTCATTTTTGTATTGAGTTTTTTTTTTCTCTCCTTAAATGTTCTCACAATAGTGAGAAGCACACAATCAGGGAAGACAGCACAGGTAAACAAAAAGAGGTCCCAGTGGCCACTTATATTAGCACACTCTAAGCCTTCTTAAACGTCTCATAGAAGCACTTTGCAGAACCATCTTACATACATTGAACCTCTGCTGCACCAAAACCTTTTCAGTTAGGCTTGTTAACAAAAAGCCCTGCTTGTCAACATTTGCCCCATCTGCAAAATCTTCAAGTATTTATAGGCTTTTAATCTTAGATAACCATTATGATTTCTATGAAGGCCAATTTCTGCAAACTGCTGTGAAGGATTAATCCATGTTTTTATTGAGGGTTTGCGATGATTAAACATAGTTGTACTGTTACCTAAAAAAATTTGCTCATAACAATAGTTTATTTCTATGTGACAGGCAAATTTTGGGCAGGCACTTTAAGTAACAGAACTCCTCTCCCCAATCTCCATCTTAAGGAAACAAAAATTAAAATTATAAGCATGGCTTTATTATTTGTGCTTTTTTCTGTCAGATAGATTGACTTTTCACCAGAATAATAGAAAAATTATTAGGTGGGGCAAAAAAAGAATATAAAAAGAACATAAGAAATATATAATGTGCAGATAACATCCTCTACATTAATACTGACCTGTCCTCTTTCTCACATCAGGTGCCTATAACTATGTCTCTCTTTAAGTTAAGAGAGACATTGTGCAGCTGTCGAGGGGGACTGAGAGGTCGGTGTTTGGGGGTCCAGGGTAAGGTTTGTGTGTTGTAGTGGGGCTCCTACTTTCACAGGTTATCCTCTCTTCTAACCCTGAAAGTTGTCCTCAACCTCCTGCGTTTTCTCTCTCTCTTTAAGTAAAATGCCCTCTGGTGTAGAAACTGTACTGTTTTGTATTGTGTATTGTGTGTATTATTGTGTCACATTGATTTAGTGTTTGTGAACACATCTCTCCTCTAATTTATCCCTTTGTTTGACTCTCTTCTCTTCCTCTCACTGTGTCAACCACAAGTTTCTTTCCAGGTGTGCTCACTGTGCTGTTAAGCTGGTTATCACGCTAGACTGGCTTGCCAAACTAAACCAAACACAAACAAGAGCCAACACATTAAAAAAAAAAAAAAAAAACCCGGGTGCACTTTATTGACCTTTGTATATTGCAATAACCCCTGTTTAACCTTTATGTTATAGAAGAATTCTTTCACGTAAAGAAGCTATCTTTGTATTTATCTATATGTAATTACTTAGCCATCCTTACAGTTGACATAGGGTCCACCTTTCTCTCTATATCCCCTCTAACTATGTGGGTCCTCTCTTCCCTTGCTTCTGTCTTTCCTTCTCCTTCTGTCCCTATCTGTGTAGGTGTCTATAGTCAGCCTTATAGCTAATGCTTTGGGCTTCTCCGATCTAGGCCCGATTAAATCACTCAGGACACTGAGGGCCTTGAGACCCCTCAGGGCCCTGTCACGTTTTGAAGGGATGAGGGTAAGACCTAAAACACCAGGCAGCTTGTCCTTTTGCATGCCGATTAAAAAAAACCATTAACGCATGCTAGAGATGGCAACAAAAGCGAAGTCCTAAAAATCTCCCTGAAGGCTGAGGGGAATTTTTTTAGTAACCCCTTTAATCAGTGAGAAGCTTTTTGCATGGACACAGATCATCTCAGATGGTCGTAATGCATCTGATTTGATTTATCATATTTCATTTCATATATGATAAATTTAGCATTATGTTAAGGCAATTAATGATTTATGCATTACAAATATAACCCAAAGTAAAAATGTGTCCCTCCTATTTATTTACGTGAATGATGCAGCACATGTTAGCGTAAATGCTCAGCTCTGTTCTGTGCTAGTTGAGAAACAACCAGAGGATGATATGTTCTGTCACACCAAACTATTTCAACCTGAAACACACTGACAGGGTTTTAATTGACTGAGATGGAATCTGTATAAGACATTGACTAGCTGTTTAACTGTTTCTAAGGTGCAGAGTCCCCCTGCTGTCATATGAGAGACAAAATAAATTACATCTGAAGGAAATCTGTGCACATAGTTGCTGAAAATTGTTCATGCTTATTTTACTGTGTAAGGTCCATTCCCAATTCCCACTCTTGGTCCCATCAATTGGCTATACCTCTCCATTTTCAGAGTTAGGGTGCTCCATTTCTTTTCAGTAGTATAACGCAGTGGTTGTCTAGAACTTGAACTGGGGTACTGAATGCCATTTGGATGACTAGATGAACGCCACTCCTTGACCTCTAAACAAAAGGAGCACTTATCATTCCAGCAAGAATAAAAAAAATATATATATATAGGAATTGAGCTACTGTAAGTAGTTAAGACAAAGAGAGTATTTGGGATTGGGCTTATGTGTGCAGAGATTCCACATCAAAAGTCTTTTAACCCTGGAGGATTCTGCACTAATAATAATAACAAAAATAAAAAAAACAGGAAAAATAAAAAGTTGTTTTTTTTTTCCCCCAGTAATGGACTTCACTTCTTAGCCTCACTTCAATGTGTGATGGGTCAGATTAGCCTCTGGTTGTTGTTGGGCAGGAAAAAAAGAAAAAAAAAACTTGTCCGTGTCTAGGCTCAGCATCTTCTGACCTTTGCTCTGCCTTAAGTGTCCTGTTATCTGATCTTACCACAGTTTGGCTTTGGCATTGTCACACTGGAAGATCAACAAACTTCTGGTTGCATAACCCCTTCCCCTGCCATCCTTGCTCATCACTCCTCAGTAATTCTCATTACCATGATTTTCGCAGTCACTGTTTTGCAGTTATATTAACTTCTCACATAGATGCATTGTTTCTGTATTAATGATATTCAGCAAAACACAGAAATAACAGCAAAAACTTTTGACATTAGATGTTTGTCTCTATGATTGATTTATTTGGCCTTTTGTTTCCATGGCACCTCTGTGTATGGAAATGCACATTCGTCTTGTGACCTCCCAAAACTATTGAAAAAGCATATTTCATATAAAGAGATAATCTTTTCACATTAGATAAGAATTGACTTTTCAGATTGTTTATTACACCTCTTTCTGTAAAGTCCTCTGAGACAACTTTGTTGTGATATAGGGCTATACAAATAAACTTGATTTGAACTTGATTTGAGATTAACTCAGCATATCTAACATACATGCTGGAGCACAGTTGAATGGTACAGTGTTTAAATATCTAGTTTTATAGTAATTGCATTTAATAGGAGTGTAACAATATATTATGGCAGAATACAGTTCGGTGCACAAATTTGTAAGCAGCTATTGAAAACAGTTAAATGCACTTGTTTAATAAACTGACCTGTCAAAAAAGCTCCACTGTATGAAGATTTTAACAGGCATTTAGCCACAAATCTGATCTAAAGTGGGGATATATAAAACATTGCATATAGCCAAAAAAAGTGGAAAATTGTGAGTGCAACTATTTGCAGACATTTGGTCTTATTCTACACAAATAACTTTGCTTTGTGTAGCCAGGAATGGTATTAACAGTTATATTTAATTTAGTTACTTATGTTCATACTTAAGATTTGCTATTAGCAGATGTTCTGTATTGTGCTGAGTATTGTTACGCTCCCTTTTAGTTTATCACGTTGACCCTAAAGTTGTGTCAAAAACCAAATGACACAAGTTGGGGTTCTTTTATGGAAAGACAGAGCGTGCATTTCTATGTAAGTGTGTGTTGATGTTTTCACGTGTGAACCTCGTGCAGCTGGTGTGCGTGATTGCAAAATTACACTTTTGTTTCCTCACTGCTCTCCTCAGGTTGTAGTTAACGCCTTGGTGGGTGCAATTCCCTCCATCATGAACGTGCTGTTGGTGTGTCTCATCTTCTGGCTTATCTTCAGCATCATGGGCGTCAACCTGTTTGCTGGAAAGTATTATTACTGTTTCAATGAGACGTCTGAGGAATACTTTCTGCCGGATGAGGTCAACAACAAAACTGAGTGCTTTGCACTCATAAATGCAAATTATACTGAAGTTCGATGGAAAAACGTCAAAATCAATTTTGACAATGTGGGTGCAGGATACCTGGCACTTTTGCAAGTGGTAGGAAACCTTTCTTGCTGCGTCTCCTTTCTTTCTATTGATATCAAGTGTATTGTCTTACATTGTGGTTGTCAATCTCACAGGCAACATTCAAAGGCTGGATGGACATCATGTACGCAGCAATTGATTCTAGAAGGGTAGGCTTTCTTTAGTTTTAATGGACAAAGTCTGGCACTTCATCGCTCAGTACAAATTTTAATTATCTTTCTTTTTCCCACTTAACAGGTGGAAGACCAGCCCCTCTATGAGGACAACTTATATATGTACATCTACTTTGTCATATTTATCATCTTTGGCTCGTTCTTCACCCTAAATCTCTTCATTGGTGTCATCATTGATAACTTCAACCAACAGAAGAAAAAGATAAGAATTATTTTCTTCACTTTCGTCATTATATTTCCAAAATGTTGAGTTACTCCTTCAATTTTAGAATGTAAATAATGATCAGTCTCTTGATTAAAACATTATTGGGATTACTAATTAACGAAAGGCTCTGAAATGTATGCAGATTGTAACCAATTTGTTTTTGTCCATGTACTTTGGAGGTCAGGATATCTTCATGACAGAGGAGCAGAAGAAATACTACAACGCCATGAAAAAACTAGGGTCAAAGAAGCCACAAAAGCCAATACCCAGGCCTCAGGTAAATACCACTCCTCTCATCACTGTAAGACACGTTTCTGATTTTAGCTTTCTAAATATAACTCCTCTCTTCCTCTACTTTCTCTTCAGAACAAAATCCAGGGTATGGTGTTTGACTTTGTGACACAGCAGGTGTTTGACATTTCCATTATGATACTCATCTGCCTCAACATGGTCACCATGATGGTGGAAACAGACGATCAGTCAAAAGAAACGGAGGAAGTACTTTACTGGGTCAACTTCATCTTCATTGTGGTTTTCACTGGCGAGTTCCTACTGAAGCTTTTTGCGCTGCGTCACTATTACTTCACCAACGGTTGGAACATCTTTGACGTGGTTGTGGTCATCCTTTCAATCGTGGGCAAGTATTCAAAAAAGGTTATGGTGTATGATGAGTGTGATATAGCTTGATC
The DNA here is from genome assembly GCA_037177495.1 of Rhadinocentrus ornatus. Taxonomy (NCBI): domain Eukaryota; kingdom Metazoa; phylum Chordata; class Actinopteri; order Atheriniformes; family Melanotaeniidae; genus Rhadinocentrus; species Rhadinocentrus ornatus. Next base: position 26,947,169 of record JBAMHW010000003.1, read on the forward strand.
TGACTAAGGTTAGCTAGTGCTAGTGGTTTTGAGCTGCAGCCATTTTCATTTGGGAACATACTACCAATAAAGGCAACAAGAGATTAAAATAAATACAAACAAATACTAAATTAGCTAATGATGGAGAGAGGAAGTATGATGGTGTGGTGTGGGTGTGAAGACAGGACCCAAATGCAGGAGGCAGGAGGACATAGGAATCCAAGATTTATATTGTTAAATAACGAAAAGTGCCGCCACAGCAGGATACAACTGTATAAAATAATGGAAATAAATAAATAGACAAACAAGCTGGACTAAAGAGGCCACAAGGGAAAAACTAGGACTATAAAGATGAGGAAACAAAGACGAAACAAGGACGATGATCTAGCAGAGAACAAAAGAAACCAAGGGGTATATAAACACTCAGGAGAACTGACTAAATGAGAATCAGATGGAGCAAAAAGCAAATTAACCAGGTGTGTATTGAACAGGAAATAAAGACAACAGAACGTAAAGGTGTGGACTCATGAAACCATAAACCCAAGACTCAAAGGCAACCAAGAACAGAAACAGAAATTGAACAACTGAAGCAAAAACCCTTAAACCCTGACCATGAAGGCAGAAAATTAATGCTAAACACCCCTCAAAACCACAACTGACCATCTCAAGAGATGCATCCGCAAGGTTTTGCTTTGACCCTGACAGTCCTGCAATGAAAATCTGTGCACAGAGTTTTTAAAGAGTAGTGCTCAAGCTAAGTTTTTCACAGGAAGAATGAATAAACCTTAGCTGAATACTAAAAGCATTACAATCTGTGATACTTACCAAGGTTGCTGTTACTAGGCAGAGACTTTTGCTTTAAGTCATTTTCTTTTATTTTTTTTTAATAGAAAATAAAGAAAATAAAGAAAAGGTTTTCAGAAAGTTAGGTTAACTGTGAAAATGAAGTAAAGCAGTCAGTTGGAAGTGTTTTAGCTTCATTTCCCATATTCTAAACAAATTTCCCATGTCTCCTTGCTTCCTTTCCACTGTAGGAATGTTTCTGGCTGACCTGATTGAGAAATACTTTGTGTCGCCAACCCTCTTCAGGGTGATCCGACTGGCTCGTATCGGCAGAATCTTGCGACTCATCAAGGGTGCCAAAGGAATCAGAACTCTGCTGTTTGCCCTCATGATGTCACTTCCTGCCTTGTTCAACATCGGTCTCCTGCTCTTCCTGGTTATGTTCATTTTCTCCATCTTTGGCATGTCCAACTTTGGTTATGTGAAACATGGGGCTGGAATTGATGACATGTACAATTTTGAGACCTTTGGCAACAGCATGATCATCCTGTTTATGATCACCACGTCAGCTGGCTGGGACGGCCTGCTATTGCCTATTCTTAACTATCCTCCAGACTGTGACCCCCTTTTGGAGAACGCTGGCACCCCAGCCACTGGAGACTGTGGCAACCCATCTGTGGGAATCTTCTTCTTTGTTATGTACATAATCATTTCTTTCCTAATTGTGGTCAACATGTATATCGCCATCATCCTGGAGAACTTCAGTGTGGCCACTGAGGAGAGTGCCGATCCACTCAGTGAGGACGACTTTGAGACCTTTTATGAAATCTGGGAGAAGTTTGACCCTGATGCCTCCCAGTTCATCACCTATGCCAAGCTTTCTGACTTCGCTGATGCACTTGAACACCCACTCCGCGTCCCCAAGCCTAACACCATTGAGCTGATTGCAATGGACATGCCTATGGTGAGTGGAGATCGCATCCACTGTCTAGACATCCTGTTTGCCTTCACCAAGCGTGTGCTGGGTGACAGTGGGGAGTTGGACATGCTAAGGCAACAAATGGAGGAGCGTTTTGTGGCAGCCAATCCTTCCAAGGTCTCTTATGAGCCAATTACCACTACTCTGAGGCGCAAGCAGGAGGATGTATCTGCCAGAATCATTCAAAGGGCCTACCGCTCCTACCTGGCACGGCGGGGTTTTGTCTGTAGGCGCAAACCAGCCAATAACAAAGTAGAGAATGGTGGTAACAATCAGGAACAAGATAAGAAGGAGGGCACTCCCTCAACTGCCTCCCTGCCCTCTTATGACAGTGTAACCAAACCTGAAAAGGAGAAACAGGATGACAACAATGAGGACAAGGGAGGGAGGAAAGAGAAAGGAAGAAACCAAAAAGACATCAGGGAATCTAAATGTTAGGGCAGTGGATGATTAATCACAGTAATAACAATAAAGATTATAGTAATGTAACTAAAAGCAAAGCGAGAGGAAACTCACCCACACAGATGTACAGATTATTTCATTTGCAAGTCAGAAAAAATAGTATTCAATGATTTTGTTTACAGACTTCATTCCTATATTGATGCAGAGGGAAGCAGCTCGTTCTGCGACAGCTCGAGGACTCTTGAACTTTCGTCAAACCAAACATAATCAGCATACTGTGTGGCATTGTTGTATCTAGACTAATGATCTTAACTAAAGGAATAGAATACAAGGAAATGTCTGGGGCTCACGACCACTGGTCTACAGATTAGACAAGAAACTCTACACTAAGAGTTGGAATGAAAAGACAGGCGTCCGCCGCCTGGATGCAAGTAATGAATTCCTGTTGGAGACAGTACTGTGCAATGAAAGCAAGGATGCTGCTTGATGTTGAAGTGTCTTCTTACAGCAGCCAATGAGTGTTTCTGTCATTTTGAACTGCAGTGTATAGAAGAGCAAATGACACACTCACTTTAAAAAGCAAACAGAAGGATGACTGGTGAGTGAAAGAAAGACTAAAACGGAGTGTTGACAGTACTTTTTGTTTTATTAAAGCTAGAAATTGTTTAGTTGAGCAGCAAAAATGCAAACGTATATAAAAAAAAGAACAATATTCAACAGTTTGCCCATGCCTCTCAACTCCTCTGCTCATTTTATCTTTGTTATACCCACATCAAAATGCTTTGTTTTTTACATGGGCTTTCACACCAAACTGGTAAAGGGTCTGTTTATTATGGGGTCAACTTGGGCCAAGGGCTTACATTTACTCCGAAAGATTTCCAAACAAATACATAAATAATTGTGCTTGTTCAATGCATAGAAATGACTTGCATGATGGCATGTTTTGATCAGAAATCTTGCATGAATTATCATAGTCCACAAGACACTAATACTCAGACCACACCAGTGGCTCGACGGTACGATTAGGACATGGTCAAAATTCGAAAGTTTGAGGTAATTTGTTCAACATGGATAAGTGATATGCGGGTTGATCCAGTTTTTAGCTCATCACTTAAACACATTACAAATGTTTATATGAATGCCTGTGTAGACAAAAGAATGAAACACATGATGCCGCCACAGTAGATCAGTGGGTGGGATGCAAACACTTTCTTTGCTGCTCGGGAGGTTAATAAGTGTGTAAGAAGAAAAGTGTGAAGAAAAGACTTCTGTGTGTAAATTTGGACTGAAATGTTTTCAAGGGTGCAACACTTTGGAGCTAAAAAGTTTTTGTTTATGATTTCTATGCATCTATGAGATATTCCATACCATCTGCCTTTATGTTTGTGTGACCAGGCATTTTGGGAGTCCTACTGTCAGTGGTTTGTGGGGAATTCACAGGTTTGGCAAACTCCTTTCTATTTCTTGATGTTTCTCTGTGGGTGGTTAGACCTTTCTGAAAGGGCTGAGAAGAGTTTGGATTCTTTATTTATTTGAATTGGTTTCTTATAACCTATTTATCCAAAATATAAATCTTTCTTTTTTTCTTTTTGTTTGTTTGTTTTCTTCCCTGATGTAATTTCCATGTTTTAATAGGTGATGAGTCTTATATTACACTGTTTTATAAGCCACATCAAGTCAAGAGGGAAGCAGTCTTGTGCTGGAACATGTCTTTTTGGTGTTAGTGGTGTCCCGTTTGAGCGAGAACCATAAAATGATGAATGGATGATGAGAACATTGTGTGTGGAGAAGCCAAAGAGATCTGCCTTGTTATCCCTTGTTGCCCTTTGTCCATGGAGTGGGACTGGGTGCCCATTCTGTTTGTTTTTTTGTTTGTTTTTTTAGCTGTCGTTATTAGACAGAAAGACCCTAGAAATGTATGCAATGCTTGAAAAATTCATCCCTTTTTCTCAGGAGATATTATAGATATACTATTATGAGCTCTGCAACAAAATGCAAGTGAATGTGATGATGTGATGGGAGTATTAATTGTATCATGTTTTACATTTTTGTTTTTTTACCATGCTGGTGGACAATGATCTCAGCTGGCTGTCCCTGTGTGACAGCCGCTCAGTCAGGGGCCAGTTTGGGGCTTCCTGCTTACAATGCTTAGAACTATAGGGCTACAGGCATCTCAGTGGAGCAGTAACATTGCGCTTGCTTATAATAGGCGACTCTTATTGATAACAGATTACGTTTTTGGCTTTACAAATTGAAGTCTGGCATCAATTAATTTCAGTAAACAAATGACAAGGTTCACCCTGATAGCAAACACAGATGCAGGAAACACTGTGAGGAGATGTCATGAGAGTAAATTGGGATATGTTGGTTTGAGCAGCAACACACAGAAGTGGAATGCCCTGTGGAAAGGCTCCAAATTTCAATTGTCAACAACAGCAAGTGTTCTGAGCCTTTCATTTGCCATTTTTCTTCATATTGCTCTATTGCATAACAAATACCAAATAACCAACAGAGCACTGGATGCATTCTCATGGTACTGTGAGCCTAAGCACCACACCAGAGCTTTTGCACTTCCTGTTGTGCAGTGATGTCACTTCCCTGTTTATGAATAACTCCTTCATCCGTTTTCAAGTTTCCATGGTCCAGTTGCTGCATGAGATCTCCAAAATCAGTGTGGGTGTTAACTTGAACCAAATAAAACTCTGAATGACAAGCATAAAAGCTACTGCCGTCCATTTTCTCCAAGATCTCCACAGAAACAACAAATGTATGACAAAAAAAAAATTAAAGCGTTCATCCATTTGGTTAAATAAATAAATAAATTCAGACTATGTTCTATAGGGCAAAAACTGCTAAAGCTGAGACTGGACTTTTTAAGACACTATAAATAATGTAAGATATTGTTTTAACAGCATGTGTAGTTTTTTTGTAAATATGGGATTACCAAAAAAAAAAAAGAAAAAAAAAACTACAGCTATTAATCTAACACTAAATATTAATACCATAAATAGAATGGCTTCCAGCTTGTTAGGCTGTGACGCATCGTTAGATGGAGTAGATATTTCTTTCAGTCACTTTTTACAAAAAAAGAGGAGAAAGCTAAAATAATCTATATCAAAGAGCAGAAAATTGTATTTAAAACTGTTTAAATCAATACCCTTATATACAGTTGTGTG
>JBAMHW010000003.1:26954726-26978394 GCA_037177495.1 Rhadinocentrus ornatus
TATATTCCTATTAAGGTTTTGTTCTCTTTGAATCTATCAGGGCTTATTTGCAGAGGTAGGACATGGATTAAGTGGGACACTGGTGAGATGTTAGGTTGTCTCGAGGTTGGAAGCAGGTTTGTGAAGAAGAGGGGGACAGTGTGTATGTTTTATGTAAATGTTACAAGGAAAGAGAGTTTGTGTCTCTTTAAGGAATCTGGGTAATCTGAGTCATTGCTAGCACATACAGTACTTTTTCAGTTTCTGTGTCAAGTCTCTTACGGCATGCTATAGAGGAGCTGACCCTTTATGTTAATGGAATAAGGGATGAACCTCTTATTATATGTTTGGACATAAGAGTTCATTCTTAGGGAAATGCCCCCTGTGTTGCATTCATAGAGTGCATCTCATTCAATCCCTTCAGGGACACCCACTCCCCAACCAACACCCCACCCACAGTGTTAGATATCACAACTATTAAATGATGTATATTTCTGAGAGTTTTCCAACAGACCTTAGTGGAGTGCTTTAAAATGACTTCCTACAGCTTAATACCGCCCTCTGGTGGGATGTGAATGAAATAACTCATTGGCCTGAGATGGTATATTGGTGGGAGGAGGAAGTGCTTTCAGAGTTTTCGCCATTTGTGGAAAAATACGGCTTTTGACATTGTCCCAGTTTTGCAAGACCTTAAAGAAGATAAACTAAATAAAGCTAATGAGCCAAAAAATAAACAAAATTGTGTATTCATTAATTTATTTATTGGGACAATTATTCAGTATTTTGTTTGTGAGGTAAAAGGTATTTTAACCCTTGCATGATAACTTGCATGTTTATCAGCATGTTACATCATCTTGGATGGATTTCAGTCTATCCCTCTGTATAGAGTAAGCGTAGGCAAATTCAGTCCTCAAGAGCCGCAGTCCCAGATTTTAGATGTTTCCCTTTTCTAACGCACCTTACTCAAATTAAATTCATCCAACAGCTTATCGAGTTCTGCTCAGTGAGTTGTTCATTTGAATCAGGTGAGTTGAAAGAAGGAAATATCTAAAACTTGCAGGACGGCAGCTCTCGAGAACCTAACTTGCCTACCTACCTGTGGTGTAGAGAAACTTCATCTCTAGTCTTATTAAATAGATTTTCTTCAATTTTTGTTTCAGGTTCTTCCACGATAGTAGTATGAAATCAAAACACTCTTCTTTAATTACTGCAAAGGAAGATCAACGCAACACCAGTTTAAAGTACTACCTTACTACTACTTATTTTACTTGTCTTTGAACCTTTTATTGTGAAATATTGCTGAGACAAGGTCAGTAGACAAGAACAAGCAGTCAGTAATGTTTAAATTAGTAGCAATAAATATTTACTTATTATATTATGATAATGAAAATCTATGGGGTTAATTATCCAAAGCCAATAAATATACTATTTAAAATATCTTTTTTTTTTCTTTTCTGTTAAACTGTATTATCTTTGAGATTATCTTCAACTAAAAAATGGGAACAAAGTACCTAAAGATGCCATTTAAAATAGGTTGATAACTTATCTGTTTTCTGCTGACACAACGCTGGTTCATCCCTTGATTTAAGAGGTTTTTATGCTGAAATATTTCAGAAAGTCCAAGAAAGTTTGGCTCATTGGAAGCAATATGTAAACAAATGAGGGGTAGCTCAGGATTTTGCACAGTACTATAAAATGAGTCAGCTGTCTGTTTTATATATTTTTTCTTCGTGTTTTTAAGTGTGTCAGATGATAATTCATAATATACATATTTGCGATGATACATGCTATAAGATAAAAATGATAAAATATTGCAGTATAAAGGTTTCCCTTTACTTCATTGAAAATAATAATAATAATAATAATAATAATAGTAGTAGTAGTATTAATAATAATAATACCATATGTTACAGTATATTTTTAATATATATGACAGTACAGTCCCCACAAGGCACTATGATATGAGCTTTTATCAAGCATAAGGTTGTGGTATTATCACAGTGGGGATGGTGAAAAATAAATGAGAATAGTAACTACACAGAAATAAAAATGCCTGTTCAACCAAAAATTTTATAGCAAAAAAGCTTTTTTTGGTAGGGACGTTGCATAACCTGAAAAACCAGTGTGAGCTGCATTTTACATTATTATTGTCACTTTGCCTAAAGCAATATTAGAAACGTCTCCGTCTTTTGTTAGAAAGTTAAGAACACCCAAACTTTGCATTCCCATGCACAAAAAGACAAAGTCAACAATGTTTTTTGTTTTTTTGGTATATCTTCATTTCCATGACACAACAGTCTTTAGTGAGGTAGAAACAGGTCAAACTTTAGAAACATCGCTCCTTAAACTGACATGTGAAAATGACATGAAATACATATTTCCATGTACAATGTCTTCAACATGAGGTAGAAATGGTTACAGAGAATGAATAAGACACAACAAATGTACAAGTGGCTTACAAAGATAACACCGTAGTTCAATTTTGACTCCAAATCCTTCACTGAATTAGAGGAACTCTATAAAAGCAAGTACTTGCTGCAGAATGTCGGTTACTGTAGAGCCTGTTCTTTGTGTGGTGTTGAAGAGCATTCATTTGTTGTAGCTAAGCGCTTCAAAACTTGAAAATAAGGGGCAAGATTATATTATTGTTTGCCAGACATATGTACTTTTTCATTAGGATATGATGAAGAATTTGTTTCACGAGTCTATTTCACACACCACAACGTAAGTAGGTTGCATTTTTCCACAACACTATTTCTTTGCACTGAATTTTAGACACTGTAGTTTAGCCTAGTTTCACTATTAAGGGAAATCTATTCTCTTGACATGCTGTTAGTTTGGAATTTAGGTTTAAGACACCAGCTGAAGGGCTTAGGTTGGAAGAAAAGACGAGTGGGCACAGTTGTTGAAGGGCTGGCATAATGGATCTGCTAAGCTACAACATGTTGAGAAAAGCTGAAAAGTTGTGACTGTTTTCTAACAGCGCATGCTCTCTGACTGACTGGTAATTTAAAAATACTGACATTGTAATGGTATATTTTATTAAGACATCTAAGAAACATTCCTGTTACAGATGATATACTGCATTATATGTATATCTTTATACGTCAAAATGGTTTTATCAGGAGTGCTTTGTTTTGACAGTTTGTCCGCAAAACCACCCCCCACCCCAACCCACAAAAAAAAACTACACTAACACTTAACATGCCATTCATTTTTCCACCAAAACCTATAAGAGAATTACATCTATACGTGAAGAAAATATTTTTCATATATCTAAAAACATCCTTTATGTTAATTATGGCATGTATTTCCTTTTAAAAAAAATCTGAATTACATTCAACATTTCGGGCTTTGGTACAAAAACTTCAAATTGCGGAGAGCAAAGAGACCAATCAGATATTATTTGCATGTTACTTATCTTTATGAGTTTATTTTACACTATTAAAAGTCTTATAAATTCATGGTTTTTCTGAAGTTTCAGACGTGGCTCCATGTTTTTTCATCCTGCTCCTAAAAGCTCACTACCAACACCCTAAGGTCATTACATACATTCTTATGTTATCATTCTGAGGTAACAATATTTTTCCTGAGTATTCAATAACACAATGATAAATCATCCTTCTGAGAGGCAAAAGTAAAGAGAATGCATATCATAAAAAGTCTATTGTGGCATATAGGCAGGCAAATCCTCATCAAGAAAATAATGTTGAGCAAAAGCTATTATAGGCACTCACTCAGAAGCATACATCCTCCACTGAAACCTGGGCTATACATCCAAGCCACACTCATAAAAAGCCTTTATGCAACTTTATGCCATGGCTCTGAGTGAATTTTAACAGTTATCAGACCTATTTATGAATATTTCTTGATTTGTATATTTTTTCAACTTTGTGGCATTTTATATATTAATGACAAAGGCTTAAGCTGGGCAAGGTTTCGATCATTCTTAAACTTTTGAGAAATAGTTAAGATCAAATCTACATGTGGAAATGCTTTCAAAATGTTCTGAATGTATCGGTTTACTGCATACTATGAATGCAAAACACATCAGTTGAAACATAAAGATAAAATTTTACTCTACTCTTACTTTACATTAAAATGTGAAGCATTTAAATGTAAAGGGCAGCTTCACATGCACTTCCCCATAATCTTAGCAGCTTGGTATGTACAAACCAAAAGTTGTTCAACGGTTTAGAAGAGATGGCTGGGCTCTGGGATAGGAGTTAGATAAAGAGTGATAAATAGAGAGGTTGAGAAGTAAAAGGGAAATTTTCATCTCTCAAGGCCAAATGATGCACTGAGCCTTGCAGTCAGCTGTGTAGCAGTGATTGTGCTGGAGAAACATGGCAATCTCACCATTTCACTTATTGCTCTCTTTACTTTTTGGTCAGTATTGATTTTTTTTAAAACATATTGCAGTCACAGGCCTTCTTACGTACATAACGGCCACAAATAATTACACCAACTTCTAAAACAACAACTGCCGTGCCGCTGCCACAGTAGCAGAAAAGGAATAAATAGGATCCTGAGAGAAACAGACACTCATACATTTAGGTTGTCTTAATGCTATCTATGGAGAGTTTGCCTCAAACTCACTCCTAGGACTTACCTCAGCCTTTGAGGCCACAATGCCCATGTCAATCTTTGGAAAGATATGTGTGATGAAAATGTTAACTGTACACAAGAAATAAAGAATCTTGTGCCCTCTTGTGTTTGCTGGGGAGATTACACTTCACATAAACAAAATCAATTTTATTCCTGCACATCTGTCTAGCTTAAGAACACCTGTTGGTTTTAAGGAGCAAGGGAATCCTCTCAAATGCCAACTGGGGTTATCAGCGCCCACCGGTGGGGTCCTCAGCTTGTGTATGGGATGCAGGTATCTTCATAGACATTCTCTGCTGTTGAGGAAAGTTGTGCTCTCCTGACACATTCTCACCTGCTAGGCCTGATGGGGGGCTGTAGTCTCCTGGTCCGACATATGGAGGTGATATCAGGGGCTTTCCAGGTTTGTAGGCCTGGGGGTCTGAGGCTGAGCCACTAATATCATAGCCATTGCCGTTACCATTGCCCTTGCTATGACTGTTTCCATGACCATTTCCATATTTTCTGTAGTGTGTTCCCTCCACTTCTGCCCCCTCTTGCCCTTCCTCTGTCATCTCAAAGGCCTTGCGTTTCAGTGGCACCCCTGCATCAGAGCTCCCTCCAAGGTTGTGGGATGGGTAGCTGTAACTGCCCCCCACCATAGTAGGCCTAGGGGCCAGAGGAGTGGGAGCACTAATTCCAGAGGGCAGGTAGGAGGCACTGGGATGGTTGTATCCAGAGGACAAGCTAGATTGAGGGTAGCATCCAGGTGGGTAGTTGTAGACAGGAGTGCTGGCACTGTAGCTGGGCACTAGAGTGGGTGTGGCCTGCAAGGAGTGCAGAGGGGCAGGTGGAAGTGCTGCACTGGGCTGAGGGTAGTATCCTGAGGATAGATAGGTGCTGTTGTAGGCAGGAGGGTATTCTTGAGATGATGGGGCATTGCAGGAGCCAGTGCCACTATATCCAGGCTCTGATGCCAAGTTACTGCTCACTACTGTTACACTTCCTGTGGCTGGGATTCCAACAGAGGGAGATCCTACCTTTGTGCCAGTCAGCGCCTCCAATCCAGGGTAGCATTCCATCCCCTGACCCAAAGCCCAGGGCTCAGATTCAGTTTTTAGAAAAGTTCCAGTCTCTGAGTAGGCCCCTGCAGCAGGGCGCTCATAGGATAAGTCCAGGCCTGAATACTTCTCAGCATAGCGTTTCAGCAGAGAAGAAGCTGTAAGGGCTGATATGTCATCACTGGCCCATGGATAACCTGTAGGGCCATAGCTGCGACGAGCAGCAGTAGTGTGGGGGTCGTGTTTGTGGGCAGATGGTGGCGAGGTGGTAGACGTGACATCTAGGTGCTGCTCAGGCCACTGAGATAAAGGGGCAGCGTGCTCCGGAGACCAGTGCATCTTCAACAGACCTGATGGAAACAAAACCAAAAGTCTTAACTCACAACATTATTTCATCAACATCAAATGACAGTTGTACTCAAATCTTTCTTGAAAAAAAATTCATAAAGCGAATGATTCTTTTTTTATTATAACCTTAGAAAGCTGACTCATTGTCAGAGTGGTGTCAATGTTTAGCTCATACTCTTATACACAGTCTCATCCAGGCAGAAGACAACTGTTCTAATCTTTATGAGAAGCCCCTGACATAGCCTCCAGCTTGGTCTCCACGGTGATAAGCCTCCATCAGCCTGTGTGCTACCCTTTGTTTTTGCTTCTCTCAAATAGGAGCCATTGTTGTCTTTCTGTGAGTCTCTTAGTCCTCAAAGCCACCCCCACCAAGCGTGTGATCTAATTCGGCCCAAACCTCGGGGGTCTGCTGGACAGGGTAAAGAGGGTGGGGTCACTGGGGAGAGAGATCAAACTAGTTTTTCTTCAAATTATGCAGGGAAAAGATGGCCACTTCTATTAGTAATATTACCAGTTAAATGATTTATTGGGTAAAAAAGTCCATTTTTTTCTGACTTGTGCAATTCTATATGTACATTTACATAGAGTAATCTACTGGTTTTGAGGCTAAGGGCTTGTCTTTTTTGAACTGGCATTAGGCTGACATTCCAGGCATTGCAGAGTATTATTAAACTGTCCTGACCCCAGGCCTGGGCCAGAGGGGCTTTCTGCAATAGCACTAGATAAAGGATGCTTTTGCAAGACTTCATCAGTTGCTTAGAACACATATTTTTTTGTATATTATGTTATATATGTGTATATATCTTTTCTTTTAATGTTCCAGCATTGAGCATGTTTAAGTTTTTTTTTTCTCTCTGTTAATTAATTGATAAAACTCATGCTAACGCTCCATTCAGTATGCTAATAAATGATAATCGTAAATGATGGTTTTCTATTAATAAAGCAACATGATTTTTTTTCTTTTTTTCTAAGACAGCAAAAAGCAGCTAGGACTTGTTTTCCTTATGGATTACTCTGCTAGTAACAAACTGAATAATTGTTTTGATAGTAAATGACACCTTTATTTCCCAAAACCAATCAACCATTGGTGATTTACAAAAAGGTAAAATAAAGAAAGACAACATACTAACATGTTGGTGATATTAAAATTACCCAAATCATTTGTTCGTAAAAACTGGACTTCAAAACGATCAAGTACATTCAGCCATCTTCAAGACCCCAATCAAGGCGATGTACTTAATATGGCTTGTGAAAACATTAACTATATGATTAAGTGAAGTGGTACAGCTTGGCAGTTTTCAATTTCATTCATTACCCTGCACACACGCTTGCTTACTCTAAAGTCTACTCTGAACCTATGTGGATTCTAACAGGTGGAGTCACATGTTCACAAAGACCACCAGATGGGCCTCTAAACGGCCCACATGTTGATCCCTAAATCAAATGATCCCTCAGCCCAATAATCCCTTTCATCCAATCCAAGGATCGCAGTGCTCTCGAGCAGCACCAGCTCCACCCTGGATCTGAAAAATCCTTATGCTCTAGGGAATTCTGACTTACCACAAAAAACATTAAAGGTCTATATTCTCACTGATGCACATTCAGTTTGATTAAAGACAGCAATTAAGAATAAAAACTCACTGTAAATACATGCTATTCCTTTTTACCCCACAGCTGGTATGAAAATAATATCTTATTTAATGTTAACAGGAAGGTGTTAATTCTTATTTAATTGTAAATCTTCACATTGTGGAAGGATTGCCTACAGCCACAGGTGCCCAAAAGCTTAGGGTCTCCTAAGCAAAAACGCCTGCTGTGAACATGACATTTCTTAATACAGAGTTAAAGTACTCAGGCATTCATCAGACAACCTCAAATCCCAAAGGAATAAGTGAACCCATAGATGAAAGAAGCCATCTCAACATCTTATAGGTTTGGCTCAAATTTACAGCAACACCAGCTTCAGCTCTGCTAGAAAAAAATAGTACTACATATTACTACTGACATGCTGTCAGTGGTACTGAGATACAGGTGGATATACTGTTCTCTGTTCCCCCGTTTCCTTTCCAACCTCTATTGTATTTGAGATACACACAAGTTATCTTTTGGCATACGTTTTTAATGTGTTTACCTTTTAACAAGTGGCAAAGTCTTAACAAGGTGGGTAAAAGATGCGTGGACCCATTAACACTAGTCTTTAATTCAAGACAAACTTGGGACTTTAAATTTTGCTTTTACAAGCTGCTTTCACTGTTTGGTTAGGTTTAGGCATCACAACTACTTTATGTTTATGTAATGCAGTTTCTTGGTTGGTATTGGACCCTGAAACCTATATGACAAGTTTGAGAAAAGATCACAGTTTGCATTAATCCAACAGGTTAGTTAATACTGCTGATGACCCTTTTACCAATTGAGCGTTCAATGACGAAATAATAAAATAAAAAAATTTACCAAGTTTTAGCCTTGTGTACTTTTGTTTTTAGTTTTGTTTTTTTATTTTGTTTTTTCTGCTCCCAACAATGAGCCAAATGCTGATTGGTGTTAAAGAGTAAGAAAATCTTTTAAATTTGTCTCTCAATCCACTCAGGCCCCTTTTGTTGGTCCTTAAGATCATAGATTTGTGATTTAAGAAACTTTGCAGATCATCTTGTGAGCAATAAACTCAATTCTTGGAATTATATGCTATCTCTGTCCCACATTAACATGACAAAAAAGTATTTTACACTTCTTAAATCATCACAGAACATATGTTTTGGAAGCTATTTGTCCAAAATAAAGTGAGAAAACAAACAAACAAACAAAACAACATAAACATGAACTATGAACATATTATTAGGGAAACATAACTAAAGTACAATCAAAATCATGCTGTAATTCCTGACTATATGTTCAATTTTAAGAATAGAAAACAAATGCGATTTCTCACACCAACTGTTTATTAAAATATTTTAGGATGGAAATATCTAAATAGGGGAGGAAGGATGTAACCAGTTCAACATCCCCATACTTCTGGTCTGAAGTTTTTTCATAGGTATAAACTGGCTTAAAACTAGCTTACATACCAGTGGACAAGAAAGGTCTGCAGAGTAATGTCCAAGTTCATACCAAGAGTAATTCACTTGCACAGATGACAACTTTTGATCTGCCAAAACCAACGATTGCTCCTGTGGTCAGTCTTTTTTCCATAACTTATTTACAATTACGTAATACATGCATAGCTATCCCCCTAAAAAAATTAGCAGTTGCCTCACATTCTGACATAATTGCCTTGGTAGAGCGACTTCTCTTGAGTTGTTTCAGCCACAAAAAGTGGACTACCCTGAATATTCTGTTAATTTCCGAAAAAGTGAGCACACATCTTCATGCGCTCTTGGCGTCAAAGGAATTGACACAGACAAATAGCAGATTACTATTATTTTATTTGAAACATCTAAAGCCAAGTTGATGGTTGTTGTTCAAACAGCACTATGCACCCAAATTTACTTTGCAAAACCTGGCATGCAGGGCACTTGTCATTTGTCCAATGTCATTTTACCTGTTCTATCTGAGTTTTTATAGCGCTGAAACAAGAAGGAGTTGGAGGGAAGAGTATGCAAGCAGGTCTGTGTACAATTCATCAAACCACATGACGGTACTGCTATTACAAATTTTTAAAAATCACTTAAAAGTAAAACTGAGAAATTAAAACTGTGCCATTTGAGTTTGTGTATGATAGATAGATGTTCTTCTAGTGCAGGGGTCTCAAATTCTGATCCTCAAGGGCCACTGTCCTGCGGGTTTTAGGTGCTCCCCTGCTCCAACACACATGATTCAACTGATATAGATCCAACAGTGTGTTGTCAAGTTTTGCACAATGACCCAATAATTTGAGTCAGGTGTGTGGAAGCTGGGAAACTTCTAAAGCCAGCAGGACGATGGTCCTGGCGGACCAGAGTTTGAGATCCCTGTTCTAGTGCTACTTCTGCAGCGTTACTATACTAATTTATCAGTAGTGAGACCTATAATGATAATACTGTTAAAGATGAATACTGAACCAAGTCAAAGGTGCCTCAAGAGCCAGCTTGGCAGTGTCACAGTTTACTGCTGCCGTCACTGAAGAAGTCAAAGAACTTCTGCATATAACCTTTTCAGGTGTGTTTTCAAATCTTTTATGTGGAGTAGCATTCTACACATCTAAATAACAGACATACACCCCTCTATGTAATTCCTGTAAACTAATTTGTTTCCATGAGGACAATACTCTATCTCTAAATCAAAATGTATCGTCAAAAGGTCAACATAGAGTTTTTCTATCAAAAGTAGTGTATAAATGCAATTACATCTTGTTATAGCATTAAATCCTTTTCCATTGCCTATAGTGCTCTGTAGGTTGAAACATACAAAACTGAATGAAATGTTAAATAAATGATTCAGTAAGCTATGACAACATGTAGAAATGGCATCACACTGTATCTTACAGGTGGTCTTGGGCCACATTTTCTGAGCTAGATTCCCTTTTTATTGGGCCTTGAATGCTAGCCTGTTGTCCCTAATTATGACAGCTAGTGCAAAGTCATAAGAAGAAAGCCAGAAGGGTCATGCAGTGAGCTCTAACTGCATGCTTTTGTTATTCGTGCTTATTATTTTTATAACAAGCAATACATTCTCCATAGACATTTTTGCTGTGTCAGATTGCTTTAATCATTTTTGACTTCACTCTTTTATTGATTTGTCCTTTGACTAAATGGCCCAATAGGCCCTGAAAGGAGGCTAATCCTCTTCTTTTTCATTAAGTAAATGTTCTGTGGTTTTCATCTTAAAAAAAACTTTGAATGGAATTGTCATTAAGTTGAAGATGTCTAGTGAGCCCTATGTGTTGGTGTGTCTTGAAAAGGAGACATTTAGTTAACATCAACTACAAAAAAACTGGTCAGTTAAGTCAGCATGTGCTTTAGCTAAAAACAGATCACTTCTCCATTTCCTCTAAATATTGCCACTTTTGTTTTGTGTTCTGTTTTATTGTTAAGGACTTTGTGATTTTTTTCTTGAAAGGTGTTATATAAACATTTACTTACTTACTTACTTATTGACTCTAGAAACTGCAGCATGTTTAACCTAAATGCTAAACTGGGGTCTTGTAAGAGCTCCATAAACCAATGAGTGAAGCCTGCAGTTTAAACTAAACAGTAATGGAAAGGAAAAGCGTCCTTTGATAAAACGTTTTATAAACACTGTGGCAGTAATGAATGTGTTGCTCTATAAAGAATTACCCCCCAGTTCTCAATGCACTTTTCAGATGAATGAACGCATTCAGTTTTCTTCATCATGGTTGTCAGATGAGACTACTCTAAAGACATACGATTGACTGTCAAAACTCAAGACCAGTCTTTAAAATGCAATGGCTCTGTGAAAGTTATAAGACATGCATTGAAACTAGACACACAAAATAGCACTACTTGATTGATACTTACTGGTCATGCTGAATGCAAGCATGAGCCAGTTATTTGCTGCTTTGCACCCTCTCTTTATCAGATGGTATTGAAGCCCGCATAAAAAAAACATACTTAAGTACTGTAATCTCACGGTGTCTGGAATCCTCATTAAATTTAGCAAGGAAATGTTAAATCTGTATAAAGGGAGGGCTCACACACGGATCAGAAGGTGGAAGAGTGAACAAGAGGGTCTGGATGGGTCAAGGACCACACTAAGGAAGGAAACCAGACTAATGATGGATTAAAGCACATATGGTTTATGGATGTGCAAGAGCTTGGAAGCAATCTGATAGTCAGCAACAAGAATGAAGTAAACTTTGTTGCTGATTTTTCAGTAAGTTGTTCCCTTTATTATATGTCCACTAATACAACTGTAATAATGGTTTTGATAGAACAAAATGACAATTTTTTAATAGTTCTGATGCGTGCATGTGTTTATCCTCACAATATATTATTTACAGCAAATTTCATACTTTGAAACTTTATAGAGAAAGTCTAGAAAATGATTTTACAAGAACAGAGAAATCAAGCATGAGAAAAAAATACACTAAAAACTGTGAATGTCTGCGCTGCTGTAGCATCAGGCATCTATTCTTAAGACAGGATTTTGTAAAATATTTTTGCAGGGTTTGGATGGATGAAGAAGAAGAACATAACCCTAAAATCCTTACTTGGAAACAAACCTTCATTCTTGGCCATGCTTGGCTTATCAAACGACAAAGAGAAACACTAAGCCAGCTTTGTAGTGTGGCAGCTGCCCTCAATAACTGTGATTACTTTTTGACCAGTGTATCCTCTTTGTTCCGTGGCAGATTAGTTGCTGGAAAGCACACAGTGATGAATATATCAACACAAAAAGCAATCCAGGTTGCAACAAGAATTTATACACAATGTTTTACAAATGCCTAACTGTTGTTATATTCTTTCTGTGTGCTTACTTCAAACCTTGATTAGCTTCTTTTTTTTTTTTTGTACAGATCTCCTAAAATGTTCCAAAAAATCCTCACAATACCATCACAAAACAACAACTTCCTCTATTGGCTTCCCAGTAAGGTAGTATTTGCTTTGTATTTAAATTCCAATTTGCTTTTACTAAAGCCCCTTTCATACTAGTAAAAAAGAAAAAGAAAACACTGACAAACACTAACATCTGGCTATTGTCTTCAGTAGGAAAGGGTACAATCAACATTCAGTCCCACATCAGATGGCTCTGCAGTAGTACTCGGGGCACAAAATTGACAATACACAAATAAGTTTTAAAAACACAGTCTTACTGACCACAGTACATGACATCACTGTGTCATAGTGACTGCCTTCCAACATGGGTGTATAAACTGTTTGACCCTCCCAGGCTATTTTAGATTTCTGCATAAGACTTAAGTATTTAGACAGATTGTTTTCCCAGCTGAACATGGTGGTTGTCTCATTTTCTGTGCAATGAACATTTATAAATGGTAATCAGCACTTATAAGTGCAAAGATGGTTTAATAACAGCAGCTCATGATATTAAAAAATCAGTGATTGCACAGCAACTAGGCAGCTTTCACAAATGTTGACTGGTGAAATAAAACAAAAAACAGCAGGAAAATGGGAGGAAGAAGAACCTCATGGGCTTATTCTGCTGCATCCAGTTCACATCCACGTTGAAGCTTGTTTTTTAATTGTTCTCCCTTGAACTGGAATGACAACATGCTATACTGGCAGTTCAGCTGATTTATGTGCTAAACCAGCAAAGAGTTTGTTCTGCACTGGAACCACTTTTCCGCTTTTAAGGCTGTCAAAATGCAAAAAAACAGATTCAGGATTAGACATTTGCTCCATAATAGCACTGAATTGTTAAAAAGGGATAAGAGCGACTCTGAAACTAACAAGAACAAGAAAGCAAAGATATAATTTTTTGTTGTAGCAGCCTATATGGGTGCAATGTGTGGTACAAAAGGCTAATACACATACATACAAACAAATAAAACACATTTTTTCATACTGTGTTCACGTGGCTTGAGTGTTCTGAATCACATGAGATGTATGCCTTGACACCCTGAACTTATGTATAACAGTTTTAATGGCGGTGGGAGCATGTGATGGTATGTGTATGTTTTATGTGAGTCTTAATTGGTCTGCATATATTTTCAGTGAAAAATAAAAAAAAGAATCACCTGCAAACCAGTGTTTGGTAGCACTTCTCAGAAAGCACACTGCAGTCTTTGCCCTACCACAGCAGCTTTGAGAGGTGTTTTACTTTCATCATTGACCTGAATGTTGTTATGGTCGGATGTTTACACTGGGGACAAGTTTTCTATCCACATTTCACAGCCCACAGCTCTTTACTCTTTGGCTCTGTTTACACGCCAACATTTCCATGCAAAACTCTTTCCTTTGCGTATTTTGGGAAAAAGAAATAAAGCATTTACACAACAGTGGAATGAAAACTATCTTTGTGCAGGGGAAAAAGCAAATAGGACTAGAAACAATGCAGTGCGCACCACATCCTCATAAGACTGGCAAACTCAACAAACGAGAAGCGTTGTATGTCAGCCACTAGTTATCTGGCGAAAATAACTAATGCGTCTTTGCTGACGGCATAAAAGCTCTACCAGAAACTGGTTTTGCTTGAACAGACCACAAGTGCAAGATGACATGAAAGACGCCATTGTCACCAAAAGATTCCAGTTCCAGTTCATGCTGACAGGCCTCACCTTGCATTGCAAAGAAATTTCACTCGGGAGGCTGTTGTCAAATCTGTGTGGTTTTATCCACTGAAAACTATGTTACTGTGTAAACTGGAGGTCAGAAGGCAACAAAACTTTTGCATTTTTTTTTGTTTCAGCCTTGTGGTGTAAACAGGGCTTTAAAGGTCAACATGTTTCCTGGAAGAGCTGCTGATTGTGGGCCTCTTTTCTTATTTTCTTTTGTTTTATAAATTAGAAAATGCAACCAAAAGCCTAAAGAAATCATATTAATAAAAAATGTCTAATTTCTGTATTGAATGCTGTATTGAAACAGTCAGTCAGAACATTGGATGTATTCAGGCAAGAAATACAAAATAAAGCAGGCTCATGTTTTGGTGCATTTAATTTGTAAAATGTCGGAAAAATCAACCATAAGGACCATCCCACAAAGTTGGATTTCTGGTTCATAAGTTCGGGAAGTTAAAAGAAACCCCACCAGCTCAACCGCAGTATGCAACATGGCTGCCGTGGACTTAGAAAGTGGTAATAAGTTAGTCAATAAACCTTTAATCAGCACTTCTGTCAGTTGTCTCATTAAATCAGTTGCATACATAGTACTGTCAAGCATCATTGGCAAAACCATTGTTCATTTATTTGTTTGCACAAAATACAGTGTAATGAATTGTTATCAACTTGTATTGCTCATAATAGCTAACAAGGCCAGTGGGAAAATCATGCTGCCTGACCAACTTGCATCTTTAATGGAAAATATTTGATTATGAAATTATTCCCAGCCCTAACTTTGGAGGTATCCATGCAGCATATACATGGATGGTAGGTGATTCAAAGATTAAAAGGCACAACAGTGAATAAAAATAACAAAAAGTACCAGAAAACAGCAGACTTCTTAGCTCAAAGAAAAGACCCTCCTGTTCTCTATCCAGCCATCCACAACCTCCACTTAAACCAGTTATAGTACTTCAGTATTTACATGGGGGTACTACCACTTAAATATTTGGATATCTTATTGTCAAATCACAAGAAAATCCATTTTAAGAAAGCAGGATAATGCAAGCCGTTCATGCTTTCTCTGTATCAGTAAAGGCTAGTTTTTTTAACCTCGGTCCACTGCATGGTCCGTATGAGTAATTAGGGGTTAATAAGATGGGAGTAAATGTGGGGGAAGGGGCTGACTGGGATGAGATTTGGGGGTTGTGAAGCATCAGAGATGGCTGATGGGTTGGATGGGGAGTGAAAACAAAAATCAGCCTTCTGTTGTTAAAGGGTCTCTGTTCTGTTAGCGCTTTTACTCCACTCATAATAAACAAAGGGATTCCCTGAAGAAGCACAGACAATCAGAAATAAACACATTCACACTCATCCAAGAGCCAGCAAAGTTTTTTTTTCTTCTTATGCAGAGTTCAGCTTCGGCTGGCCAACAGGCAGAGGAACTCTTGATCATCTATCGGATGAGTCAAGCTGTTGGAATGCCAAGAATCTAACCTGAGATCTATTTACAAAATGCATATCCTCTCCATACACTCAGCACATTGTTCATTGCCAGTCTCAAGGAAAGAAAGGAGGAAGCAGACTAAGTGTGAACACTCTTGGCCACAGTGTTGATAAATCAGCTGTTTGCAACCGTTGAATCATTTGTGATAATTAAAGAATGAATTGAATTAGAAATGGAAAATAAATATTAAAAGAGCATGTTGGGGTTACTATTACTACAGACAATGGACTACACACACACACACACATCCCCCAGATATCTTATGTCTTCTTTGCTTACAGTGTAAATGGAGGTTAGATTGTTATGTAAGCAGTGGCCGCTGCCTAAAACATAAAGTCAGTGTGAAGGAGAGGCCCCTCCCTCTCCCTTTTACTTCCCCTTCCCCCTTCTTCTCCTGTTCTGCACAGTTTAACAGACCACACTGATGTCTGTCAAGTAAATACTGTACCACATCAGATTCAGGTTTTACACATCACCGACAGGCAGGCTGAAGGTCAAATCTGATGTCAGATAGAGCTCCAGACTTAATTAGTGACACAGTTTGACCCCTCATCAGTCACTAGTTAAAATCTCACTTTATTTCCATTTAATTTCCATCTACAATGGTCTTTGCCCTACACTTCTGTCCTTGAGCTTCCCTCTCTTTCACTTCTCTTGTGCAGCATAGTAAAGACACGACTGTGTGTCCCAGCCTGTGTGGTCAGTTTTACCATCCCCCACCCCTTTAGCTCACATACTCACATGTGGCAGAGGCCAGTCTGGCCCGCTCTTCCCTTATTGTGTCCACTCATATATCAGGCTGCAGCTGACCAGTCCCTCCCCACGTCTTCTCCATCTCTCCTTCAATCTGCTCCTCATCTCAGAGCGCAAACATCTTTAGCATGACCACTAATGAGAATCTAAGGTGTGCTGCAATTTGCTCAACAAGCTTTCATGATCACTGTGGAGGACTAATACGTATGTGTGTGGAAGCGAGGGATGTTTATGTAGCCTACTATTCACAACTAATGAGAGGCTGTTGACACCAGGTTACTAACGAGCTAGCTTTCATTCACAGAATCGCTTCACCCTGGTTACTGCCAACTAAAAGGTGATAAAGGGGCTCATCACTCTCTCTGCGTCACACCATCATTATTGTGTACAGATCCACTTAATGAGGTGTAGGTGCTTGTGTTTACAGCAGAATCAGAATAATTTATTTCCCCAAGTCTGTACACACAAACAAGGAATTTGACTCCCGTGAATTTTGCTCTCATTGTACTTTCAGGACAAAAAGTAAGAATAATTAAATAATAAAAGCAAAAATAAAGAAAGAAAGAAAGAAAGAAAGAAAGAAAGAAAGAAAGAAAGAAAGAAAGAAAGAAAGAAAGAAAGAAAGAAAGAATATAAATATAAACATAACATTAACATACATGTTGATGTATTTGTGTTCAGATAATAATCAGAAATGTGTAATTGCAAGAGATTTCATCCAAGTTGTTGGAAAAATTAATAAATGCAAGCTTATGAGTGTGCTTGGCCAAGTAGGAGGAAATCTAACATGATGCTGTGAGTCACTTTAAGGAAGGAATGTGGCACTTGCACGTTACCAAAACTTCTATCTGCTCAAACAGCTCCTTCATCCTCCCTGAAAGACTTCAGTAAAAAAAAAAAAGGCTTCAGGATATTTTACTGCTTTAGAATGCAATACATGTGAAAGGAAATCCCCATTGCATTATTCCAATCAGGTTAGTGTTGTAATCCTGTTAAAGCTTGGCCTAATCAATAACTTAAGTCAGTCAATATAAGCATATCAAAAAGCCTGGATAGGATCCTTTCATTTTCATGTGCATTATACCAAAAAAGGAACTATTTTATGAATTAATGGTGAGAATTATCAGTTGTAATGTGCTTTATCATACTAATGGCAAATGTGCAAATAAAATATGATAGTTTATGTTGACAATAAACTGGAAAAAGAAGGGTTTTGCATTGAAGTAAACTCTTTACCACCTTGAAAAATTAATACAACCCAATACCCATCAGTATGCTTGTACTCTTAGATCTGTCAGTAAGTATCAGCAACATAAATAATCTCTTCTTTAATGGAATCTTTAGATGTAAACACAACATGTAAAAATTGTTGCAGCAACACAAACAGCAGAGCTTTAGCTGCTGTCTAAACTGACTGCTCGCTATAGTCTATTTACATGAAAAGGTTCAAATAAACAAATAAAACAAACAAACAACTGAACACTTTCTGCAAAATTCCCCAAAGCAAAGCCTGGAGACTCAGCTGTTAAATCCATTAGCATTTCTGCCTTCTCAACATGACTTCTCAGAGAACCGCCCTTCGCCCCCCCTAGCAGCACGTTTCGCTCTGCACATCCACAGGAGATGGACAAAAGGGGAGCCAGAAGAAGAATGTGTACAGGAAAACAGACACAACTTAAACTGGCTCAAGGATGTGGTATTCACATAGTGCATATCGCACACACACGTTAAAATGTCATACTTACTGTAAGGGGTGACAGGACTGAGCATTCTGCAGCCCTGGCCCCAGGTGTAGAGGAAAGGACAGGGTCCACTTGGTGTTAGTAGGGGCCCAGCTGCATGCTCCAGAGCCTTCCTGGGTGACTGCTGCTTCTCCTGCTGTAGACTGGATGACTGGTGGCTGGGCTAGTGACTCCCCTCCTGTATTGCTCCATGGCTCATCTCACACTTCAACACCACTTTGACATGCTGCCACCTGAAGAGTGTAAACAGACCAACAGAATATCATCTGTTTATTCTGAAAGCTGCTATTCAGTTTTATATACATAAATTTGTGCATGAGGAATTAGAAAAACGCTTTTTTGCTGCATTTACTGTATGTATATTATTAGGTAAATATTTCTTTATAAAAATAAAATGTGGGAAAAATCTAAATAATTGCAATGGATATTAAGTGATGAGTCACGCATTCTGTTGCATATGCTTGTTTTTCTGTGTTCAGTATTTGTGGATATATGTTTTTTGTTTTTTTTTTAAAAAAAAAGGTGGGCTGATCTAAGAATCTGAAGAATAAACACCCTGACACACAACGGGCTTTACCCTCTAATAGAAAACCAACCAAAAGAAACAAGCTTCCATTTCTTTACAGCAGCTCGTGTGTTGTGTTTCAGCCCAAAAACTATTAACCACAACAGAAAAAGGAACTTTGCACCCTCTCCTGAAAGAGGACACCCTCATGTCTAACACCGCATTCATTTGAAAAGAAAATAGACTGTGCGCAGAGAGAAGAGTTGACATGCAGATCAAATTACGAGAAAGCCAAACTTAGAAAATAACTTACTAAGCAAAATGTAATCGCGCAAGAGAGGACATGTAGATTAATATTAGTATGAGAAGAAATGTGCAAAAAGCCGCAGGTATATTACATAACTGATATAATTAAACATCTTTTCAAATAACTGAGTAAATGGTTACTAACCTGACCATGCCTGCATGTGGTGCTTTAATACAGAAAAGTAATCCACTGTTCCACAAAGTAGATACAACAGAGCGATGTAAACGTGATTGTGGCTGTGTATATGTGTGGAGCGGCGCTTGCTCTCTCTGCAGGGACCCTATCCTTTTCTCCTACACTCCCTCGCTCGCCCTCCAGCTCGCTGCGCCCTCCCCCCTCCGGCTCTCCCCCGCCTGGTGACAACAGAGCAGCAGCACACACACGCACACACTTACACACACAATCCCCATCCCCCAACCGAGCAACCCCCACCACCTCCCCTCCTCTCTCCCTTCTCCCTTTTGTTCAAACTATTCCAGCAGGAAGGGAGAGAGAAGAGGGAAAAAGTGACCAATCATGCAGTGTCACAGAAGAGCATTTTCCCCTGCTGTGTGTGTGTGCGCGCGCGGGTGTGTACATGAATTTCTGCATGAGTGCATTCGTGTGTGATCTTATTTGCATGATTACAAACCTTCAACATTATAAATGGGCATGTTGGGACACATGCGAGTGAAAAATTGTGAATTTTCTCCTTCAGTGATCACATGAGAAGTTCAGTTATTGTCAGTGACTTCTATTGATCTGGTACATTGATCTTAGTGTTGTTGGGAGGATGGGGTAGAAACAACCATGTCAATATTACCTAATTCCTCTGGTACCCCATCCCCCCACCACACATTCTCACATGCACACATTATAGACCGCACACATGCATAGGCGGCAGCAAGTGACCTCCACATTGGCCTTAGCATTTTGACTAATTGTGGGTTAACTTTTTCACATATAATTGATCTAAATTATCAGAATTTGCCCACACAATGCTTTTTGAGCGTCTTTTTACTTTTTCTTGTGGTTCTTATTTGCTCATGCAAAGAAACACAGTTGTGACTCTCCATTTAGTTATGGTATAGTCAGGAAAGGTTGGTGCACTCCTCATGTTACTGTGCTGCAAAGGCCCTGCAGGACATGCTCTTTTCAGCTTTGGCTACGCTTTTCTCCGGCCCCTGACCCAAGGACACACACACAGGCACATGTTTGACATGTGTGAGCTATGTTTGGGAGGGGTGGGGGGCGTCTCTCAGAGAGCAAACTCAAACTGCTCATTTCATGTTTTTATTGTATAGTAACATGAATCAAATTACATTTTCCATCTTTTTTCCACTTGCCATGCTGACAGCACTAGCAAACTAGTTATGAGGAGCTTTGTAAAATGTTTTTGGTAATAGCAGGAGAAGCTTTATAAGACCTTTCATCAGGTAACTCAGAGGAGTAATGGCTAGTGCAGCCCTCAGCTCTTTCCCCCTTACGTACTTTGCTGACAGACACTAAAAAAATATAATAAAAGAGTGTTCTTTTGTAAGGCAAGAAAACAATACATCCGAGCATTTCCAAATGTGCAACTAAAGGCTGTTCTTCTCATCACAGGTAAGGCAGACTGTTTAATACATTCCCATTGCCTGTGTCAAAGCCCCCTGATGTGGCCTCTTGTTATGTTTGAAAAACCTCCACATGTAGGCGGGCACAGTCCAAAGCAGGTCATTGGGAAAAGCAAAGGGACAAAGGCCAACATGAGTGTTGATGACAGTCAAACAGAAAGGTGTGTTTATCTACAGGTTGGAGGAAAAGTTCACTGGCAAATTTTCATTACAATCCACCCACCATAATATGAAGCAAATATTTGCAGGAAGACAGATTTCCATGCACACTCATAATGGCCATTGTGGAAATTACACATGGTAACTCTAACCCTATGCTGCTTTGGTCCTGTGGGTGGGATAGGTCACATGATAGCACCCTAGAGAAGCTCAGCTGTTAGCCACTCTAATTCTGTCTCAAGCAGCTGAGCGCTGACCCACTGCTCTGCTGAACTGTCCCTGTAATGATATTGCCGTGTGTAAGTGTGGGCATACATGTGTCTGTGAGAGTGTTAGACAAGGGAATTCACTTAATGTTAAAAATAAATGAAACACCTTGTAAAGTTGCTATTGTACCTGCGCATAGGAAATAATCTTCATTCCCAATAAACCAAGCACATTTGCAAATGATGTGAGGGGTCAGTTATAAGGCAGAAAGAGAGCAACAGACAGACAGAAAGGGCAAAACAGGAACAGGAAATCTTTGGGAAAAGAACAGGAAATGCATGGATTGTTGGGTATTGTCTCTCACAGGCAACATCAGTGTAGTTGAAGAGGTGGACTTTAACTTAAAATGCTGGTCATCCTTTGTATTTTTTTAATAATTACATAAGAAAAAAAGAAAGAACTTGATGTGATAGTAAAATGTTATCTATATATCTGTGTAGCCAAGGCTTTATATAGTGTGTTTTTAGTATACAAGCAAAATATATAAATTAGTTAAATAATGAACTAGAACACATGTTAATTGTAATAGAAATTAAGTCAACACTAGATTAGCTGTTTCCTGTCCTAAACAACTGCTTTGTTGCTTCATGTTGTATGAAAGTACTACTAAACAAGGCAAGGGAAGTTAAGATTACACTGAGGACAAATGATTTGTTTTGGTGTTTGCAACTGTCACAATGCATCATGCTTATCAGTGTATTTACACACACAAACTGGAGCTAACCTATGTCACATACATAGAGACATATACTGTAAAACATTGAGCTACTTATATTTTTCTGTTTATTCATTGTTTTCATGGTTGTCATGTTTGGAAACATTTTGACTATACTTGAACCCCAATCAATCAAAAAGGAGCAGAAAAACAGCAGTACCACCTACTTCAAATGTATATTATCAGTACAAGTCCTCACGTCCATTTTTTAAAATTACGAATATCAATAAACCATCCTCCTGTTCCCAGTATTCTTCTTAAGGTTAAACAGCATCACCTTCTCAATGATTTCCAATTACAACATACTGCAAGGGCAGCAAATGTCTACGACAGGATTGTAATCTTAGTATAAAAAGGTAATAAAGTACAAATAATATTGCTGAGCACAACTACTTTTAACAGGGAATATTGGACAAAATAAAAAACTGACTTGTTTTTAATATAATCAACAAAACATCTAAAACACCACAAGACGAAGATAACACACAAAAACGGCACACCACAAACACATGCAGCCCACTCCTCCATGTTTGAGTGGCTTATTGTTCTCTGGTATAGAGGACACAATATCCAAGTCTGGTAATAGAGGTTAGATTAATTGCTGACAAATCTGTATTCAGCAGTTCCCTTTCTCTCTGCTTGACAGATTTATGACAAAGATTGATGGAGAGGAGGGACAAGTAGAGAGCTGGCTCTGTTCAGTTTGAAAAGAGGACAACAGCTCTCTGAGTCAAAGAGAGGGAAAGAAAAAAGAGGGGGAAAATATAAACAGCTATGTTTTGGTTGGATATTAAACATGACGGACAATTTTGTTGTTGAGCTTGTGGAGACATGCATTCTTATAGTTCATGCTGCTCAAATTAGAACAAACCTCATGAGTTAATAGTTCTTGGATAAGATCATATTCTGAGTAAATCAGCATAGACATAAAACCTCATTGCAAAGCAACACACACACACACATATATATATATACATATATATATATATATATATATATACTTTAAAAAATCAAACAGTATGAGATATAGTCTTTCAGACACATGGTACATGATAAAGTTAATCAAAACAGATAGGGCTGATACAAAAACAACACTGAAAGTCTAACTGATTCATTCAATTACTTTTCATTTGCATCAGTCCTACAAACGACATAGCATTAAATTTATTACTTGCTCCTCTTAAATAAATAAAAATAGATAAATACAAACACATTGCCTCTACAGATCCATACTTTAAATATATAAGTTACTCATTCCACAGCTGCCTTTAATGAAACTGTGCCACTCGGGTAATCATAATGTAGATTTTAACCAACAGGCAAGTCCCACAGTTATGTGAGAGATCAAATGCTGTTTAAAGGACCTGTCCAATACTGCTGATGTCTTGATTGAGTGAATGAGATAAAACCCTCTTAAATATCCTGTTCAGCTCCCTTCCTCAATCTGATGTCACTGCCAGAGTCTGGTCCCATTGGTCGAGGCAGTAGCCCGCCAGCTGCTTGTAATCAGGAGCATTTGGGAGTGAGGATCACATGACACCCTCAAGGCACACATTCACTGCTAGATATACACATACAGAGTGCAGTGCATCTTTAACCTCATACCCCTTCCCACAGGCAACTCCTTTGCAGTAAGAATCACCTCCAGATGTGCACACTGTGCTCTCACCTTGGAATAAAAACTGGGGGAGGGGCTGCAGACAAGGAGGATGAGGACAGTCTAAAATAGATGAGACTAGGAGGAAGGTAAAGGAGTGTGTGTTTTTGTCAGGATTGGGGTGGGACTGGTGCTTATTAACTTTAAAATGATGTAAGGGGTTTTAATTTACATATATATCAAAAGATCACAAAGGCAGAACAAAATATTGGGATCTGCTGCCTCCTTGTGGAGCAGCACACAATGTTCATGAATACAATCCCTGGAAAATAAAATAAAATAAAATAAAATAAAATAAAATAAAATAAAATAAAATAAAATAAAATAAAATAAAATAAAA